>CM059443.1:35407454-35667454 GCA_030390025.1 Squalus acanthias | reverse complement strand
CCTTCTGACTCAGAGGCGAGAGTGCTACCCACTGAGCCACAGCTGACACCGTGAAGGGGCAGAAGGACTTACTGAAATGGGTACAAGTGAGCAAGCGCGAGAAAAAGAAAGCTCCACGAATCATCAAAGTTCAGGTTTACTAGGGTAACAGCAGTGGTGCGCGACTCCTTTGGGAAGTGAAATTTAGGTCGCAGACAGAGATCGCAGCTTATAAACAGATTTTGAACTCTCGGGCCCCAAGGACCAACTGAAGCTTTGCAGATTTCATCTCTAACTCGAAAAATGAACAAAAAAAAAAATCACTTTATGACGTGCATCATTCCTTTCCTTTGCTGCAGTGCAATATTTATTTCAGAACCTTGCTACTCCCATAGTTCCAGCTGACGTCATTGTTGCTCTATAACCAGAGGCAACAGCACAAAGCACCATTATTGCTGCTCTGGTACGTGCATTTTGTTAAAAAAAAACAGCAATAATTATACTCTGAAGGGAAGTAGGCTCGATGCTGTGGAACAGCAGAGGGATTTAGGGGTACAAGTACACAGGACATTAAAGGCAGCACCTCCAGTTGATAAACCTGCAAGAAGAAAAACTAACGGAATTCTAGGTTTTATCACAAGAAGTACAGAGTGTAAAAGCCAAACGGTAATGATGAGCCTATATAAAACCGGAAATAAGACCTCAGAGTACTGTGTGCGGTATTGGGCTCCGTACTATAGCAAGGATATTGAGGCATTAGGGAAGGTACAATGCAGATGCTCTGGCTGGTATTAGAAAATATAAATACAACAATTGGGGCTTTTTTCATTCCAACAATATAGACTAAGCGGCGATATGATAGAAATGTTTAAATTCATGAAAGGAAGAGAGCAGTGTAGATAGAAACAGTCTGTTTCTAGGAGGAGAGATCAGTAGATTGGGCCTATACTCTCTGGAGTTTAGAAGAATGAGAGGTGATCTCATTGAAACATACAAGATTCTGAGGGGAATTGACAGGGTAGATGCTGAGAGGTTTTTCTCCCTGGCTGGTGAGTCTAGAACTAGGTGCATCGTCTCAGGATAAGAGGTCAGCCTTTTAAGACTGAGATGAGGTGGAATTTCTTCACTCAGGAGGGTTGTGAATCTTTGGAATTCTCTACCCCAAGGGGCTGTGGATGCTGAATCGTTGAGTATATTCAAGGCGGAGATCGATAGATTTTTGGACTCTAGGGAAATCGAGGGATATGGAGATCGGGCGGGAAAGCGGAGTCGAGGTCGAAGATCAGCCACGATCTTATTGAATGGCGGAGCAGGCTCGAGGGGCCGTATGGCCTACTCCTATTTCGTATGTTCTTATGTTTTCAGTAGTCGAGGGGTCACGAGCGAGAGGCAATAGATACAAGATTAAATGTAAAAGATTTAGAACAGAGGGCAGGAGTAGCTTCTTTAGAGTTGTGAGGCGGTGGCCGAGGCATAAACATGTCAACGTTCAAGATGAGATTGCTTAGGTGGATGAAGCATAAGGGGGTTGAATAGATATAGGAACAGGGTGGATAAACATAATGAGAACACTCTGCTCGTGTGGAGGGTAAATGCCAACAGGGGCCGAATGGCCTGTTTCTATATTGTAATGTGTATATATTTCTATGTATGCATTGTATACAGTAAACCCACAGCGACATGTCAGAAAAAAAAATGATGATTTTTAAAGCTACTGATTCAGTTCTTCCAGCAAGAGCCCTTTTCCTTGCTCATTGGTTTACTAAACAAAAGCACGATTGTTTTGGCCAACACCTTAAAACTTTCTCTGTTGCCGTGACATTTGCAACCTGTAGCACGTTGGTCATTCTGCGGTATAATGACAAGATGCAGAAGACCAGACAGTGCATGGGCTAGAAAGAAAGAAAAAAAAACACATTTAGTGTCGCATTTCATAGAATCGTGGAAACTTAACAGCACAGGACGAGGCGGCCATTCGGCCCGTCGTGCTCGTGCTGGCTCTTGGAAAGAGCAGTCGTGCCGAGTTCCTCACTCCCACTTTTTGTCCGTAACCTTGCAAGTTCCTCATCCTCAAGTGCCTGTCCAACTCCCTTTTAAAATTATTTATGGAATCAGCTTCCACCACGAGCGTTCCAGATCCCGACAATTCGGAGTGAAAACAATTCTCCTCCTCCCCCCGCTGGATCTTTTGCCCTTTTTTTTTAAATATAAAAGAGCTCCACGTTTTCGGTTTCACCGTTTGTATACCGGATAGGATCGCACTCCGCATGCCTCCCTCCCTCCAACAAGACGCTGTTCAATTTTCCACCTTTGTTTAACATTCCATTATCCACAAATGGATTTGTTTTGGGGGTTTTTTTTTGTGAAGAACATTTATTTTACCTGGATTTGAACAAATGCTGCTGGCTGCTAGCTTCCCAAAATCCCAGGGTTTCTCTTCCTCCCGTGCTTTCTGATCGACAGGAGTGGGATCTGACCGCACTGCCATGGCTTTCTCCACAGCCAACAACCGCAGAGAATGAATCCTGTCGACACGCACGCAACCGTTTCCAACTCTACAAGATCATTTTTTCCTTCAATTTTCACTCCACCCCCACCCAATTCTGTCTCCACTCTTTTTTTTTTTACATATAAATAGCTCACCTGAACTAAACCACAAATGATAAATTATCTTTGTTCATAAAAAAGAAACATTTTCAAAAGTTTTACGCAAACACTTCTGAGCTCCAAAGATTTTCAACATAGTTTTTGCAAAATTGAGCAGTTTTTAAGGATACTTAAATTTCAAATGTTGACAAATTTAAACAAAAAACGTGAGCTTTTGCAACTGGAAATGTTGGAAGATTAAAGTCAAATTCAGTGCATAAACTGCCAAAAGATGCTGAAGGGAATGTCAAACTGGATATAATGAAGATCAAGAGGTCCATGTCACAAGGGTTTTTAACATCAAGGATCGAGAGGTAAACATCCTACAGCAAAAATTCCCAAATGCACACACACTTTCGGATTTCGTTATCGGCACTGGATCCTATATTACTTAAAAAAATATGATTACCAATTTACAACAGACAGATTTTCAGATATATAGCAACAGTTGGAAGAATTATTTTTTTTAAATAAAAAGAGGTGAGCAACAAAAATTCAAAGAAGAAAATTATTCTGAACAGGCCAGCCATTTTGCAACATTGCGATTTCATTGCTTTTTCAGCAGTGATGTTACTAAGACTCGATCTTGTCAAACCACATTTTGTAATCTCGATAGGTTAACACTGACCACATCGAGACTGGGAAAGTGGACTCTGCTCAGATTACCTCGATACCAAAATCAATCTGCCCGCCCAGCTCCAAGTCCAACCAGTTCATCCACACAGGGTGCAATCTGTTTTAGGAAAGGATAGGTGTGCATTTACGCTCCCGCACATTTAATTCTAGTGCAAACACTGGGGTCAAAAACTAAAGGGCGCCGCAATTTGTCTTCTTGCAATCACAACATTGTTTTTCCAGTTAGTTCCAGTAAAAATACAAAGCATATTTGGAAAAGGGAGGAGGTTGGGTGAGATCATCACAAAGGACAGCATCATTTAATTTAAATCATTTTGAACTACAATTGAGAGTTTACACATGCACAATAACAAACATCCGTGTACGTGCGGAGGCTGCGCATTCAAATTTCTTTCAAACTCTGTGGACAAGACTAAGCAGCTGTTTCTGCAAAAGTAAAGCACTAATGACATAAAATAAACTTGTCATTTTGATATTTAAATAGGACTTTAGTCAAAATAATTGGCTGGGAGTCGTGCACTCGAACTCTGGTACGAGTCAATGCACCCCATTGTAAATAGTCATTG
Source organism: Squalus acanthias (assembly GCA_030390025.1). Taxonomy (NCBI): domain Eukaryota; kingdom Metazoa; phylum Chordata; class Chondrichthyes; order Squaliformes; family Squalidae; genus Squalus; species Squalus acanthias. Next base: position 35,663,627 of record CM059443.1, on the reverse strand, counting down.
GTTCACTTGAATAACTGAGATTTACTCCCTTTTTCCCCAGATTTTGAAATACCCTTTCATTCAAACTACTCATCAATTCCCAATCTGACCCATTTCGCAGTCTGTGAGCAGGTACAGACCTGAACAGCGGCCCAGCTAATTTGTCAGATCGCTAATAGTACCATTATGTGGTTGAACTGCATATTTGGCCAGGAACGTCAGTGAATAACAAGTCAAATAAAAACAACCGTCACAGTCTCCCTGCAACTGGCTCCTGGTTTTAAGTCTGCTTCTTTGCCCTGGTGGATTTTATAGACAACCTAACTATCCTATTCAAGCAAATAGGGGTAACTCAGAGTAATGGGATTCTCGTGCACAGAATTCAAATCAGCAAGTCTGATCATTAAAACTGCAACAAGTAGGAAATCAAATACTACGAGTTTGGTTTTCCAACTTTTCTGTGCGACGGAAACCCCTGCAAACATGGATACACTCCCAGGAATCTCCTTTCCTAATATTAGGATAAACAGTGTCAGCCACTCAAAGAGAAAGTGTACTTTTAATGCACAAAGTGCACACGCACACACACGCACAGCGCCCGAGATGCACATTACCCCCAGACAGACAGACATCTACTGCCGACTCTCTGGGATCCCCTCCCAGAACCCCACCACTCAGGAACTCTACATTGAAAAGCCACTGTTCGGACTGCACAACAAGAATTCCAACACCTTCCCCTTCCCGCCTCCCCGAATGCTAAGCTTATGATCGCAGGAGATTGGGGGGCGGGGAAAAGAGTGTGCAGGGAAGTGAGGGCGTGGGGGGGAGGGAGCAGAAAACCAAGCAATCCCAGGCAAGGTTCCCTGTAGGCTGCACTATGCTCTGTGCGGCCTGTTTCTTTCAATGCGCGGTCCCTTTAAATTTCGGCACATGCCCGGCATTTCCAATGTAAACACTCGCCAGCGCCCTGTGCGGGACCTTGCAGATTACTGCGCAGCCGCGCACCGCTTAGAGGCAACATTGATCCCAACTACTCTTACAGGACTCCCAGCCGCACTGGCCGAGACCCAGGAGATTGCTAGGCCTGTCCTCTTCCAGTTGAAGAATGGTTACGTGAGGCAGAAAGAAATTAAAAGCACAGAGTCTTTACAAAGCGCACACACAGAATAGTTTGTCCACTTGGTATAACTAAGATCGATCAAGAAATGACCCTTGTCTACTTGAAAAGTTATTGGTTACCCCCCCACCCCAGAGTTAATTGACATGATCAAAATAAGAGCCCTATTATATTTTTTTTTTACTATTTCTACTTGAGAAATTTCTATTAAGAAGAAGCCTGTGGATAAAGCCAAGATTCCCAAACTGAAGAAATTGAAACGGTTTGGATAAAAACAGTTAAACACACATCTGGTTTGGCAAGAAGTGCGCTGCTCCACTCAAGCTTCATATAAAGAGCACATAAAAATAGCTAACTGCAACTCTTTGTATCGCGGCCCATTTCGGATCATTCATTCAACGCAAAACATTTTGCACAAATTTCTAAAGCTCACTCTCCTCGCAAGAAACTGGACAACCGGTCGACCATCTTCTGGATTAGTAAATCCTAGATAAGGGGTAAAGATATCATACAGAATCAGAAATAAGTCAGACCTGTCCCCTCCAACCTCTATCTCTTTCTATTTCACCATCATAGTACACACACACACACACCTTTCCTCTCATTCCCAAACAGCGTCTTCCTCCAACCTATATCCTCGCTGTGTTGAAATCAAGACTATTCATAGCATCTCCTATTCTCAATTCATTATTTCCCAGAAACTCCTTACCTCTCTCATTCTCTTTAGTAAATTGACAGGAAAGGGTTCAATAAAAAAGACTTGCATTTATATAGCGCCTTTCACGACCACCGGACGTCCCAAAGCGCTTTACAATGAAGTACTTTTGAAGTGGAGTCACTGTTGTAATGTGGGAAACGTGGCAGCCAATGTGCGCACAGCAAGCTCCCACAAACAGCAATGTGATAAAGACCAGAAACTGTTTTTGTTATGTTGATTGAGGGATAAATATTGGCCAGGACACCGGGGAATAACTCGAAATAGTGCCATGGGATCTTTTACGTCCATCTGAAAGAGCAGACGGGGCCTCGGTTTAACGTCTCATCCAAAAGACAGCACCTCCGACAGTGCAGCGCTCCCTCAGCATTGCACTGGAGTGTCAGCCTAGATTTGTGCGCGCAAGTCCCTGGAGTGAACCCACAACTCAGAAGCGAGTGTGCTACCCACTGAGCCACAGCTGACACACAATAGATTGGGAGGGGGAGGAACTAAGACCATCCACAGTCAACTTCAGCACGAGGCACACCAGTATGGCAGAGCACGCAAGAGTCATTCTTTCCTCGCAGCCCACGATTGTCATTACTGGCAGCTGCAGAGAAAGTCCCCCAGGCCGCTCTCACCTCAAGGTGAGGAGAGAACATGGCAAGGCTCAAATCAGGAGCTGCTCCACTGGACCATGCAGCACCAGCCCAGGGAAAGCCAGCGTGTCGAACTTCAAAACAATCCGATCGTTCAGAGAGAGGTGTTCAGCCACCATCTCCACACTGCTCAATATTCTGGGCCATGATGCTCATGAGGAATTCAATACCGGGTTAAAATAGAGCTGATGGCGATGGCATAAATCACTCAGCGCGCACACACGCAACAGAGACAGCCTTTCCAGAGAAGACTTGGTTTCTTCTGTTGCAACGATCCTTGCCAGATGACATCAAATAGCCAACAATCTCGGTGGACATGACGGGCTCACGCTCACCAAATCATCGGTTCATTTCCCTCGAGCAATTACAAGCAACAATTGATTACAGAGCCTCCCTGGATATTGTCAGCATCACACTTTCCCAGGGTTAAGTGGCTCACAATCAAAGAAAAGAAAGACTTTACAGCCAATGAAGTACTTTTGAAGTGTAGTCACTGTTGTAATGTGGGAAACACGGCAGCCAAATTCCGCACAGCAAGATCTCACAAACAGCAATGTGATAATGACCAGGTCATCTGTTTTTTTAAGCGAGTTGATTGAGGGATAAATATTAGCCAGGACACCGGGGAGAACTAGGGGGCATAATCTTAGAATAAGGGGCTGCTCTTTCAAAACTGAGATGAGGAGAAACTTCTTCACTCAGAGGGTAGTAGGTCTGTGGAATTTGCTGCCCCAGGAAGCTGTGGAAGCTACATCATTAAATAAATTTAAAACAGAAATAGACAGTTTCCTAGAAGTAAAGGGAATTAGGGGTTACGGGGAGCGGGCAGGAAATTGGACATGAGGCTGAGTTCGGAACGGTCAAGGCCCTGTGGGTGGCGTAGCGGGCCCAGGGGCTGAGTGGCCGGGTCCTGCTCCTACTTCTTGTGTTCTTTAGATTTGAGGTTAGGATCAGATCAGCCATGATCTTATTGAATGGCGGAGCAGGCTCGAGGGGCCGATTGGTCTACTCCTGCTCCTATTTCTTATGTTCTTATGTTCTAACCCCCCTGCTCTTTTTCGAAATAGTGGCCGTGGGATCTTTTACATCCACCCGAGAGGGCAGATGGGGCCTCGGTTTAACATCTCATCCGAAAGACGGCACCTCCGGCAGTGCAGCACTCCCTCCTCAGTACTGCAGTGGGAGTGTTAGCCTGGATTAGGTGCTCAAGTCTCCGGAGTGGGACTCAAACCCATGACCTCCTGCTTCAGAGGAGAGTACGCAACCCACTGAGCCACGGCTAACACAGCTCAACATCGATGAAGCCTCCCCGGGACAAAGGCAGCTCTTCCCAGTCAAGTGGCATCGTACCTGGAAAGGCGGCGGCCTGAAATGGTTCAGTTGCTGATTGAACAAATATTTTCACTTTTTTTGGGGGGGGGGGGGGGGGGGGCGGAATTATATTTTTCTTAAAATCGCAAGGACACGGGAAACATGAAGCCTCTCCCCTAAACTCTCCTTGAATTCTGTAACAGATGCCGGCAAAACATCAACGACCTTTATGAACTCCCAGCCTAACGGAGTCGGATTTTATGCAGCCCTTGTACATGCAGAGCCTCGGCTAAAACAAGTTTTTTTTTTTTAAAAAATATGCAATAAACTTATCAGGGCTTTTATTTTACAAAAAAGTTAACTCCTGTAAGTAAGTGAGTGAAACACACATTTCATCACTGTTGCTAAAGCTACTTGTGCAACACAAGACAAGGTATTACAAGCAATTCTTTCTAAAAGAACTATTGCATTCTTACAGTATGCTGGCACCTCACTGGAACACTGTTTCTAGGTTGAAACTTGAATCGCTGTGTTTGTTTCAATGTAATCCGACATGCTGTTTAGACACTGTGGTTCACCACAACCAGATTTAATTAACTGGCCTGAACTACCCTAACTGACTCAATGGCTGTATTTAAAAAGAGGAGCGTCTGTACAGACGTAATTTTAGTTACTTGTCAAGAGAGATGTGAGCAACTGGAACCAAAATAACAAACTTTAAAAATGAACCAAATTCTAGTAACTTGTTAAGCACCAGCATGAATATTCGGTCTGAAGAGAGTGTTGTTTCAATTTTTCTTTTATTCTTAAAAAAAACCTTGCATTTATATAGCGCCTTTCACGACGACCGGACGTCACAAAGCGCTTTACAGCCAATGAAGTACTTTTTGAAGTATCGGCACTGTTGTAATGTAGGAAACGCAGCAGTGATATATCCACACAGCAAGCTCCCACAAACAGCAATGAGATAATGACCGAATAATCTGTTCTAGTGATGTTGGCTGAGGGATAAATAATGGCCAGGACACCGGGGAGAACTCCCCTGCTCTTCTTCCCAGGGATCAATCTAGAGAACCTTCGTTGCACCGCCTCTAAGGCGAGTATGTCCTTCCTTAGATAAGGAGACCAAAACTGTAGACAGTACTCCAGGTGTGACCTCACCCGAGCCCTGTACAATTGTAGCAAGACTTCCTCACTCTTGTACTCCAGTCCTCTTGCAATAAAGGGCCAACAATAAAGGGCACTGAATGCGCAAGTCATTTCTTTCATTTCCATGCAGTGCCGCATTTAAAGCCACTTTAACTCGAAGGCGTGCACCCAATGACACACTCCGTCCATTGCCTGCACTGCTTGGTATCAACAACCGGACGTCAGGGAACCAACAGCATCCTAGACACACAAAAGTGTCGTTCTACAATCCTGCAGTCGGTTTAAGACCACCTGTTCAAAGAAAGCAATGCCAGGAACCAGTCTCGCGAGCGTCTGCACGGTGGATCTCCGTCCAACGCAGCAGAGACTGGAGCAGCTGCGGAAATCAAATGGAAAATGGCGGAGCACAGCACATTATTTATTTTTTGATTCATTTATTCATTGGATGTGGGCGGCGCTGGCAAGGCCAGCATTTATTGGCCATCCCTAATTGCCCTCAAGAAGGTGGTAGTGAGCCGCCTTCTTCAACCGTTGCAGTCTGTGTGGTGAAGGTGCTCCCACAGTGCGGTTAGAGAGGGAGTTCCAGGATTTTGACCCAGCGACGATGAAGGAACGGCCGATATATTTCCAAGTCAGGGTGGTGTGTGACTTGGAGGGGAATTTGCAGGTGGTAGTGTTCCCTTGCGCCTGCTGCCCTTGTCCTTCTAGGTGGTAGAGGTAGGGGGGTTGAAAGATGCTGTCGAAGAAGTCTTGGCGAGTTGCTGCAGTCCATCTTGTAGATGGTACACACTGCAGCCACGGTACGCCGGTGGTGGAGGGAGTGAATGTTTAAGGGATGGGGTGCCAATCAAGCAAGCTGCTTTGTCCTGGATGGTGTCAAGCTTCGAGTGTTGCTGGAGCTGCACTCATCCAGGCAAGTGGAGAGTATTCCATCACACTCCTTACTTAGTCAGAGTAATAGAGTCATAACAGCACAGAAGGAGATAATTCAGCCCATCGAGTCCGTGCCGGCTCTCTGTAGAGCATTTGTGCCTTGTAGATGGTGGAAAGGCTTTGGGGAGTCAGGAGGTGAGTCATTCGCCACAGAATACCCAACCTCTGACCCAAGTCTACTCTTACCGAATGGGAGCAAAAATAGCCACTGGTGTGAAAGCACCAAAACTTAACCAGACCAGTGAGGGAGTGTCAGTGGCAGAGGGGGAACCAAATTGGAATGATCTGCAACCTTGGATTTAGTGACTTTTGAGCTGGAGCTTTAGCATGCAAACCATCTCAGTGAACGAGCCTTCCCTCAAATATTTTAACTTCCTAAAGTGTTTCCTTGCTGGCCCCCAAAACTAAACTTAATTTTTTAACATGACTGCATCTGTAAGAATAGGCTGTCACAAAAATTCTAAAAACGCACCACGGTACCTTCGAGCAAGACGGAACAATCAGTACGTAACTACATCACGCTTCCAAACTGTTGAGATAAGCAAGCTGAGAATGGGTGGAGTGTGGCAATTTGCTCTGAAGAGTGGTGCTGGAAATGCGGAGGAATGTAAATCTACAACCCAACAGCCAACTCACACCAGCTCATATTACACACTGCAGTACAATGAAGCAGTCTAAGGGTCACGTTTTATCTCATCCTCTGTTTATCAAAGGAAGATTTCAAAAGCAAAAATACCTCAACCATTTCCTGTTGCAGTCCTATATGAGCTTTAGGATATAATGGAAGCAGTTTCAAAACAAAAAAACTTCTCCGATCACTGATTTGTGAATTCTCATGACAAGAGTTATTCGATGAATCTCTTCCCCCCACCCTTGATCTGCACACACCTAAATGCCATTCATACCATCTTCTTTTACACTTATCCATCTGCTTGGGTCTGGCGCTTCATCCATTCCTTTTTCAATATTTCTGCAAACATCGCATTTTTATTTTCGTATCTTACCCATTAAGCTTTCCCCTCCAAATCTTTTTCCAAAAAATGCTGGCTTATTTTGGGTTGGGGTTTTCGCAAGCGCTGGTCGCGACCCAACTAGTGTATCGCCCAAGTGGCCAAGCTAACACTATTTGCATTACTGCAAAGCAGTTTCTGACCTGACTCAGGAGCAAAGCGGTTCGAGACCCTGCCCGGACCCTGCATTAACTCCAGTCTGATGTCAAACCATGACAGTGTGTGTTCAGGGGGGTTGATGTGGACTTGCTGAGCACTTATAATACCGAGCTGCTTTTTAAAAAAGTACTTTGGAGATCCCAAATACACCCGCCTGGGATGTGGGCGTCGCTGGCAAGGCCGGCATTTATTGCCCATCCCTAGTTGCCCTCGAGAAGGTGGCCGTCTCCTTGAACCACTGCAGACCACGTTGTGAAGGGTCCACTCACAATGCTGTTGGGTAGGGACTTCCAGGATTTTGACCCAGAGACAATAAATGCATTCTGTAATTTTTTTCAAATGACTGTCCGGGAAAAGGCCTCTTTGCGACTATATTCAAGGCTGAGATAGAGAGATATTTTTGGACTCATGGGGAATCAAGGGATATGGAGATCAGGCGGAAAAGTGGAGTTGAGGTTGAAGATCAGCCACGATCTTACTGAATGGCGGAGCAGGCTCGAGGGTCCGTACGGCCTACTCCTGCTCCTAATTCCTATGTTCTTGTGGGAAGAGCTTTACTACTGTAATATTAGTGTTTGTTTCACAGTGCGTGAATAGAGAGCTTTCTCTTTTAAAACTGACACCCAGGGAGTCTGGAATGCCCCCAGGAACTGCCATCAGTTCAACAATTAAGAAAAAGAATTGTTGTTGCTGCTTTGATTTATGGAAAACCAATCATAAAGTTGGCCAGCTCACAGACATACATCAGCAATAACTTCCACTATAAACGGGCAATAAATAACGTATTACACACACAGCATAGTAAACTACTCATTCTGTCAAGTGAGTAGTCACTTAGATTCAAAGGACATATAAAATGCAAAACACCAAGCAACTCGGTGCAATACTGAAGTTGTACTGCGTTGCCTTGGGTGCCATTCTTCAGAGGAGAGGTTACTCTCCCGAGGCCCCACCTGCCTGTTCCGGTGGTTCAGGTGAATGCTGAAGATCCCATTGGCATTATTGGGGAAAAAAGGAGCAAAAGGGATTTCCAGGGGCCCTGGCCCCAACAACACGAGAAACAGATCAGGTCATTTTACAATGCGTCAGCCAGTGGCTCAGTGGGTAGCACTCTCACCTCTGAGTCAGAAGGTTGTGAGTTCGAGCTCCACTCCAGAGTCTCGAGCACAAAAATCTAGGCTGACACTCCCAGTGCAGTGCTGAGGGAGTGCTGCATTGTCGGAGGTGCCGTTTTTCGGAGGAGACTTTAAACCGAAGGCCCGTCTGCTCTCTCAGGTGGACGTAAAAGATCCCATGCCACTATTTCGAAGAAGAGCAGGGGGAGTTCTCCCCGGTGTCCTGGCCAATATTTATCCCACTAAAACAGATTAGCTGGTCATTTTCACATTACTGTGGGAGCTTGCTGCGCGCAAATTGGCTGCCGCGTTTCCTACATTACAACAGTGACGACACTTCAAAAAAGTACTTCATTGGCTGTAAAGCGCTTTGGGACGTCTGTGAAAGGCGCTGTAGAAATGCAAGTCTTTCTTTCCTTCTTTTCATACCTGCCTACACCACAGCGATCACTGCATTTTTAAGCGTGTAGCATTTTTGAAATGTTGAGGGGTATTATATAATTGCAAGTCTTTTCTTTCTTTAATACCTTCCAGCCGATTGAAAAAATGAGAAGTTTGCTACGAAGGAAAACTTACTGCACATGGTAAGTGAGCAACAGACAGCAACAACATGAAGTGGAGGAGGAATCAGAGTGGACACCAACTCGACAGCTCAACCACCTCCACAAGAAAGTCAGAGAGGAATAAAAAACAGACAAGCAGGCTGAAGGATCAGCTCTGAAGAACAGTTGACCGTATAACCCCCCGGAGGTGATCGGCAAATAGCGCTGCTGCTGAAAGTCATACCATCAGCTTAAAAGATGAGACAGCCAGCTCCCCAGGTCAAGTCTGGGGCTACTTCCAGTTTGTTTCTGCGCAGTGAACGTGCCGCAGTCTCGGCTACGCATCAAGAGAAAGGGTCTTCATTTGGGACCAAGATGCTACGTATCTAGCCACAAAAACCCATGGACAGCTAACTAGTAAACAGACACGAGGTTATGTATTATTTTCCCGGTCTGTAAGTAGTAATCTCCGGTAACCACAACTTGGACCAATATGAACAATTTACATCCAAAGCACTTTATGCGATTAATACTCGGAACTTTTTATTTCGATTTGGATATTCTGTATTTCGCCTGCTCAGCGGAACAGGTTCGAGGGGCTGAACGGCCTACTCCTGCTCCTATATTCTCCATCAGTTTACTGGAGTGTTAAAATGATTATGGGTGCATTTATACGGTCACTCTTGCGCCCCTGCAAAGCAGCGATACAAGTGATAGTAAGTGACGGTATAACTCTGGAGTCAGGCCCTGATCTCACACAGACACGCACAAAACAGCGCAAGGGATCCCCTCCCTCTGGCACAGTGTAGAACATAACTCCAACCAGGTTTTTAAAGTGCCCAGGCCCTCCTGGGCGTTCAGCAGACTCTGTTTCTTTATAGACTATTGCAGCACAGGAGGCCGCCACTCGACCCATCAAGTCTGCGCCGGCTCTTTCGAAGAGCGATCCAGTTAGTCCCAGTCCCCCGCTCTTTCCCCATATCCCTGCAATTTTTTCTCCTTCAAGTATTTATCCGACTCCCTTTTGAAGGCTACTGTTGAATCGGTATCCACCACCCGATCAGGCAGCGCATTCCAAATCCTAACCACTCGTTGCGTAAAACAGTTTTTCCTCACATCGCCTCTGGTTCTTTTGCCAATCACTTTAAATCTGTGTCCGCTCATTATCAACCCTTTAGCCACAGGAAACAGTTTCTCTTTATTTACTCTATCTAAATCTTTCATGATTTTAAACACCTCCATCAAATCTTCTCAACCCTTTCTGCTCTGCTCTAAGGAGAACAACCCCAGCTTCTCTAGTCTATCCACATTACTGTAACAACAGTAGAAAATGCTGGAAACACTCAGCGGGTCAGGCAGCATCCGTGGAGAGAGAAAAACCAGAGTTAACGCTTGGGTTACCGTTACCGTTGATGAAGGGTTACAGACCTGAAACATTTTTCTCTCTCCACGGATGCTGCCTGACCCTGCTGAGTGTTTCCAGCATTTTCTGTTTGTTATTTCAGATTTCCAGCATCCGCAGTATTTTGCTATTGCACGTAACTGTAATCCCTCACCCCGGGAACCATTCTAGTAAAACTTGCGCCCCCCGATAAGAAGAGTGTGTTTTTTTTTAAAGAACGGAACAGCTCCTGCCTACGCTCTCGAAACCCATCAAAGATTGACTGGCCGGGATGCAGAGTTGCGCGCGCGCGCGGGCTCAAGATGCATGGCTCTCTCGTGCTGCGGCTCGAGCCTGTGGCATTGCAGCGATCGTGCAGGCTGCAAAGAAACATACTAATTGCAGCTACCACCAGTATCGGAACCACAGTTTCAAGGGGGACCCAACTCTCTTAAGCATTTTAGGAATTCCAGTGATTTCCAAAAAACAAACTTGCAGGTTTTTTTTCCATGCTTGATCTCCACCCCAGAATAGAGCTGAAAATATTCCGAAACATAACTATTAGTGTAGCATTATTAAAAGATCTTACTAGTTCAATGCTATCAATAGCAAATAAACCATCACGGCTTTAATTGACAGCACATGGATAATCTGCCTTTAATTTCCTTTGTTGTGTGCAGCCCGCCCCTCCTCCACAAGTCTCTGCATTATGTGCTGCTCAACAAGCTATATACGTGGCTGCAAAAAAAAAACCTAGCCCATCAGTTCAACACATTATTATATGGTTACATAAACCTCACCGACTGAAAAACATGCTAGAAATCACGTGGGCTGATGACTGAATAACAATTTATATCACAGCTAAAGCTTTGCACACCGAGCTGCTACCAGGGGAGGGGGGGGCTTTTATTTTCCCCTCTCCTCTTCGCCCCTCCGAACAACACTGCAAGTGCCACAGGTTACGCAAGAGGAAGCAAGTCTCAGTTCTCTCCCCCCCCCCACCCGCCCCCTCCCCGCGTCAAATATTACATCGATCACTAAAAAAAAAATATAGCGGGTGTCCACACAGCCACAATAGTAAGTCACTACAGGCTGACATTTACGAGACTTTCTGCAGGATCTCCCCCCTCCTCAAGAGCTCTGCTCCCTGGAGAGAGTCATTTTTTTTTTTTTTGCAAGCACAGGCACGGAACGTGTTCATTTGTAAAATATGATTTTAAATAAAAAAAATTTTAAACTCTGCTGCGGTTTATGAAGTGGCCTGGAGCCCCAGCACTTGTAAACCTGGCTCGACGCCGCGCTGGAGTTGTACCTCGCTCAGTGCCCGGCCTAACTGGCCCGAGACACAGAAGTGCCAGGCAATGACTATCTCCAACAAGCGAGAGTCTAACCACCGCCCCTTGACATTCAACGGCATTACCATCGCCGAATCCCCCACCGTCAACATCCTGGGGGGTCAACATTGACCAGAAACTTTACTGGATCAGCCACATAAATACTGTGGCAACAAGAGCAGGTCAGAGGCTGGGTATTCTGCGGTGAGTGTCTCACCTCCTGACTCCCCAAAGCCTTTCCACCGTCTACAAGGCACAAGTCAGGAGTGCGATGGAATACGCTCCACTTGCCTCGATTAGTGCAGCTCCAACAACATTCAAGAAGCTCAACACCATCCAGGACAAAGCAGCCCGCTTGATTGGCACCCCATCCACCACCTTAAACATTCACTCCCTCCACCACCGGCGTAACGTGGCTGCAGTGTGTACCATCTACAAGATGCACTGCAGCAACTCGCCAAGGCTTCTTCAGCAGCACCTCCCAAACCCGCGACCTCTTCCACCTAGAAGGACAAGGGCAGCAGGCGCATGGGAACACCACCACCTCCAAGTTCCCCTCCAAGTCACACACCATCCTGACTTGGAAATCTATCGCCGATCCTTCATCGTCGTTGGGTCAAAATCCTGGAACTCCCTCCCTAACAGCACTGTGGGAGTACCTTCACCACACGGGACTGCAGCGGTTCAAGAAGGCGGCTCACCACCACCTTCTCAAGGGCAATTAGGAATGGGCAATAAATGTTGGCCTTGCCAGCGACGCCCACATCCCATAAACTAATTAATAAAAAAAGAGCCAGCCACCCCGGAGCGCGAGGGCTTCACGCTGCTGCGATCTGGACTCTGGATCAAGCCATGAATCCGGAGTTGCGGCGGCGCTTTTGTGTTGCCGTGGATACAATTTCACAGGGAAGCAAAGCTGACAGCGGTTTTGAAAACTTAATCAACAGCGATTCCTTAAAACTACTCCAGCAAACGGTCAGCTTGGCTCAGTTGGTAGCACTCTTGCCCGAGTCAAAAGGTCATGGGTTCAAGCCCCACTGCAGGACTTGAGCAGGTAACCCAACTGACGTGTCAGCCAAGGGAATGCTGGAGATACCATCTTTCAGATGAGACGTTAAACTGAGGCCAAATTCTCGGGTTGCGGGCATCACTGGCAAGGCTGGAATTTGTTGCCTAGCCCTAGTTGCCCTGTGAAGGGAGTGGTGGGCTTTCTTAAACCGTTACAGTCTATGTGGTGAAGGTGCTCACAATGCTGTTAGCTAGCGAGTTCCAGGATACTGACCCAGCAACGATAAAGGAATGATGATACATGTCCAAGTTGGGATGGTATGTGACTTGGAGGGGAACTTGGAGGTGGTGGTGTTTCCATGCGCTTGCTGCCCTTGTCCTTCTAGGTGGTAGAGGTCGCAGGTTTGGGAGGTGCTGCCAAAGAAGCCTTGGCGAGTTGCTGCAGTGCATCTTGTAGATGGCACACACTGCAGCCACGGTGCGCCGGTGACGGAGGGAGTGGCTGTTTAGGCTAGCTGATAGGGTGCTGATCAAGCGGACAGCTTTGTCGTGTATGGTGTCGAGCTACTTGAGTGTTGTTGGAGCTGCACTCATCCAAGCAAGTGGAGAGTATTCCATCGAACTCCTGACTTGTGCCTTGTAGGTGGTGGAAAGGCTTTGTGGAGTCAAGAGATGAGTCACTCGCCGCAGAATACCCAGCCTCTGACCTGCTCTAGGAGCCACAGCATTTATGCAGCTGGTCCAGTTGAGTTTCTGGTCATTGGAGGTGTCCAGAATGTTGATGGTGGGGGGGGGGGGCAGAGCAATTGTAATGCCATTAAATGTCATGGGGAGGTGGTTATGCTCTCTCTTGTTGGAGATGGTCATTGTCTGGCACTTGTCTTATTCGCCATTTACCAACCGAGGTCTTGAAAAATGGGGCTGAACATTGTGCAAACATCAGCGAACAGCCCCTTCCATCATTTCAGGGGGATCTAAAACCAAACCCAAGACCTCCACCACCTAGGAATCTTGCTGTGAGACTAGATGGCCATACGTTCCTACATAACAGTAGCTACACTTCAAAAGTAATTTATTAGCTCTGGGACGTTCTATAGACGTGAAAGGCAGTAAATACATGAAAAGTTCTTCCTTCCTAGCAAACTAATATTCTGCATCTCTTAACCTTCTAATACTTTTATTTCAATTTGAAATCCCTGTGCTGCCAATGTAAAATACATTGGATGTAAATGCTCATTTTGTGGTTAGCAAAGGTTACTATAATGCAAATGGCAAGTCCACGTGGCAGACACATGAACCAAACATGTGCACACTAAGCGAGTTCCACTGAAACCTGACGTTTCAAAAAAAAAATTCACCTTCCACTTTACATACTGGCACCGAAATAAAAAAAAACAGCGCGTCAACAACGGATGGTTTATGCAAAATTAACCCCTCACATCACCGCCCGCCTCCTGCAACAGTCATCAGTGATGTGGCAAGGTTCATTTCACTTAAATCACCAACCCCCTGGCATGCACTGCATGCTGACACAGGCATTCAGATCATTACATCTTCTAACAATAGCATATCTGTAATAAAGAAAAAGACTTGCATTTCTATAGCACCTTTCACGACCTCAGGACATCCCAAAGTGCTTTATAACCAATGAAGTACTTTTGAAGTAAAAACAGAAAATGCTGAAAATACTCAGCAGGTCAGGCAGCATCTGTGGAGAGAGAAACAAGAGTTAACGTTTCAGGTCAATGATCCTTCGTCATCGACCTGAAACGTTGACTCTGTTTCTCTCTCTCCACAGATGCTGCCTGAGCTGCTGAGTATTTCGAGCATTTTCTGTTTGTATTTCCAGCATTTTCTGTTTTTATTTCAGATTTCCAGCATCCGCAGTATTTTGTTTTGTATAAGTACTTTTGCAGTGTAGTCACTGCTGTAATGTAGGAAACGCGGCAGCTAATTTGCTCACAGCAAGCTCCCACAAACAGCAATGTGATAATGACCAGATAATCTGCTTTTGTGTGTTGGTTGAGGGATAAATATTGGGCAGGACGCCAGGGAGATATCCCCTTCTCTTCTTCAAAATAGTGTTACGGGATCCTTCATGTACAACCGAGAGGGAGGACGAGACCTCGGTTTAACGTCTCATCCGAAAGACGGCACCTCCAACAGTGCAGCACTCCCCCTCAGTACTGCACTGGCGTGTCAGCCGAGATTTTGTGCTCAAGTCTCTGGAGTGGGACTGGAACCCACGACCTTCTGATTCAGAGGCAGGAATGCTACCCACTGAGACACGGCTGCCAGCATAGTCTAAATCACTACAGTAGAGGGGTAGAGTAAAACCGACACCCACAAGGTACAGTACCGGATACAGCGTCAGTCACAACTTTATTCAGCATGAATCTGAAGTGTTCCTTTCTGCTAATTTTCTACTCACAATGAATCAAATATCAAGAAGGGACGGCGTCACATTTAGATTTGCCACTGGTAATGGCAGAGACCCAAAATATTTCAACTGTACCACTAACAACCTACCAAAACATTGTTAAAACAAAGTATGTTTTAAAAGCAGTGTAGAGCTCCTCCTTCCTGATCCCAGCTGCTAATCTGAATGAGGGCAAGCTAGGGGGACACCACCAGATCGGTCTCTAGTTTCCCAGACGCAGTGCGGTAGATCAACAAATGCATATTAACTGTTACTTCAGCTGCATTAAGAGCCGATTTAAACAAACTGGGTCAGTCACGGTATCTGAGCCTCACTGCTGCCCCCCCAACAGCTCAATGCTGGGAGACAGAAACAAACAAAAAAGAAAAACCATCCAGGACTCCTGCTCTTGATCACTGCCCCAGCGGAATGTGCACCTTGGCGGGGAAGAGCACTGGGGTCGGATATGATGCCCTCCACAGTTGAGCAGCTGGCCGACACCCGAGGCCGTCTGGGCCCACACACGATTACAGCAAGTGATCCGCAGTCATTCAGAGTCAGGCCTTTTCACCGTCTCCTAAACTTGGATGTATTCAATTAGATCACGGCTGGTCTGTACCTCAACCCCCACTGACCTGCCTTTGACCCATATCCCTCAATACCCTTACCCAACAAAAAAAAATCTATCGACCTTAGTCTAGAACGCTTCATTATACGGTGTTAAGCATAGAAATCTGTTGAGTTCAGTCAAGGAACGTCGCACTGTGTCAAATAATATGCCCGTACTCATGGGGGTGGAGATGGTGAAGGTGCTGCCTGGAGGACTGCATCCCCGGCAAGAGACAGCACCTTCAGCAGAGATGGGGAGAAAGGCACTTAAACACTTTTAAGCCATCCTTTAGGTCCACCCATTAACGCTAAACTTCTCACGCAATCCTACCTCTTTGACAGTGTTCACTTGTCCAGCATCGGTGGTTAAACTGGTCGTTGAACACGGTCTGGGCACAGCTGCTTTTCCCTTTCAAGGTGCCCGGGCACACATCGCCGCACTCTCTGTCGTCTTTATTGGACTTGATGTAATTGTCCTCCACCGAGTCGAGAATCTTGGACCAGTCAAGCGTGGACAGGTAGCAAAGCTCCGGGTTCTTCTCGATCCTCACAGCGCCCCGGGTGATGTTCACCAAGTTGTACAGGCCGATTTCTTTGAAGTGCAACATCTCGAAAATGACCAGGGCGTAGTTGAAGAAGAGGCGCGTCCCGCGAATCACAGTCAGGTTCGGGAAGAGGTCTTTCAAGCTCTCCAGGCCATAGACGCGGAAGAGAAGCAGGTAATCCGTGATCATTGTGAGCTCCGGAAAGCTCAGACCACGGAAATCCTCGGGTTTGGTACCAAACATCAGCAGAATCTGCAGATTTCCTTCAATGACGGTGCAGTTCTGCAACTGTTGCAAGTGTGTGATGTTGTTTCGAATATCGATGCTTTGACAAACTAAAAGAGGAAGAGAAGAGGGGAGAAAGTTAACGCTTATTACAGCACCGTGAAACGATTCACAGTATAAGAAACAGTCGTTGGTTAATAGTTTTTAAAAAAATTAACAACTCGCATTAACTCTGTAAATTTCAAATCCATTCAAGAACTTTCAGGAAATGTTCCTAAGGGTAGTTACTTGGGAATTAAGGGAATTGTAATTAAGGCGGCAAAGAGCTACCACAGCTAATAGACGGCAGAGCCGCTTGATGCGCTACTTGGCTTACTCCTGCTCTTGCATTACAAACACGTTGCTTGTGGTTAGAAGGATAATTACACACCTGGGCGCGCGCAGACAGTGCAACACAAAAGGAGCTTGTCCAATAGAAATTTTTTTATTTTTTTAAAAAATACGGTCAGACTCAACAACAGCAACAACTTGCATTTATGCAGCGCCTTTAACGTAGTAAAACATCCCAAGGTGCTTCACAGGAGAGTTATGGAACAGAATTTGACACCGAGCCATGCGAGGAGAAATTAGGGCAGATGACCAAAAGCTTGGTCAAAGAGGTAACTTTAAGGAGCATCTTAAAGAAGGAGAGGGGGGGGGGGGGGGGGGGGGTAGAGGTTTAGGGACGGAATTCCAGAGCTTGGGGCCCAGGCAGCTGATGGCACGACCACCAATGGCGGAGCGATGAAAATCAGAGATGCACACGAGGACAGAATTGGAGGAGCGCAGAGATCTCAGGGGAGGGTTGTGGGGCTGGCAGAGGTGACAGATATAGGGAGGGACAAGGCCATGGAGGAATTTGAAAACAAGGCTGAGAATTTTAAGATTGAGGCACTGCCGGACCGGGAGCCAAATGAAGGTCGGCGAGCGCAAGGGGTGATGGCGGAATGGGACTCGGTACGAGTTAGGACACGGGCAGAGTTTTGGATGTGCTCAAGTTTACCGAAGGTGCAAGGTGGGAGGCCGGCCAGGAGAGCATTGGAATAGTCGCGTCCAGGAGGGAACAAAGGCATCGATGAACTTCAGAATTACAAACACTCCAGGATAATTTGTTTGCACGCTCCACCATGGTGGCAGAGTGTTCCGCTGTCTTAATCCAATCCCTTTGCTACTTCTCATCCCACTCGAAAAGCTTCCTCAAAATCCATCTTTGCGCCGGTGCTTTGAGTCTCCCCCCCCCCCCAAGCCCTGGTGTTGTTTCGCCTCAGTGTCGTGCCTTGTGATGTTTACTATGTTAGAGGTGCTGTATAAATGCATGTCATTGCTATGCTAGTGCCCATTATACTGCACTGTGCCAAGCTTGGCCCCAAATGCAGCAGCCTCGTCCGTCTCTGAAGGTCGTGGGTTCAAGCCCCATTCCAGAGATTTGAGCGTATAATCTAGGCTGATGCTCCAGCGCAGTACGGAGGGAGCGCTGCACAGTCGGAGGCGCCGTCTTTCGGATGAGACGTTAAACCGAGGCCCCGTCTGCTTGTTCAGGTAGCCATAAAAAAAAAACCATGACAGTTCTCCTCATGTCCCGACCAACATTTATCCCTCAAATGAGCACCACTAAAACCAGATGGACTGGTCATTTATCTCACTGCTGTTTGCAGGACTTTGCCACGTGCAAATTGGCCGACAAACGCGATTACACTTCGAAAAATAATTCATTGGCTCTGAAGCGCTTTGGGACGCCCCGAGGACACGAGAGGCGCAAGAAAAAATTCAATGACAGTACATACATGTTTTCTTTGCAATGTGTTTAGTTTTTCTTCTGTTAAAAGCATGACATTAAACATGAACGCCCAATCCATTACTTGCAGCTGGGTGAGGGGGGGTTGGAACTATTAAATATTTCTGTTACCTCGACATTTAATGAATGAAATAATCGAGCCCGTTTATAAGCAGTGTTGTACTGTAATGCACTGATGTGGGTTTCAACCAACGTCCCCGCTAAGCTGCGCGGGCAGACAAGTCGTCTGCAAGGTCCCACCCAGGCCGCTCACCGGCTTTTACACTGTAGATATCGCGCCTGCGCAAAAAATCTGAATGGGTCGTGCATTGGGGGAGGCAGGCCACACAGGTGGCAGTACAGCTTATGGGGGACACTGGTTTCAACCCAATTTCCTGTAATTTTGTTTCCCCAAGTCTAGTCTTTACCACCATTACTGTGATTCCCTGCACTTGCCTAAAACAACTTGCATTTATAGTGTGCCTTTAAAGTAGTTAAACGCCCCCCAAGACGCTTCACGGGAGCGCCATCAGACAGTAACACTGACAATCATTCCTCACCGCTACAGCGACGAGCGTGCATATTTAACTAAAACTGAAATTCAGCAGATGCTGGAGATCTAAAATAAAAAACAGAAAATGCTGGGAACACGCCGCATGTGTAGAGGGAGGAAGGTAGGGTTAGCGTTTCCGGTCAATGACCTTTCGTCACAACCAGGGGGGATGTTACAGATGAACTGCATTAACTAAACTAACTCGGGAGTGCTAAGCCACGCAATGCCAAACCCAAGGAGTGCGACGCTGCCTCCTTGAAGGAGGAGCGCACACTGCTGCTCCCCTCCAGAGTCGGGTCTAGAAACTGTCTCACAACATCACTAAAGCTGCAGAATATTTACATCAACCAGAGCTCCTCAGTGCTTGGTGGGGATGGGGAGGGGGGGGGGGGGGGGGGGAACGTCAGGTGGGGATTAGATTACATTTTTAAGAAGTTACATCAACCGGATTTAAAGTTTCCTTTCTCCCATGTGCCACAGATTCTAACCCGTCAACCGCAGAAAATCTCTCAGCTTTCAAGATCTGCACTCGATTTTCACTTAACATCTGTTGAACGTATTTCCTGTAAATCCCCAACAATATTAAAGGGTGGAGTTAAAAAGTAGATGGAGCCAGAAAAATCAAATCGGAGTAATCCTCCAGTAACCTACAAAATAAAATTGTAACCGCAAGTAGGCATAGGAACAGGAGTCGGACAATAAGCCCCTCAAGACTGTTAGGCAGATGTAGGTTCGTTCTGGAGAAGTGAAAATAATTGTCATCGAGTGTTGAATCATGATCAACGTTCCCTCTAAGCTGCGCGGTCGCGTAGCTGTCTACCAGTCCCGTGCAGCCCAGGACCTGCTTTTCCAATGTGAAATTTTGCGTGTGTTAAACCACCCCCCCAAAAAAATTAGGGGGAAACACTGGTCATGAAGCTCATGCCATCATCGTGAGTGCGGGGAATGTTGAATGGACCAGCTGGTCTCATCCTGCCCGCCAATTTCGTATGCTTGTATCAAAGATCCCGTGGCATATTTGAAGAGGAGCAGGAGTTCTCCAGTGTCTTGTCCAACATTCCTGCTTCAACCAGCTCAATCAAAAAAAAAACAGATTAACGAGTCGCTGATCTCATGGCCAAGTCTGGCATCTTGTTTTAAAATGATTAGCTGCTGCATTTGCCGACCGAACAAGTCACTAAAGTTCAAAAAGTAATGCAAATATCATTTATTAAGTCAATCAAAAACCAGGACGGTGATGATTAACATGCTTATGTCACAGATATGTTCAGGTCAGCCAGACAGATCTACGTGCGTCAAAGTAAGCCGCAGATGCCAATTGATAAGTGATCTCATCAACAGCTCAGAGAGCTGAGACAGGCTCAGACGAGTAAATTTGTCTCCGTATGTGTTACATTTTTAATTTGTTTACTCAAGGATTACACTGACATGGTTCAGCAGACCCATCCGTCTTTTTATTCCATCCTTCAAAATCATTAGAGAGATTTACAAGAAATAAGTTCAACAGATACACAAGAGAGTAGAAACCGGGCACTGATTTTGGGGAACAGAGGGAGGATTTTCAGTTGTTGATAAAAGTTAAAAGCTGTGGCACAGGTGGGAGCTGGGACAGAGCAAGGGAGAAACCGAGTGTCAAACTCCAAAACTAGACACACACAAACATGCCCCACCCATAATCACGGATTTCTTTCTATCCTGCTCCCTAAGCCGAGCAATGTTGAGCCCAATTGCACCAACCCAGCTCCAGCCAGGCCCAGACCAAAGAATGAAAGATTTGCATTTATACGGCGCCTTTCACGTCCCAAAGCGCTTTACAGCAACAAAGTACTTTTTGAAGTGTAGTCACTGTTGTAATGTAGGAAACGCGGCAGCCAATCTGCGCACAGCAAGCTCCCACAAACAGCAATATGATAATGACCAGATCATCTGTTTTTTCAGTGCTGTTGATTGAGGGATAAATATTGACCAGGGCACCGGGGAGAACTCCCCCCCCTGCTCTTCTTCGAAATAGTGGCCGTGGGATCTTTTACGTCCACCCGAGAGGGCGGACGGGGCCTCGGTTTAGCGTCTCACCCGATAGACGGCACCTCCGACAGTGCGGCACTCCCTCGGTACGGCACTGGGAGCGTCAGCCTAGATTTTTGCGCTCAAGTCTCTAGAGTGGGGCTTGAACCCACATCCTTCTGACTCAAGAGGCGAGAGTACAACCCACTGAGCCACAGCTGAGATCAGCACACTGCAGGGGGACTTGTCCAGTCGTGTTTGGGGGGCCGGGGGGGGGGGGGGGGGGGGGGGGGGGGGAGAGAACACACACGACTTCTTTGAGGTCAGGGCTGCCGTAGGGGCGGGGCAGAGCAGAAGGAGCTTTACCCTAAAATCTTAACCAGGCTATGCCTGACCGGAGAACATCTGATACCGACACAAGTGTACTAAAAATGGAAAATGTTCCGTCACTCAGCACCAACACTTCCTTAATAAGCACAAAGTTCACACACAGCTCAATCATTGTTCTTCAAAATTAAACCTAACAGACACGGTTAAAAATACAAGTGCGATCTAATTAAGTTGCGTATTTACTTTAGTTTCCAATGCATGAAATACACTTAGGATTAACTTCGCAAAAATGTGCTGCGTAACCGTCAGTCAGACTTTGGCTCAGCTGCTTCTCAGCCAATCCAGCTTAGATAAAATCTCTCAGAATCTGCCAACGTAAAGCATTATCTT
The DNA here is from genome assembly GCA_030390025.1 of Squalus acanthias. Lineage (NCBI taxonomy): Eukaryota > Metazoa > Chordata > Chondrichthyes > Squaliformes > Squalidae > Squalus > Squalus acanthias. The sequence goes on along the minus strand of CM059443.1, from coordinate 35,642,345 downwards.
CAGTAGACACGTCAGGCAGCACTGACGAGGCGTTTCAACTTCACTTTGTACTTTCAGAACCATGGTGATGTACAGTATAAATAAAAGTGAATTACTCACTGGATATACAGTGAGTGTGTGAGTGAGTGAGTGAGTGAGTGAGTGAGTAGTGAGTGAGTGAGTGAGTGAGTGAGTGAGTGAGTGAGTGAGTGAGTGAGTGAGTGAGTGAGTGAGTGAGTGAGTGAGTGAGTGAGTGAGTGAGTGAGTGAGTGAGTGAGTGAGTGAGTGAGTGAGTGAGTGAGTGAGTGAGTGAGTGAGTGAGTGAGTGAGTGAGTGAGTGAGTGAGTGAGTGAGTGAGTGAGTGAGTGAGTGAGTGAGTGAGTGAGTGAGTGAGTGAGTGAGTGAGTGAGTGAGTGAGTGAGTGAGTGAGTGAGTGAGTGAGTGAGTGAGTGAGTGAGTGAGTGAGTGAGTGAGTGAGTGAGTGAGTGAGTGAGTGAGTGAGTGAGTGAGTGAGTGAGTGAGTGAGTGAGTGAGTGAGTGAGTGAGTGAGTGAGTGAGTGAGTGAGTGAGTGAGTGAGTGAGTGAGTGAGAGTGAGTGAGTGAGTGAGTGAGTGAGTGAGTGAGTGAGTGAGTGAGTGAGTGAGTGAGTGAGTGAGTGAGTGAGTGAGTGAGTGAGTGAGTGAGTGAGTGAGTGAGTGAGTGAGTGAGTGAGTGAGTGAGTGAGTGAGTGAGTGAGAGATATTTGATCTGTGCGAAAGGACAGAAAGTAAGGTGCATTAATAACTGGCTAGATCACCACAGGGAGGTTTTCTCATTAATTGGTACGACGCAATGTTTCCGATATCTAATAAAGGGATAACGAAAGGACTGTATGTTAATGAATATTTGAAAACATGCGCTCCGAGTGATTAAGGGGCAAAGTCACGTTGGGAGTTCTGCAGGTCAGGCTCAATATATAAAGAGAAAGAAAGACTTGCATTTCTATAGCGCCTTTCACGACCACCGGACGTCCCAAAGCGCTTTACAGCCAATGAAGCACTTTTGAAGTGCAGTCACTGTTGTAATGTGGGAAACGCGGCAGCCAATTTGCGCACAGCAAGCTCCCACAAACAGCAATGTGATAATGACCAGATAATCTGTTTTTGTTATGTTGGTTGAGGGATAAATATTGACCAGGACACCGGGGATAACTCCCCCTGCCCTTTTTCAAAATAGTGCCATGGGATCTTTTTACGTCCACCTGAGAGAGCAGACGGGGCCTCGGTTTAACGTGTCATCTGAAAGACGGCACCTCCAACAGTGCAGCACTCCCTCAGCACTGCGCTGGAGTGTCAGCCTAGATTTGTGTGCTCAAGTCCCTGGAGTGGGACTTGAACCCACAACCTTCTGACTCAGAGGCAAGAGTGCTGCCCACTGAGCCACAGCTGACACATTGACATATGCGTTTCCTCCAAGCAGTGTTCTCAGGAATAAAAAAAAGTACATGTGCAAAGCAACACAATTAAGATTATAACCTGGAGGAGTTGAATTTAAATAAATAATTCCAAGCTAGTTTGCATTTATATAGCGCTTCATCACATCACAAAGCGCTTCACGTATCACGAATTACTTTGTAGTGCAGCGAATCTTCTAGAATCATAGAAGCTTACGGCACAGAAGGAGTCCATTCGGCCCATCGTGTCTGTGCCGGCCGAAAAAGAGCTACCCAACCTAATCCCACTTTCCAGCTCTTGGTCCGTAGCCCTGTAGGTTACGGCACTTTAAGGGCATATCCAAGTACTTTTTAACTGCAATGAGGGTTTCTGCCTCGACCACCCTTTCAGGCAGTGAGTTCCAGACCCCCACCACCCTCTGGGTGAAAAAAGTTCTCAACTCCCCTCTAATCCTTCTACCAATTACTTTAAATCTATGCTCCCTGGTTATTGACCTCTCTGCTTTGGGAAATAGGTCCTTCCTATCCACTCTATTTATGGCCCCTCATAATTTTATACACCTCAATTAAATCTCCCCCTCAGCCTCCTCTGTTCCAAAGAAAACAATCCCAGCCTATCCAATCTTTCCTCATAGCTAAAATTCTCATAAATCTCCTCTGTACCCTCTCTAGTGCAATCACATCTTTCCTGTAATGTGATGACCAGAACTGCACGCGGTACTCTAGCTGTGGCCTTCTCAGGGTAACTAGAGATGGGCAATGAATTCTAACAATGCCCACATCCCAAGAACGAAAAATAAAATTCTACATAGTTCTGTACTGGTGAAAGGAGGGGGGGGGGGGCGGCGAGCGAGTTGCTGAAAGTTCAAAATAAACTTGAAATGCCAAGCCAGTCCTCCCTGTACCATCTGCAACAGGTGAGAACACAATTAAAAAAGGACACATGGTGCTTTGTCAACAATCGCATTTGTTTGTCGCAATGAAAGACAAACAGCTTTATTTGCTTTCACTGTACATCCTGGATTAACTTGGCGCTCAGCAACTTCAGCACAGCGAGCAAGCTGGCAAGTAGCCTTGCACCTGGTCACCACCAGTGCACCTCCTTTTGGCACGGACTCGGTACATAATCACAGGAAAGCAACTGAAGATTTTTGCTTGAAAAGAATGCGCTTCCCACAACCAAGACCTCTGAACCCAAACATTGGGTTTCTCCATGTTGCCTACATTACAATATAGATGCACTTTGTTGTTGCGTTCCCCCACCCCCCATGTTCCCTACATTACAACAGTGTGACTACACTTCAAAAGTACTCCATTGGCTGTAAAGCGCTTTGGGACGTACTGAGGTCGTGAAAGGCGCTATATAAATGCAAGTTCTTTCTTTAATGTTCCACCACGTGGCCGAGTTCTGGTTCACATCCCAGTCCGTACTGAATTAGCGGATCTCATCTGGGACAGCAGTAGAGGCGATGCATTTGGCCCGAGTGATGCTGGGCTAGAGGGGGACCAGAAAGAAGGGGGGGGAAAAAAAAAAATCAGAAAGACGGTCCCATCCGACGACCCTCGGCTGGAAAATGCGAATGGGTGGATTTCAAACAATGCTCGGATCGGCCTCCCCCCCAGCCAAACAGTCCATCGACGCTCACAGTCTAGTACAACGCACGGAAAACTGCCCATGTGGACAGAGTACGGCACGGCTCCCGGCTGCCCACAGAACTTTATCACAGCAAAAGAGAGAGAAAGGAAGAACTTGCATTTCTATAGCGCCTTTCACGGCCCCAGGACATCCAAATGTGCTTTACAGCCAATGAAGTATTTTCTGAAGTGTAGTCACTGTTGTAATGTGGGAAACACGGCAGTCAATTTGCGCACAGCAAGCTCTCACAAACAGCAATGAGATAATGACCAGATAATCTGTTTTAATGATGTTGGTTGAGGGATAAATATTGGCCCCAGGACACCGGGGATAACTCCCCTGCTCTTCTTGGAGGAGTGCTGTGGGATCTTTTACGTCCACCCGAGGGGGCAGATGGGGCCTCTAGTTAACGCCTCATCCGCCTCCGACAGCATATAGATTATGCATCAAGTCAAGAGATGACGAAGGCATGCGTGAGGATTTCAGCAGCAGACGAGCTGGTTAAGGGCAGAGGCAGATGATCGTGTGTGGAGGCAGAAATAGTTTTTCTTTGTAATGCAGAGGATATGGGGTCAAGAAGATCAGCTGGGGTTACAATTGAGACACTGCAATTGAACACAGTGCACCTGAGCTAAGGAGGGGGGGGGATCCTGATTATTACTAGTCGACCTCCCATGACATTGCACATGGGGAGTCGAGACCAAGTTTAATCTTTCAAGTAACAAGTATTTATATAGCGCCTTTAACGTAGTAGAACGTCCCAAGGCGCCGCACAGGAGTATTTTAAGACAACAAATTTGACACCGAGCCACATAAGGATAAATTAGGGCAGGTGACCAAAAGCTTGGTCAAAGAGGTAGGTTTTAAGGAGCGTCTTAAAGGAGGAGAGAGAGGTGGAGAGGTTTAGAAAGGGAATTCCAGAGCTTAAGGCCTAAGCAACAGAAGGCACGGCCACCAAAGGTTGAGCGATTATAAATCAGGGATGCTCAAGAGGGCAGAATTAGAGGTAATTACAAAAAAGGGCAGAGAGGCACTGGGGAAGGTACAAAGAAGATTCGCAAGAATGATACCAGAACTGAGGGATTCCAACTATCAAGAAAGACGGAATAGGCTCTCTTCTCTAGAAAAGAGAAGGCTGAGGGGTGACCTAATAGAGGTCTTTAAAATTATGAAGGGGTTTGGTAGGGTGGACGTTGAGAAAATTCCAGTTGTAGGGGAGTCCAAAACTAGGAGTCATAAATATAAGATAATCGGTAATAAATCCAATAGGGAATTCAGGAGAAACTTCTTTTACCCAGAGAGTGGTGAGAATGTGGAACTCGCTACCACAGGGAGTGGTTGAGGTGAATAGCACAGATGCATATAAGGGGAAGCTAGATAAAGACGAGGGAGAAATGAATAGAAGGATATGCTGATGGGGGTGAGATGAAGTAGGGTGGGAGGAGGCTCATATGGAGCACAAATACCGGCATGGACCAGTTGGGCTGAATGGCCTGTTTCTGTGCTGTAAATACTTTGTAATTTTATGAAGAAGTGGGGTTAGAGGACAGTGGCTAACTAGATCAGGAAACACATTATAAAGTCATATATTCTCCCTTTACTTTTATATTTGCATTATAAATTATGTCCACATTTATAATGGAAACTTGTCACGCTGTAATTACAACCCGTCATGAACGGTGGAACTGCAGCAATTTCACTGGAAGGACAGTGTAATTACAGTGTGACATGTTGACATAGACAGTTTCCATTATAAATGTGGACACAGGAATATATAGTGGCTAAAAAGTTGACAGGAGTTTTTAAACTGTATTAACAGACAGATACTTCAACTTGAATTATGAAAAGGAGGAAATGCGCCCAGTTTAAGCACATATTTCTAAGAACGAACCAAAACAAGGCTAGCTGGCCATCTGCTAATCCACTCAGAGGGGTCAATCACTCAAAAATTGGGCTGTTACTTATAACTTTTTTTTTAAAGTTTTGAACAAAAGTTGAGTACTTTAAAACAGATTTGCAATCGTGAAATCTAATATTAGATTAATACAGACATAAATTTTTAATTGCTTACGAAATTTTAAATTCAACATCTGGATTATTCTACATCAAACTCTGGCAGGAATTTTCCTTTTCTCCCATTTTCGCTGTTTAAAAAAGTGATTATGGCTCCTTCCTGTTATTCCCAAAGGTACAAGTGCCTCTGAACTCTGACGGGGAACTTTTCCAAAGAAACAATCACCGCACTCCAGAAATAATTCATCACGTGAAGTGCTTTGAGCGATTTATGAAATGCATAATAAAGGTGCTATATAAATGCAAGACTTTATTGCCCCCTTTCAATTAAGTTGTTTAAGAATAACTACATAAGAAATAGGAGCAGGAGTAGGCCATACGGCCCCTCCATAAACACCATTCAATAAGATCATGGCTGATCATCGACCTCAACTCCACCTTCCTGCCCAATCTCCATATCCCTTGATTCCCCTAGAGTCCAAAAATCTATCTATCTCAGCCTTGAATATACTCAAAGACTCAGCATTCACAGCCCTCTGGGGCAGAGAATTCCAAAGTTTCACAACCCTCTGAGTGAAGAAATTCCTCATCTCATTCTTAAATGGCCTACCCCTTATCTTGAGACTATGCCCCCTAGTTCTAGACACTCCAGCCAAGGGAAACAACCTCTCAGCATCTACCCTGTCAATCCCCCTCAGAATCTTGTATGTTTCAATGAGATCACCTCTCGTTCTTCTAAACTCCAGAGAGTATAGCCCCATTCTACACAATCTCTCATCATAGGACAGCCCTCTCATCCCAGGAATCAATCTAGTGAACCTTCATTGCACTGCCTCCAAGGCAAGTATATCCTTCCTTAGATAAGGAGACCAAAACTGTGCACAGTACTCTAGGTGTGATCTCACCAAGGCCAAGTACAATTGTAGCAAGACTTCCTTACTCTTATACTCCAACCCTCTTGCAATAAAGACCAATATGCCATTTGCCTTCCTTATTGCTTGCTGTACCTGATGCTAGCTTTCTGCGTTTCTTGCACAAGGGCACCCAAATCTCTCAACACCAACATTTGAAAGTTTCTCACCATTTAAAAAATATTCTGTTTTTCTATTCTTCCTACCAAAGTGAATAACCTCACATTTCCCTACATTATACTCCATCTGCCACCTTATTGCCCACTCACTTAGTCTATCTATATCCCTTTGCAGACTCTTGTGTTCTCCTCACAGCTACTGTCCCACCTAGCTTTGTATCATCAGAAAACTTGGATACATTATACTCGGTCCCTTCATCTAGGTCATTAATATAGATTGTAAATAGCTGAGGCCCAAGCACTGATCCTTGCGGCACCCCACTAGTTACAGCTTGCCAACCTGAATAAGATCATTTATCCCTACTCTCTGTTTTCTGTCTGTTAACCAATCCTCTATCCATGCTACTGTATTACCCCCAACCCCATGAGCCCTTATCTTGTGTAATAACCTTTTATGTGGCACCTTATCGAATGCCTTTTGGAAATCCAAATATACTACATCCACTGGTTCCCCTTTTTCTACCCTGCTAGTTACATCCTCAAAAAACGAATAAATTTGGTCAAACACGATTTCCCTTTCATAAAACCATGCTGACTCTGCCTAATCATGTTATGATTTTCTAAGTGACTTGATACCACTTCCTTAACAATGGATTCCAGCATTTTCCCGATGATTGATGTCAGGCTAACTGGCCTGTAGTTCCCCGTTTTCTCTCGCCCTCCTTTCTTGAATAGCGGGGTTACATTTGCTACCTTCCAATCCGCTGGGATCGTTCTAAAATCTAGGGAATTTTGAAAGATCAAAGCCAATGCATCCACTATAAATATTGGCCCAGGACACCGGGGATAACTCCCCTGCTCTTCTTCAAAATAGTGCCATGGGATCTTTTACGTCCACCTGAGAAAGCAGACAGGGCCTCAGTTTAACATCTCATCCGAAAGACGGCACCTCCAACAGTGCAGCGCTCCCTCAGCACTGCACTGGAGTGTCAGCCTAGATTTCTGTGCTCAAGTCTCTGGAGTGGGACTTTAACCCACGACCTTCTGACTCAGAGGCGAGGGTGCTACCAACTGAGCCACAGCATGATATGTGACCCACTTTCAGATTTGAGAGATGTGTTACATAAATGCATATGTCCCCGGTGCGTTATCAGGTGTGGTCTTCTCCCTCACCGACCCAGTAGGATTTCAACTGTAATGGTGCACGTGAAATTTCACTGCGACTATTTGATCTGGGCATTTTGAATAACAGAAGTCTGAAGTATTGCTAGTTAAAGGTTTGTCACTTGCTGCGCTGAGAGAAATACGAGGTGGTGAATTAAGTGAACTACAACGACTTGTTTTTATATAGCGCGTTTAATGTATTAAGCATCCCAAGGCATCTGACTGAAAAGAGAAAAGCACACTGAGTGAGCACTAGTAGGGAAAAGGACCAAAAGATATTGTCCACAAAAGAAACAGGTTTCAAAGGAAGCTTTTGAAGGTAGAACTCTTGATAATGACTGAAGGCTCCACCACCAAGAGTGGAGTGAAGGGAGAGAAGCAGCACATGAGACCAGAAACAGAACACAGGCTGCAACCTAGCAAGCTGGGCTGCAGATTGCAATCACATCAGAAAGCCAAAACCATGAAGGGATTTGTAAACAATAACCGAGATACCGATTTCAATGTACAGTATTTGGGGGATAGGAAGCCAATGGAAGTCAGCGAGGATGGGGTGGTGGACAAGCAGCACAGGATAGGACACAGACAGCAGAATTTACAATTTGGAGTTGATGCACATTGGAGGTTGGGTAGCGGATGAGGGAGAACATAAGAATTAGGGGAGGAGTAGGCCATACGGTCTCTCGAGCCTGCTCTGCCATTCAGTAAGATCATAGCTGATCTTCAACCACTTTCCTGCCCTATCCCCATATCCCTGGATTCCCCTAGAGTCCAAAAATCTATCTCAGCCTTGAATATACTCAACGCTTCAGCATCCACAGCCCTTTGGGGTAGAGAATTCCAAAGATTCATAACCCTCAGAGTGAAGAAATTCCTCCTCATCTCAGTCTTAAATGGCCGGCCCCTTATCCCGAGACTATGCCCCCCGTAGTTCGAGACCTTCCAGCCAGGAGAAACAGCCTCTCAGCATCTACCCTGTCAACCCCGTGTTGGAGAAGTCAAGCCATTGGGTGACAATGGGATGGATGATGGATTACACGATGGTAGAGTCTCAGAGACATATTGGAACAGCACAAAAACATATTGTTGAGTCCAATTTTTTTTTGTCTATAGTGTATTCATACAAGTAAGTGAAGTAACATCGCCGAGCGAGCACATTGAACAAGCTGTAACCCCCTTGTATACACTGCAATGACAACAATGAGTCACACTGTTTCTTTGCAATGCATCACAAACACTGGTCTGCAAGCCAACAAGCCCAGTCCTGCGACTCCCATCGACAATATTGTTAAACCATAAATTTACAAATTGAAATGCACACGCACACAAAAAAAATGGATTACAGAAGATAATATCCATATTAAGAGTGTAAAGGTTGTAATGCAATCTCAAAAATCGGATTAAAGTTTACAAACCGCACAACTGCATCTTTATAGCCTTTGATTATGTTCCAATTCTACAATTCCCTCCCAGCTACCTGTTGCCCTATATAGTGGAGCTCTCGCCCAATAATGCTGCCAACAGCTGTGGCCTCATTAGCTTTTACCTGCAGCTGGATAAACAAAGTTTTCTTTTTTTTTTAAAAAGTACCCTGCAATCTCCAAAAACACTGACTGGTTCAAACACGCTCATTCAAAGCAACCAGAAAGACGGATCTCGCTGCCTCTCTACGAACTTCTCAACCACAAGTTATATTAACAGTTCACTGAAGAGCGGCACTGTCGCACTGAATGAAACCGCATACTGCCAACGGCTTCACGAGTGGAGGGATGTGGGTTCGTGGCGAGTTCCCAACCTTCGCCCATCATTCGTCAGAATGCGACGAGTGGAAACTGGAGGGTTTTTAAACCTCGAGCTGCTCTTGTACAGCGGCAAATGGTCGGATTACAAAAAAAAACGTAAGATAGTTACCGAGAAAGGACATGCAGCCCCATATGTTCCGAAAGAACTTAAGACACGGATCCCAGCACCAATTTCTTAATAGCCATGATGCGGAGATGCCGGTGTTGGACTGGGGTGGACAAATGTGAGAAGTCGCACAACACCAGGTTATAGTCCAACAGTTTTATTTGAAATCACAAGCTTTCGGAGCGCTGCTCCTTCGTCAGGTGAAGTGACTTCACCTGATGAAGGAGCAGCGCTCCGAAAGCTTGTGATTTCAAATAAAACTGTTGGACTATAACCTGGTGTTGTGCGACTTCTCACAATTTCTTAATGTTAGCTTTTTTTTAAATATAAATGAGACACCTGCATTAGCACCACCAGTTCCTGAAGCACGGGCCTTGTACAACCAGCTGAAACCGCAGAGGTAAACCCCAAAAAGGATTTTTTTTTTTTAATATGTGGTACGAGGTCAGTTCTCAGCCTCCTTCTTTCAGCTCCAGCTCTGATGCTGTGGAGCAGCTTTGGAAGGAGGTCACACATCAGCTTCCAGAAGCTGCGTGAAACAGGAAGACCATAAAAAGGAGGTTAAAGGAAAATAAGACATCCCCAATGGCTCGGTGGGAAGTGCGCAGTGCATAACTCAGCCGTACAGACAGGGGAAGTCCCAGGTAAATCCCGTCAGACCAGTTCGTCAATTGTGAATTGAGGTCATCCTTGTGGTCTAATGAGTGGTGGTGGTGGGGGGGGGGGGGAGGAGATAATCAGCCAGGTTTCCCACCCAGTGACTCCGACTGTAAAGTACATGCACATGGATGTCAAGTACAGTGTAGCACTCTTGCCTCCAGGTCTGAGGGAGTGCTGCACTGTCGGAGGTGCCATCTTTCGGATGAGGCGTTAAACCGAGGCCCCATCGGCCCTCTCGGGTGGACGTAAAAGATCCCACGGCCACTATTTCGAAGAAGAGCAGGGGCGTTCTCCCTGGTGTCCTGGCCAATATTTATCCCTCAATCAACATCACTAAAAAACAGATTATCTGGCCATTATCACATTGCTGTTTGTGGAGCTTGCTGCGTGCAAAATTGGCTGCCGCATTTCCTACATTACAACAGTGACTACACTTAAAAAAAAAAGCACTTCATTGAGCAGTGGTCATGAAAGGTGCTATATAAATGCAAGTCTTTCTTTTTTCTCTTTTTTCATGTGACAGCGTGACTAAGATAATCCCACATGGTCACAAACTTTCAACACTCCGTCTAACCTCACACAAAGAATGGCCCCACACGGTAACATAACCTTCCAACACTCACACATCAAGAAAGGCCATTTTTAACCAAGTAATGGGAGAGCTGCTGGGGGCAGACACCGAGTCAGCGTCTTCAGGAGGAGGGGTGAAAATGACGAGTGGGTAGGCAAAGGGAGGAAAATATTTATTCTGCAGGCTCGCAAACTGAGAAAAATGGGTTTTCTTTCTCAGATGACACCTGCAGTTTCAGATATTTGCTAACTCATTGCACCATGCAGAGTCAAAGCAGCGAGTTGGAATTCAGGTAAAAGGCGCACACACAGGGTGAATGCAGGCAGAGCTAGATTTACCTGGATTTTTGTCAAAATACTTATTCACTTTAGGGGGCTGCAAGCTTATAAAAATAAAATTAAAAGGCTTCCATTTCTATAGCACCTTTCATGACCAGTGAACGTTTCAAAGCGCTTTACAGCCAATGAAGTACTTTTTGAAGTGTAGTCGCTGTTGTAATGTAGGAAACTCGGCAGCCAAGTTGCGCACAGCAAGCTCCCACAAACAGCAATGCGATAATGACCAGATCATCTGTTTTTGTTATGTTGATTGAGGGATAAATATTGGCCCAGGACAAAAACTATGAAAGTTATTGGAAAGCTGAGTTATGGAATAGTTATTAGAGGTCAACTTAAAACACTCTAGAAAGTCTAATTAAAGAGATATAAGCTCTCAGAGACATATCTCTCTATACAAGAAGCGCAACAGAAATGCAAGTTGTAACTAAATGGAATGAAAGGAACAAATAGGTTTTCTCGAGAAAAGAGAAGGCTGAGGGGTGACCTAATAGAGGTCTTTAAAATTTGAAGGGGTTTGATAGGGTAGATGTAGAGAAGACTTTCTACTTGTGGGCAGTCCAAAACTAGGGGCCATAAATACAAGATATATCTCGTCACTAATAAATCCAATCGGGAATTTAGGAGAAACTTCTTTACCCAGAGAGCGGTGAGAATGTGGAGCTCGCTACCACAGGGAGTGATTGAGGCGAATAGCATAGATGCATTTAAAGGGGAAGCTGGATAAGTACATGAGGGAGAAAGGAATAGAAGGATATGCTGATACAGCGAGATGTAGTAGGGTGGGAGGAGGCTCGTGTGGAGCATAAACACCGGCATGGAGCATAGAAACATAGAAGATAGGAGCAGGAGTAGGCTATTCGGCCCCTCGAGCCTGTTCCACCATTTAATGAGATCATGGCTGATCATCCAAATTCAGTACCCTGTCCCTGCTTTCTCCCCATATCCCTTGATCTCTTTAGCCTTCAGAAATATATCTAACTCCTTCTTGAATATATTTAATGAATTGGCCTCAACTGCCTTGTGTGGTAGAGAATTCCACAGGTTCACCACTCTCTGGGTGAAGAAATTCCTCCTCTCAGTCCTAAATGGCTTACCCGTTATCCTTAGACTGTGACCCCTGGTTCTGGACTACCCCGCCATCGGGAACAGCCTTCCTGCATCTAGTCTGTCTAGTCCTGTTAGAATTTTATAAGTTTCAATGAGATCCCCTCTCATTCTTCTAAACTGGTCGCCTTATCTATTGCATACTTCTGTGCTGTAATAATCTATGTAATTCTACGTAACCAACAAAAATAGTGTGCAAATCTCCGATAGTCAGTTAGTTTTATTTTGCAGGACATTCCATACTGTATACACGTTCACAAGCACGCATACAGATTGTCAGCCGTCGGATGCAAAATTTAAGCTGTGCTTCTGCTGATTCAATGGCGACAAGCAATGTTCCCTGTAAGCCGCGCGGCCACGCAGCACTCCGGGGAACCCACGCGGCCGGCTTTTCAATACAAAGGGGCCGCCCGGCGCCAAACAAAATTAGAGGGAACATTGGCTACTGGTGCAGCATTTGTGGAATGGGTCATTAAATCGAGGCCCCCATCTGTTCAATCAAGTGGGTATCAGAAGGAAATCTCATGGCACTATTCAAAGAAGAGCGGGGAGTTTCGCTGCTGCCTTAATCAAGGTTCCTTCCTGAACCAACGACTTTCACCTCATTTGCCGTTTGTGGGATCTTGCTATGATCATCGGGTTTGTCTACATGACAACAGTAACTGCACTTTCAAAAAAAAAAGTTGCTGCTGGTAAAGGTTGGGATGGCCTGAGGACATGGGGGGTGTTCCATAAACATAAGTTCTTTCTTTTTATTCTGAAAGATAGATGTGCCCTCTTCTTTGTCAACATATGCCTCAACAGGTCAACGTATAACCTACTCAAATATAACCTATAACCTACAACATATAACCTACACCTCCGTAACATCGCCCGTCTCCGCCCCTGCCTCAGCCCACCTGCTGCTGAAACACTCAACCATGCCTTTGTGACCTCGACTATTCCAACGCAGTCCTCGCCAGCCTCCCACGTTCTACCCTCTAAGCTTGAGATCATCCAAAACTCGGCTGCCCATATCGCACCAAGTTCCCGTTCACCCATCACCCCTGTGCTCGTTGACCTACATTGGCTCCCGGTCAAGCAACGCCCCGATTTTAAAATTCTCATCCTTGCTTTCAATCCCTCCACGGCCTCGTCCCTCCCTATCTCTGTAATCTCCTTAATGTGTCAGCTGTGGCTCAGTTGGTAGCACATTTGCCTCTGAGTCAGAAGGTTGTGGGTTCAAGTCCCACTCCAGGGACTTGAGCATATAAAGCTAGGCTGACACTCCAGTGCAGTGCTGAGGGAGCGCTGCACTATCGGAGGTGCCGTCTTTCGGATGAGACGTTAAACCGAGGTCCCGTCTGCTCTCTCAGGTGGACTTAAAAGGTCCCATGGTACTATTTCGAAGAAGAGCAGGGGAGTTATCCCCGGTGTCCTGGCAAATATTTATCCCTCAACCAACATAACAAAAACAGATTATCTGGTCATTATCACATTGCTGTTTGTGGGAGCTTGATGTGCGCAAATTGGCTGCCGCGTTTCCCACATTACAACAGTGACGACACTTCAAATAGTACTTCATTGGCTGTGAGACATCCGGTGGTCATGAAAGGCGCTATATAAATGCAAGTCTTTCTTTTTCCTTCAGCCCCACAACCGCACTCCCCCACCCCCGACCCCCACCGAGATGTCTGCGCTCCTCCAATTCTGGCCTCTTGAGCATCCCTGATTTTAAAATTGCTCAACCATTGGTGGCCGTGCCTTCAGCTGCCTCGGCCCCAAGCTCTGGAATTCCCTCCCTAAACCTCTCCGCCTCTCTCTCCTCCTTTAAGACGCTCCTTAAAACCTACCTCTTTGACCAAGCTTTTGATCACCTGTCCTAATATCCCCTGTGACTCGGTGTGTCAATTTTTTTGTCTTAGTAAAACTTCACAGGAGCGTTATATGTTAAAGGCGCTATATAAATACAAGTCGTTGTTGTTGTTGTTGTTATTATTCAAATGCAATGACTGCGCAACATAGTGTCTGCCAGAGATACTCTCAACCTAGGGTCACCTTCCAAGGCTGTGGTTAGATTGCACAGAGTGCAAAGATCAACCTGCAGTACCTGAGTGGTACCGTGGGTTGTGATCACATTCACCGTGTCAGGAGGAAGCTCTACCCACGGACACAGAACGCCACTCCACGATGGGCACATTTTGGGACTGTAGGTGTCTACTTTCTCAAACTATTACAAAGAGAGACCCTTCTTATATTTATAAACTGCCCAGCAGATCTCACAAACCACCTAAGCACTTCTTAAACCCATCTTCATACCGGACCGGAATTATATAATCACACAGTGCCAAACCCCACTGGTGAGAGACAGCCCCTCTCTCCTCCTTCTCCCCGGGTCTCGCATGTTTGGCTTCAGTGCGTTAGAGTCGGATTACAATCTGACTGCCGAGTTACGTTGAGTCAATGCAGAGCCAAAAAAGCACTTTGCATCACCCCAAAAGTGGCAGAATAATTGCATTCTAAAATGACTCGAGTACACGGCCTCATTGCATGCCTCCCCCAAGCCATCTTGCAACAGGACACTACATTTCGGGATCAAACCAAGTGTGCCGGCCCTAGGAACTGTGCACTGGTTACAGGGCGGACAGCTGACTGGAGAGGGAGAAATGTTTACTTTCTACAAGAGTGAACATTGGACAGGTAATTGCATTGTTTCCTCCATCAGCTCCCTTATCGATATTTTTCTCGAGAAGGGGAGGGGTGGAACCAGGTGAGTTCAATCAGTTTTCCTTTGCACCGTTAAAGGGTTTATTGAATTTTGACTCTTCATTTAAAGAAAGCAAAGACACGACAGGCGACATCTCGGCTCACGACATTAAGGTACAGAGAGCAGAGATACAAAGGCACAGTGGGCTTTGCAACAGCACAGAAACGAGCCAACCTCAGGGTATAAAGGGGGATTCCACAGTCTCTCTCTCTCTCTCCCTCCCCGAGAGAACATAACATAAGAATTAGGAGCAGGAGTAGGCTGTACAGCCCTCGAGCCTGCTCCGCCATTCAATAAGATCATGGCTGATCTTGAACCTCAACTCCACCTTCCCACCCGATCCCCATATCCCTTGATTCCCCGAGAGTCCAAACATCTATCTATCTCAGTCTTGAATATACTCATCGATTCAGCATCCACAGCCCTTTGGGGGGTAGAGAATTCCAAAGAATCACAACCCTCTGAGTGAAGAAATTCCTCCTCATCTCAGTCTTAAATGGCCGACCCCTTACCCTGTGACTATGACCCCCAGTTCTAGACTCTCCAGCCAGGGGAAATAGGGAGAACTTAATGAGCATTTCTGAAACAGAAATTCTGCAACCAGCCATCGCAATGATATTGGCTCAGAGATGGGAGACTCTAAGGCCAGGAAAGCCCCAGGTTCGTGCCCAGACCTGTGCTGAATCTCAACTCGATCCGTGCCAAGGGAACTACAAGAAGCGACGGCGGTCCTGGCTAAAGGAAGTGTGTATGCGCAGGGTCCAGGATCAGGCTCGGCTGTGTGTGGGGTACCCACCATCGTCAGACAGACTGCCGGCTCGCGCCCCCCTTGGGCTCACCCATGAAGATGGGGGGGGGGCTCCGGAGAAGTACAGAAAGACAACCAGCTCCCAAGCAAGCGTATCTCAGTGTGGAATCACTCTTCGGGAGAGATTGGGGGGGGCGGAAAAGCAGAGAACACCGGCATAAAAGGAGAGGGAGTCAACACCCAGTTCCTGTGTGGAAGGAACAAAATGCAAAATTGATTCTAATTACTGAAACAATTTCCCCTCCCCAAATGGAAAAATACACTCTGGAATTGCTTTGAGAGCAAGGGTTCAAGTGTCTGACCTTCAGCACTAGAAAAACCAATACGCATTAGATCCCATACAGTCCGGCCTTGCTAACTTTCCAAAAGTGTACGTCAGCTTCGCACATGCTGTACTCAAAAAGTGCCAGTCACTGCTGTCACCAACACCTTCAGGCAATTACAGTAGTTATTTCTCTTATGTCCTGATGTGAAGGGAGAAATTTGCCGTGCAGCCCGAGACCCGATGTCTCTCAAAGCGACACGGTGCACATCAATCTACTTTTACGGTGTTTATCTTGTGCTGCGCAAGATGTCGAACGTAACGCAGCTGAACGTACACTGGTATCGGACAGCGTCTCCGGGTCTCAATCGGAGCAAGCATCTCAGTTGAAGGCTGCAACCAGCAGAGTCTGGGGCCCAAGAGAAGGCACAGTTCATTTCTTCCCACCTACTTAGGACATACAGCACAGAAATAGGCCATTCAGCCCAACCACACAGAAGAAACTTCTTTACCTAGAGAGTGGTGAGAATGTGGAACTAGCCGGCGTTTATGCTCCACTCGAGCCTCCTCCCGTCTTTCCTCATCTAAATCTATCAGCGTAACCCTCTATTCCCTTCTCTCTCATTTGCTTGTCTAGCCTCCCCTTAAATGCATCTATACTATTCGCTTCAACCACTCCCTGTGGCAGCGAGTTCCACATTCTCACCACCCTCTGGGTAAAGAAGTTCCTTCTGAATTCCCTATTTGATTTCTTGGTGACTATCTTATATTGATGGCCTCTAGTTTTGCTCTTCCCCACAAGTGGAAACACTCTCTCTGTATCCACTCAATCAAAACCCTTCATAATTTTAAAGACCTCTATTAGGTCACCCCTCAGCCTTCTCTTTTCAAGAGAAAAGAGACCCAGCCTGTTCAGATAGGTATAACCTCACATTTCAGGTATCATCCTTGTAAATCTTTTTTGCACCCTCTCTAGTGCCTCTATATCCTTTTTATAATATGGCGACCAGAACTGTACACAGTACTCCGAGTGTGGTCGAACCAAGGTTCAATACAAGTTTAACATAACTTCTCTACTTCTGTAATTTTGTGCAGTGCACCACGAGATACACGAGTCAGAGAGAAGTGCTACTGACCTCCCACAATGAGTCAGCTCGTAAAGGCAATATGTTAACGATCTATTCAGATCACAGGGTGCACAGTCCAATTCCTGGCCTACACTGAATTAGCTGATCCGACTGAGGATAGCAGCAATGTTCATTGCCCCCGGGGTTACAGAAGAGGGAAATAAGAAAACAGCTACGGTTCAGATCACTAGCCAGCGGTGACTGCTGCTGGAAATGGGCAGCTGGACAGGATCGGGGGTTTAACTGCCATGTCTATATTGACGATCCTACTGCCAATCAGCTCACACATTGAAAAAATGGCCACTTCCAACAACGACTTGCATTTATATAGGGCCTTTCATAGAAATTTATGGCACAGAGGGAGGCCATTCGGCCCATTGCATCTGTGCCGGCCGAACGAGCTATCCAGCCTAATTCCACTTTGCAGCTCTTGGTCCGTAGCCTTGTAGGTGCTTCAAGTGCATATCCAAGTATTTTTTAAATGCGATGAGGGTCTCTGCCTCTGCCACTCTTTCAGGCAGTCAGTTCCAGAACCCCCACCACCCTCTGGGGTGAAGAAAGTTCTCCTCAAATCCCCTCTAATCCTTCTACCAATTACTTTAAATCTATGCCCCCTGGTTATTGACCTCTCTAAGGGAAATAGGTCCTTCCTAACCACTCCATCTCGGCCTTCAATGTAGTAAAACGTCTCGAGGCGCTTTACAGGAGCGTAATCAGACAAAAACTGACACCAAGCCAAAGGAGAAGACACTAGGGCAGATGACCAAATGCATGAGGTAGGTTTTAAAGTGCGTCTTAAAAGGAGGAGAGAGGGGGAGGGGTTTAGGGAGGGAATTCCAGAGCTTAGGGCCTAGACAGCTTACTGGAAGGCTATTATGAAACAAAATTTGACACCAAGCCACATAAAGAGATATTTGGGCAAAAAAGAGTTAGGTTTTAAGGAGCGTCTTCAAGGAGGAAAGAGAAGTAGAGAGGCGGAGAGGTTTAGGGAGGGAATTCCAGAGCCGAGGGCCTTGGCAGCTGAAGGCACGGCCGCCAATGGTGGAGCGATTAAAATCGGGGATGCTCAAGAGGCCAGAATTGGAAGAACACAGATATCTCGGGGGGGTGGGGGGGGGGGGGGGGGGGGGGGGGGAGGAGAGAGTTGTAGGGCTGGAGGAGATTACAGGGAGGGGCGAGGCCATGGAGGCATTTGAAAACAAGGATGAAAATATTTAAAATCGAGACATTGCTTAACCGGGAGCCAATGTAGGTCAGCGAGCACAGGGGGTGATGGGTGAACTGGACCTGGTGCAAGTTAGCACACGGGCAGCAGAGTTTTGGATGACCTCAAGTTTACACCAATAAATATAGCACAAGCAAAGACACTGTCAATTTAATTTCCCTTCCCACAACTTACTATCCATATGTAGGTCAACCTAAACTAAATTTCCTGACTTAAACATCCAAGGCCAATATAATACATAGAAACATAGAAAAATAGGAGGAGTAGGCCATTCAGCCCTTCGAGCCATTCAATATGATCATGGCTGATCCTCTAGCTCAATACCATATTCCCCCTCTCTCCCCATGCCCCTTGATGCCTTTTGTGTCTAGAAATCGATCTACTGTATCTCCTTCTTAAATATATTCAGTGACTTGGCCTCCACAGCCTTCTGTGGTAGAGAATTCCACAGGTTCACCACCCTCTGAGTGAAGAAATTTCTCCTCATCTCAGTCCTAAATGTCCTACCCCCGTATCCTGAGACTGTGACCCCTCGATCTAGACCCCCCCCCCCAGCCAGAGGAAACATCCTCCCTGCATCCAGTCTGTCTAGCCCTGTCAGAATTTTATACGTTTCAATGAGATCCCCTCTCATTCTTCTAAACTCGAGTGAATACAGGCCTAGTCGACCCAATCTCTCCTCATACGACAGTCCTGCCATCCCAGGAATCAGTCTGGTGAACCTTCACTGCACTCCCTCTATGGCAAGTATATATATATACAGCTATAATATAAATACAGCTGAAAATTACTAACAGCACTGATTTCGAACGCACAAATTACTTGCTCAGACACTGCAACCACCAGAGAAGTTCTTAAAAGATTTCTTCTCGTGCCTTTCAGCATTTAAATTGGCAGATATTACCGTTGCCTCCCTAAATGTAACCGATTTAAAACACCACTTGTGTCAACCGCCGAGATGGGCCGAATCAGCACAGACCTGCTGCACATTACCACAACCAGCTGAGTCATGGGGGTGCCACCATAAAATGGAACAGTACATGAAACAGAACATTTCTTATAGAAACATAGAAACATAGAATCTAGGAGCAGGAGTAGGCCATTCGGCCCGTCGAGCCTGCTCCGCCATTCAATACGATCATGGCTGATCATCCAAATCCAGTACCCTGTCCCTGCTTTAATCCCCACAGTACACATATCCCACCCTACCCCCGTAACCCCACGTATTTAATTCCCCCTAACATATCCCATCCTATCCCCGTAACCCCACATATTTAATCCCCCCTAACACTAAGGGTCAATTTATCATAGCCAAATCAACCTAACCCACACATTTTTGGACTGTGGGAGGAAACCGGAGCACCCGGAGGAAACCCACGCAGACACGGGGAGAATGTGCAAACTCCACACAGACAGTCACCCGAGGTCAGATTCGAACCCGGGTCTCTGGCGCTGTGAGGCACCAGTGCTAACCACTATGCCACCGTGTTGCCCTTATCACTCGCCCTCGCTGACAGTTTCCCTGTCCCTGCGTCATCACACACCATTTCTCATTCTGATTATTTCCCTTTTTAATTCTTTCAATCTGTACATGCCCAAAAACTAAAACTGCAAAAACCATCCCAAACATGAATCCCTGGCCCAGCGGCTAGCACTGTTGCCTCCGAGTCAGAAAGTTGTGGGTTCAAGTCCCACTCCCGAGACTTGAGCACATAATCAAGATCAACACCCACATGTGCCCTCTTGTTTTATTTTGGGTCCGTGGCCCCTTTAAGGGGCTGCACGGCCCATTCAGTTTCGCGCATGCGCATACCTAGTAGGGAACATTGGTTGACACTCCAGTGCTGCACTGTCGGAGGTGTCGGCTTTCGGCCGAGACGTTAAAACGAGGCCCCGTCTGCCCTCTCAGGTGGACGGAAAAGATCCCATGGCACTTTTCGAAGAGGAGCAGGGGAGTTCTCCCCAGTGTCCTGGCCAATATTTATCCCTCAACCAATGTCACTAAAAATCAGATTATCTGGTCATTTATTTCATTACTGTTTGTGGGAGCTTGCTGTGCGCAAATTGGCTGCGCCGTTTCCTACATTACGACAGTGACAACACTTAAAAAGTACTTCATTGGCTGTAAAACGCTTTGGGACATCCTGAAAGAAAGAAAGCCGATTTATTTTTCCCCTGCACCCCTGGAAATAAAAGTTTCTCTCCTGAAGGCACCAACTCATCAGCGGGTACGGTTTCACAGGGACCTGCATCCCTCAGAACCCCTCCCACAAGGTGACCTTCACAGTTGAGCCCAATCCTATCCTCACTGGGTAAATGCATTCCCAGCAACAGTCACGGTCATAAAAAGCAAGAAACTTGCAGTTATAATAGTATGTTATCACACATCTCAGAAACACTTTTAAAAAAAAGGGAAGAACAACAAAAGTTGCACTTACTCAAACACTCCAACGTGCTTTACCCAATACGAATTACTCTTGAAATGCAATCACTGTTGTTAAGCAGGAAAACGAGGCACCAATTTTGCACACAGCAAGGTCCCACAAACCATGAGATTAGTGGCCAGTTAGTCTATGTTCCAACCCTACAACCCAACCCTCCTCCAATTCTGGCCTCTTGCGCATTCCCAATATTCATCGCTCCACCACTGGCGGCCGTGCCTTCAGCTGCCCAGGCCCGAAAATTCCCTCTCTAAACCTCTCCGCTTCTCTGCCGCAATCTCCTCCTTTAAGACGCTCCCTAAAACCTACCTCTTCGACCAAGCTTTTGGTCACCTGTTCCAATAGCTCATGTGGCTCGGTGTGTTTGATAACTCTCCTGCGAAGCACCTTGGGACATTTTACTACGTTAAAGGCGCTATATAAGTACAAGTTGTTGGTGATGACTGAAGGAGGAATACCAGGACACCAGAATTCCCTGACCTCCTTCAGATAATGCCGCGGGATCTTTAAGATCTACCTAAATCACTGAAACATCATATACGAAGGACGGCTCCTGCAGTGCTACACTGAAGCATCAGCATGGATTACGTGCTCAAGTCCTGGAATGGGGCTTGAACCACCAACAGCTTGCATTTACACAGCACCTTAGCGGTAAAGAAACGTCCCACGGCACCTCACAAACATGGGGAAAGCAAGGGGCGTTAGGAGGGGTGGGATGGGTCAAGAAGGTTTGGGGTGGTGGTGGGGGGTAGAGGAATACTCGAGAGGTGGAAAAAGTTACCCAAGACACGGAGCCATAGGAAGAGATATCAGGGTGGGGTGACCAAAAAGATTGCTCAAAGAAGTCAGTTTTAAGGAGAGTCTTAAAAAGAGAGCGAAGTGGAGAGACAGTGAGGGTTAGAAATGGAATTCCAGAGCTTGGGGCCTGGATGGCCAATGACGGGAAGGGGAGGGGATACACAAGAGGCCAGAGTCAGAGGAACGGAGTAAAGGGGGGAGTTGGAGGAGGAGGTGACAGAGATGGGGAGGAGCAAGGCCACGAAGGGATTTAAAAATGAGGACGAGAATTTTAAATGTGAGTCGTTGAGGAACTGGGAGCCCATGTAGGTCAGCGAGTACAAGGGGCGGCTGGGTGAGCGGGACTTGGTACAGGATAGAACATGGGCAGCAGAGGTTTGGATGAACTGAAGTTTACAGAGGCCAGCCAGGAGAGCAACAGAATAGTCAAACCACAAAGACACGGATGAGGGTGTCTGCAGCAGATGGGCCAAGGCGGGGGCGAACGATGTTATGGAGATGGAAGTAGACGGTCTTTGTGATGGAGAAGATATGGGGTTGGAAACACAGCCCAGGGGGTAGAATAGGACTCCAGGGTTGCAAACGGTCTGCTGCAACTTGAGACAATGGCCGGGGAGGGGAATGGAATCAGTGGCAAGGGTACACAGTTTGCGGTGGGACACGAAGACAATAGTTCTGGCCTTGCCCAATGCTTAACTGGAGGAAATTGTGGCTCATCCAAGACCGGATGCACAAGCAGCCTGACCACAAAGAGGCAGTGAAGGGGTCAAGAGAGGTGGTGGAGAGGTAGGGCTGGGTGTCGTTTGTGTACGTATGGAAGCTGATCCTATGTCAAGGCGAGATGCTCGAAGGGGAGAAGTTGCCAGAGGCGTCGGTGAAGAGACCAAGCTATGATTTGTTAATAATTGTCACACCGCCACCGCACAGCAACTTGACAGATAACCTTATGTAGATTATTAGCGGACTGAGATGCAGGGTTAAGACCCATAGTATAGGACACTGCCAACTTAGGGGAAAAAAAGTAAAATAAAAGATAAATTAGGAAGTAATAGTTATGCGATGCCAAGTTTGAGTTTCAAAAGACTACAATCGTTGGAGGGAGGATAAGAGGAGATTTGATAGAGGTGTTTAAAACCATGAAGGGTTTAGATAGAGTAAATAAAGAGAGAATGTTTCCAGTGGCTGAAGGGTCGATAACCAGAGGGCACAGATTTAGGGTGATTGGCAAAAGAACCAGAGGCGACATGAGGGAAAACCTTTTTATGCAACGAGTGGTTAGGATTTGGAATGCGCTGTCTGATAGGGTGGTGGATACAGATTCAATAGTAGCCTTCAAAAGGGAATTGGATAAATACTTGAAAGAGAAAAAAAAAACAGGGATGGGGAAAGACCTTGGGACTGGGACTAACTGGATTGCTCTTCAAAAGAGCCGGCGCAGACTAGATGGGCCAAATGGCCTCCTTCTGTGCTGTACTATTCTATGATTCGGAGTTACACAGTTTTGAGATTCTGGGAAACATTGAGTTAGAGTAGAGGATGGTGCAAAGGGCTGTGGATGCTCATTCATTGAGTATATTCAAGGCTGAGATCGATAGACTATTGGAATCAAGGGATATGGGGATAGTGCAGGAAAGCGTAGTTGAGGTCGAAGATCAGCCATGATCTTATTGAATGGCGGAGCAGGCTCGAGGGGCCGTGTAGCCGACTCCTGCTCTTATTTCTTATGTTCAATGGGTCTTGGTTTAAATACAGCGAGAATGCAGGAAGGAGGAAGAATGTATGGGACAATGCATTTAGAATTTAGCAGAAACAAGAGGAGACAATTTGGAGGAGGAATGGCCACAGGGAAGAGAGAGAAAAAATATTTTTTTTTTTTAAAAAGAGGGAGACAGAGAAAGCTGAAAACGTGCATTGAATAATATTGATGTAACCTACAGTAATCAGTTAACAATTTATGTGAGGAATTCTAAAACTCCATGTAGTTTCAAAACAGGAAATCACTGCAAAAACATAGTGACATTCTGTAAGGCAATCGATGCTCTAATCCTGTCTTTGGATATCACAGGCTGACGTTTTGGAACCATTTCATTCCCGTATGCCCTCGCCTTAAGCCCAGAAAGTATAAATTTTATTCAAGACCGCAGGGACTGTTGATAAATTTCTTCATGTCCTGGCAGATTTCTGCTGGTTCTGACCAGCCGCGAATATTTAAAACGTTTTCACCGCAGTACAGTCCAATCAGTAAAAGAAAAAATTGTAATTTTTAGATTAAAAAATAAGTCAAGAGGATTTTGCGTGGCAGCGCAAAAATCAGCAGCTCGCAAATGTTGGATAAAAAACAGAAACCTTTTAAAGTTGCACCGTCTAGTCAGCCTTCAAAGATTACACCTCTTCTCTACTCCCGCTCCTGCCCCAAATCTGTTTACAGATAGATAAATGGGCCTTCACTTTACTAAAGAATTCAGCGGCATACCAATATGGGGCCTCTACTCTTCCCATTCTGGCCTCTTTTGCATTCCTATGCTCCCTCTGCAGTAGCTGCTTTGGAACATTGTGAACGCTCTCCCTAAACCCTTCAAACCTCTCCCCACCTTCAAAAAGCCTCCCATTTCCTCAGCCATGTCACTTCCCGTAGCTCTCTTCTCCTGCAACTGCTCAGCGTTCATTTCTTCACTCTGCAAAGCACATCGAGACTATGCTATCACATTAAAGGTGCTTTGTAAAAGCAAGTTGCCGTTATCGACAACACTAGCCACACAGAGAAATTGTAATCTTGTACCTTCTGTACTGAGAACATAAGAACGTAAGAAATAGGAGCAGGAGTAGGCCATTCGGCCCCTCGAGCCTGCTCCTCCATTCAATGAGATCATGACTGATCTGATCTTGGCCACAACTCCACTTTTCCGTCCGCTCCCCATAACCCTCGACTCCCCTGTAGTTCAAAAATCTGTCTATCTCAGCCTTGAATATATTCAATGTCTCGGCCTCCACAGCTCTCTGGGGTAGAGAATTCCATAGATTCACGACCCTCAGAAGAAATTGCTCCTCATCTCCGTCTTAAATGGGCGACCCCTTATTCTGAAACTGTGACCCCTAGTTCTAGATTCCCCACGAGGGGAACATCCTCTCAAGCCCCCTCAGAATCTTAAATGTTTCAATAAGATCACCTCTCATTCTTCTAAACTCCAATGAGTATAGGCTCAACCTCTCCTCATAAGATAACCCCTTCATCCCAGGAATCAACCTAGTGAACCTTCGCTGAACTGCCTCCAATGCAAGTATATCCCTCCTTAAATAAGGAAACCAAAACTGCACGCAGCACTCTAGGTGTGGTCTCACCAACGCCCTGTACAGTTGTAGCAACACTTCCCTACTTTTATACTCCATCCCCCTTGGAATAAGCACAACAGCAACAATGTCACCACCACCTTCACGTCACACACCATCCTGACTTGGACATATGGCGCCATTCCTTCACTGTCACTGGGTCCGTTTCCTGTGATTCCCTACCCAACACCACTGTGGGAGCACCATCTCCACAAGGACTGCAGCAGTCACCAGCTTCTCAGAACCAGCATTGCCCATGCCCGAGAACAAATTAAAAAAGCAAAATTCATATACGTTAACCACGGACACTTGATGAATACAAGATTCTGCAGACTTGGGAGACAACGACTTGCATTTACATAGCATCTTCAAAGTAGTAAGGCACCCCAAGGCGCTCCACAAAGCCGCCTAGTGGTCAGAATCTGCAAGTACATGGTGAGGCACAGAATCGATGGGCCGAATGGCCTTCTGTGCTGTACTATTCTATGATTGTATGACATCTGGCATAGCAAAATTGATTGGGAAATGTTGACATAGCAATTTGCAATGGGAGAAGTTGATACAAAAAGCATGATCAAAAATATGTGAAAGAAGAATCAAAGTTTATTGACAGGAAGTCTGCTGCCAACACGAGAGTTTTAATATAAAGGATATTTTTCAATGAACAGCAGCAATTACATTTCACAAAAGTGTTTATACCAGGAGCGCCACAGAGAGTAGAAGGGGAAGGAGGGGGAAGAAATGGGACAGTGAGGGCTCCTGATCTCTAACCAGTGACCCTCGTTTCTCCGCCCCCCCAGAAAGTGAAGGTGTGGACAGGACCCGACTTAGCTACGATGCCCGCAAAGAATGGGTACTTGGAAAGAAGTCAAATGCCTTCAGGAGAGAGAGAGAAAACTGGAATAAAGAACTGAAGAAGAAAAAAAAATTGGCAAGCAGCCAATTCTAACACTCTAGCACTTTCCATTCAATTCCTCCCCTGTCTGCAAGACCGAGCCACTTCTGACTGGTACAAAATACAATGCAACTCTTATCAGCTATCTTTTAAAGAAAAGCAACCTCTGTGGAATTACTGATGTGTCTTCTTTTCCTAGTCACCGAAAATTTAACTTTTATAGCCTTTCCGACTTCTGCCGACAACACAACACACGCAGCTCAGTAATTTCCTAACAAATGGCCCGACAAGAATATACATTAGACAAGTCTCAGTGAATATTGTGGAACGCTCCAACTGACAATATTCTGAAGAATTATTATTTTTTTATATAAAAAGAGCATGCTGCAGAACTTGGTATGCTCAGATCACCTGGACTGCTTCAGAAGATGTGGGAATTGAAATGAAAGAAAGACTTGCAGTTATATAGCGCTGCAATATATCACACCCTTTCTCTGAACACGTCAAAGCACTCCAAATACAACGAATCATTTTGAAATGCCGCGACTCTGTTATTCAGGAAAGGCAATAGCCATTTTGCGCACACTGATCCCACAAACTGCAATGGGATGACGGGCCAATCTGTTTTACGGCGACGTCGACTGAAGGAGGAACGGTAGCCGGTACACTGGGAGAGCTTTTCTTCCCAAGTGCCACGGGATCTTTTAACATCCTCCTCGACAGGCAGACTGGGCCTCAGTTTGAAGTGATTGATGTCAACTTATGTCAACATCTTAAAGGATGGGTGGCTGAGGGGGAAAAGGGGAATATGGGAGGGATATGGGAACAGAGCGAGCACAGGGGATTAGGACATGTGCTCATGTGGAGGATAAAGACCAACACAAACTGGTTAGGCCGAACAGCCTGCTTTCCTGCTGCAATTTTTATGTAATTCTAATGACTAATCCAAAAGGACAATACTTCTGACAAGGCAGCTCTCCCTCAGTACCGCACTGGAGCTGCCAGCCTAAATTACGTTGTTAAATCCTGTATTCAGATGTGAAGCCACAACCTTCTGACTCAGAGGCAACAGGGTGACCCTTTAAACTGCCTTGCAAACACTCGAGATTGGGGTTAAAGTCCATTACAAATCGCTTACCAGAGTTTTCCTTAATTATATTTTCGTGTGGAGGTGGGAACGCTGTGTAGAGGAATATACAACCAGCAAGTGAAAGAATAAAAACAGAATATTGAGGTTTAGGTCCAAATCCCACGCCAGGGGCTTGAGCACATAACCTAGGCTTGACACTTCACTGGAGTACTGAGGCAGTGCTGCACTGTCGGAGGTGCCGTCTTTCGAGGAGACGTTGAACAGAGGCCCCGTCAAACCCACGCAGGTAATTCAGGTGGTCATTCACGATCAGGAGTGCTCCCAATCTCCTGGCCAACACCGCTCCCTCAATCACCACCAAAAACAAATTAACTGGTCACTCATCTTGTCACTGTTTGTGGGGCCTTGCTGTGTACAATATGGCTGCCACGTTTGAAAGAGACGTGTTAAGACATTATATAAATACAAGATCTTTCTTTCACATTGTGCCCATAGGGACCCCCGGGAACTGACCACACGAGTATATGGATCTCAGTTTTAAAATATGTGCAGTGTTTCCAGGTTGAAGTGCACATCTTCTCCAGCCAGCTTTCCCCCCCTTATTTTGACTCCAAACTACTCCCATTATGGGCATCCAGCTTGGTACCATCTGCTCACTATCTTTCTGTCACAAGAAAGTGTCCAAAGTAAGATCTTGCATTTATATAGCACTTTACACGGTGTCAGGACATTCCCAAAGCGCTTTACAGCCGCTGAAATACTTCGTGAAGTTTGGCACTTGTGGTAATGTACGAAACGTGGCAGCCAATTTGCGCACAGCAAGCTCCCACAAACAGCAATGCGATAATGACCAGATTGTTTAAATGTTGGTTGAGCGATAAATATTGGCCAGGACACTGGGGATAACTCCCCTGCTCTTCTCTGAAATTGTGCATTGGGATCTTTTACGTCCACCTGAAGGGGTTTAACGTCTCATCCAAAAGACGGCACCTCAGACAGTGCAGCAGTGTCAGCCTAGATTTTTGTGCTCAAGTCTCTGGAGTGGGACTTGAACCCACAACCTTCTGACTCAGGAGGCGAGAGCGCTACCCACTGAGCCACGGCTGACACTCTAAACCAATGGAAGATTTTCAAACTTTCGTTTTCCCCCGCTCTCAATTTTTTCTCTTCCTCTCTCAAAGGGAGATGGTCAGTTTTGTACCTTCCGAGTGGGAAAACGTTTTGTGCAAGCCCAAATATGCCAGCAGGCTATTTTACAATGGGGGCCGGGGAGGGAAGGAAACAGGGCAGTCAAAACCAAGCCTGAAACACGAGCTCCGGCTAATTGTTTTCCTCCCCCCTCAACAGGGTCACTTGTGACACCCTTACCGCCGCCCCATGCTAAAATCAGCTAACTTAGCGCATACCAGAAATTAACTTTGAATTAATTAAACTTCAGGCACTTTTGCTACGGCAGAGGGAAAGGAAGGGGGCGGCTGAAGGAGACAGAGGGAAAGAGAGATAATTAAAACAACCACTTGAGGTACTCTCCTGTTGGTGCATAGACTTTCGCATTACTTTTCCAGAGATTCCTGCTTTAGTTTTCCCCAACAGGCCAAAGAATCCTCAATTATTCCTCGCCTCCCCGATGACGCCCACTGCCACAATCCCGTTCACGGAGCAGATATCATCTGGGGTTAAAATAACACTTTTTTTATTCGTTTATGGGATGTGGGCGTCGTTGGCAAGGCCGGCATTTATTGCCCATCCCTAATTGCCCTCGAGAAGGTGGCGGTGAGCCGCCTTCTTGAACTGCTGCAGTCCATGTGGTGAAGGTACTCCCACAGTGGGCCAGGACTCCAGCGAAACAGCACGTCGGAATGAAAATTCTGAAAGGAAGACTGCACTTTTTTTTAAAAAATAAAAGAAGAACATTTACAAGGGCAAGCAAGTACCTGCAGAGTCCCGGTAGAACTGAACACATCATTCACAATATTTTTTAACCGGACGGGGCTGAATTAAGCAAGCGGCGTTGAAAATTGGATGTTAAAAATGATTGTTATCAAAAGCGTAAAGTGAAATTCTTTAGTTCCTTACAGAGTAGTTGTGAATGAGACTTTTATTCAGCGGCAAAGAATCCTGGACGGATGACAATGTATTCTCACACAGTGCGGTTAGCCCCGGACTGTAACTCATAGTTCCGCAGGTAAAGATGCTCACCCACAAGAGTAACACCATCAACCACATGCAAACAGTAAACTTTAAACGCGCATTTCTGTCTGTACTGTTGGGGCAACCTTAAATTCTACATTACTCCAGAGTAATGGGTCGAACTTCACAAGCAGACAAGTTTTCCCCATGCAAGACGTTTAAAAAAGGAGAAATACTAGCAAGGGGAGGAGGTAACACAAATCACATCGCATTGTGTACAATTAAAAAATACCAAGTAGGGATGGAAGTATATTCTTAAAGCCACAGACACAACTTTCAATAGAACACAGCTTACAGAAAGCATTGTAAAAAAAAATCCTCCAGACAAGAGCCACCGTTTTCAGTGACAGGAAAAGGCGAAACTCAACTTAATATTACGTGGGATTCCCAGGATTTTTTTTTTGGGGGGGGGGGGGGTTGCAATCAGCGACTCTTGTCCGCTTGCAATTAGGTCCTCTGGTTTGGACTGACTGGCTGACTGAATAAGTCAAATCTCGTTTTTTATTACACGGGATTTTCCACCGGTATTTTGGGGGAATTTAATCCATGAAATCAGTGGCCATGTCCATACACATTACTTAACCAAGAAATCATCATCATAATCGTTAACACGTTATTTAAAGAGTCTGAGGGCTGGAATTCTGAAATTAAAAACACAGAAACTGCTGGAAATGGAAGTATTATAATACATGTAGATTTTTTCTTAAAGCCAACATTTCCACGATTCTGGAATGGGGAGTCAACATAAGAGACTTTTTGACAAAATATATTTTTGTACTATTTCTGAATCAAACCAGCACAAACTGTCAAGCCCATGAACAACTTATTCCAATAAGGCAGCCTTAAAATTCATGTCCTTTTTGCAAATGCACCCAAGCACTTAAAATTTAGTTTGTGAGATCTCCCTAAATAGCTTGCATCTATCTGCCCTGATCTCTCACCAATGTGAATTATTATTAGTGATATTTAAAAATAAATCTTTAGTTACAAGTCTGAGCAAAACCAAAGGCAATCAAGCTCGAGTCTCAGAAAGGGGTGGGGGGTGGAAAAAGTGATTTCAAACCTCTTGACACTGCAAAAATAAAAGGTTCAATTTAATATTTTTAATTGGGCTTTAAAGAAATTGGGCCCTGCCGTTGCTCAAGCCCCGGCTCTCGGTTTTAGTTCCGCCCAAACTAGTGGGTGCTGCCGCCTTCACCCTCTCTAATCCAGCCGCAGGCTTTTGGGTGCACATTAGGCCTTAAACCATACCAAAAAATAATGCTGACAAAACATTTGTCATTAAATTTCCACACAAATAAACAAGATTTTTTTTTAAACAAACAGCATGTCGAAAGAATTCATAGTTTTAAACCTTTCAGAATGTGAAGTTATAAAGCTTGTTATTTTTCCTGGTGTTTATTTTTTTTTTTTTTTAAAACAAACTTACTTTTTGGTTCTGTTGGGCCAATGTTGGCCAGAATGACGAGGGTCACCAAGGCTGATATCAAAGTCTTTATCCCCATCCTGGAATTGGAATCCTCCTTGCAGCAGCTCCAAGTGAACAGCCAGGCTCCCCACACACACACACACACACAACACAGGGCCTTGGATATAACAAGAATAAAAAATAAAATAAAACACAGGGAAGAGGGGAGGAAAACCCCCAAGAAAAGTTGGGGGGGGGGGGTAAAGAGAGCGCACTTTGGGAGCAAAAAAAAAGCAAGAAAACAAATCTCCCAGCCCCCAAAAAAGTACTATTCACTTATTTTGTTGTTCCCCCCACCTTTCTCTTCAAAAAAATCTTGAATTCTCTCTCAACAAGAGTGATCTTGGCAGTTAAATTGGAACAAATCCTTCATGTTGTCTGTCCATAAGCAGGGGAATAAAAAAAAAATATTGTGTGTCCTTTTTCACCCCTTTCTCCACAAAGTCTTTTTATAAAGTGAGGTTTTTTTTGGAGGGGGGGGGGGAGGTTCAAAGATTTTACTCCCTCTTTTTTTTCCTGGGAGGATTATTCTTTCCACAACAGCTGAAGAAGTCTTTCCCAATCTTTTTTTTTCTTCTCCTTCTAAAATTCTCTCTGGAAATCACACTGGAGTTGGGAAAAAAAAAGGTTTGTGGTTTCACTGCCAAACTCCCCAATGCAAGAAAGCCCTCATTTCCTCCTCTTTTATATCATCTTCAAACTCCTTGTTTTTTTTAATTTCCTTTTAACTCGATGATATCACGGGAAGAAGAAGGAATTGTTTGGATTTTTTTTGTCACATTACCAATCCTGAGAGGAGGAGGAGGAGAGAGAGGGAAAAAAATCCCTTCAGGAAACAATTTGTTGAGTAAACGACACACACACACCAACCAACAACAAAATATTCGCCAAGATGATTTTCCTTGAGAGATATGAACTTGATTTTCTTTGGCTTTCTGCCTGGGCTTCCTCTTCTTTTTCGATATTGCAAAGTCTCCCAAAAAATCTCTCAGAAAGATGCACAAATCCCTAATTCACAAAACATTAAATCAAAAAAAAATCTTTTAATAAATTATCAGAACACCAGGCGCCAAACTGCACGACAACGCCAGAAAATCCTTGAAGGTTTTTTTTCCCCCTTTGGCTTCAACACATTCCAAAGTGATTCTTTTCTTTTCAAATAATTTTTTTCCCCCTCAAACAACGGTTTTTCCTCTCTTTCTCTGGTGTGTTTCTTCTTTCTTTTTTTTAAAAAAATTGAAATTATTATTTTTTTGGTGGACAAGCAGCAGCAACAACAACAAAAAAAAGAAAAGACCGAAGCTGGAGCCTTGAACCATCAGACCAAGCGCAAACTTCTTCTGGCTGTGCCGAGTAAACAAGCGCCGCCAGCCCGGGGACAGAGAGGGGGAGTGGAAAGGCAAAGGGAGACAGGACAACTGCAAAATGTGAACCAGGAATTCAAAGCTTCATGGACTGGACTCTGATACAACCAGAGAGAGAGAGAGAGAGTGTGTGTGTGAAAGAGAAAGAAAAACGCAAAATCTGGTACAGGAAGAAAACCCAACAGAGGCAAAGGAGACAAGGAAAATCTGGAGTCATCCACGAACACTCATTGAATTGGAGTGCAGGCAGAATAACAATCTAGACAGCAGATAATGCTTATTAAAGGATATCTATGCCTTGAAATTCTCTCTCTCTCTCTTAGGCAGTCCCTCGGAACCGAGGATGACTTGCTTCCACATTAAAAATGAGTTCTCAGGTGACTGATGAGTCCAATGTGGGACCTACAGTTTCTGTCACAGGTGGGGCAGACGGTGGGTGAGGTGCTTGGGTTGACGTGCGCTCCTTGCGCTGCTTCCGCTTGCTCCCGGCGAAGAGACTCGAGGTATTCGGCGCCTTCCCGAATGCTTCTCCTCCACTTTGTGCGGTCTTGGGCCAGGGATTCCCAGGTGTCGGTGGGGATGTTGCACTTTTTCAAGGAGGCTTTGAGGGTGTCCTTGAAATTACATGCTGTGTGTAGGAAGGTGTGAATGCTTCATTTCCCT
The DNA here is from genome assembly GCA_030390025.1 of Squalus acanthias. Classification (NCBI taxonomy): domain Eukaryota; kingdom Metazoa; phylum Chordata; class Chondrichthyes; order Squaliformes; family Squalidae; genus Squalus; species Squalus acanthias. The sequence continues at coordinate 35,610,106 of CM059443.1, read as the reverse complement.
ATTTTAACGGATGCGTTAACCTGTTTTATTTCCATTCCAACGCTTCCCAGGCCGGCCTCCCACCTTGCACCCTTCGTAAACTTGAGCTCGTACAAAATTCTGCCACCCCGAATCCTAACTCGTACCAAGTCCCGTTCACCCATCACCCACACCCCCCCCACCCCCATGCTCGTTGATCTACATTGGGTCCCGGTCCAGCAACGCCTCGATTTAAAAATTCTCATCCTTACCTTCAAATCCCTCCATGGCCCTCGCCCCTCCCTATCTCTGAAACCTCCTCCAGCCCTACAACCCTTCGAGATCTCTGCGCTCCTCCAATTCTGACCTCTTGCGCATCCCCGATTTTCATCGCTCCACCATTGGCGGCCGTGTCTTCAGCTACCTAGACCCTAAGCTCTGGAATTCCCTCCCTAAACCTCTCTCTCCTCCTGTTAAGACGCTCCTTAAAACCTACCTTTTTGGTCAAGTGCTCATAATATCTCTTTATTTGGCTCGGTGTTAAATTTTGTTTGATAACACGTCTGTGAAGCGCCTTGGGACGTTTTATTACGTTAAAGACGTTATATAAATGAAAGTTGTTGTTGATAAGATAGCGAAAAAGGAATTACATTCAAAGAAAGAAAGAACTTGCATTCATAAAGAGCCTTTCACAACCTCAGGACGCCCCAAAGCGCTTTACAGCCAATTAGGTATTTTTTGAAGTGTAGTCACTGTTGTAATATAGGGAAACACAGCAGCCAATTCAAACTCTTTAAATGCTCATAGGCTCATAAATCGTGCACTGTATTCTCAAGATGCTAGAATTTTTTTTTTTCATCTCGTTTTCTGTGCAAATGCTGTATTCATCCAGCGTTGAATTTTCACGCTGGGGAACTGTATGTATTTGCATTTCATGCACCCACTGTCAGCATCAAGCTGTCAGTCAGGAATGGCGCACGTTACATGTGGATTCAAGTTTCCTTGGCTCCACCTTAACAACCTGCCGATAGAACCACCTCGGAAGAGTGCCCCCTATTGGACCAGTGTGGTATTTTTTCATATCCGACACCAACCATCCTGATTTTGTGACAATTTGTGTTAAATTCCATCTTCCACCCTCCCTAAACTTGAGCTCATCCAAAACTCTGCTGCCCGTATCCTAACTCACACCAAGTCCATTCACCTATCACCCCCCACCTCCCCCCCCCCCCCCCCCCCCCCCCCCGTGCTCGCTGACCTACACTGGCTCCCAGTCCGGCTACGCTTCGATTTTAAAATTCTCATCCTTGTTTTCAAATCCCTCCATGGCCTTCGCCCCCCTCCCTATCACTGTAACCTCCTCCAGCCCTACAACCCTCCGAGATCTCTGCACCCCTCCATTTCTGGCCTCTTGCTCATCCCCGATTTTAATCGCTCCACCATTGGTGGCCATGCCTTCAGCTGCCGAGGTCCTAAGCTCTGGAATTCCCTCCTTAAACCTCTCCGCCTCTCTCTCCTCCTTTAAGATGCTCCTTAAAACCCACCTCTTTGACCAAGCTTTTGGTCATCTGTCCTACTATCTCCTTACTATCTTGGTGTCAAATTTTGTTTGATAATCGCTCCTGTGAAGCACCTTGGGACGTTTTACTACATTAAAGGCACTATATAAATGCAAGTTGTTGTTGTTGTTAAATTGATATTTTTTGGACTTGAAAGGTGAACGCGTTGTGAAAATTACAGTCCAAGGACATTGATCTGTGTGACCAGATCTGAGACGCCAGACTGATTCATTTTTACCCCTTGCAACCTGGCCATATTGGGGCCACTTGTATCACCATTGCTCCCATCCTGCCCGAAAATATCACAAGCCGGGCGGGATCTGAATAGGACCTTTCTGGTCAGTAAAGGCAGCCATAACAAGTAAACTCCAGGCCGATAATGAAAAAAGAAAAAGACTTGCATTTCTATAGCACCTTTCACGACCACCGAACGTCCCAAAGCCCTTTACAGCCAATGAAGTACTTTCTGAAGTGTAGTCACTGTTGTAATGTAGGAAACGCGGCAACCAATTTGCGCACAGCAAGCTCCCACAGGCAGCAATGTGATAATGACCAGATAATCTGTTTTTTTAGTGATGTAGATTGAGAGATAAATATTGGCCAGGACACCGGGGATAACTCCCCTGCTTTTCTTCAAAATAGTGCCATGGGATCATTTACGTCCACCTGAGAGAGCAGACGGGGCCTCGGTTTAACATCTCATCTGAAAGACGGCACCTCCGACAGTGCAGCGCTCCCTCAGCTTGACACTGGAGTGTCAGCCTAGATTTTTGTGCTCAAGTCTCTGGAGTGGGCCCTGAATCCCACAACTTTCTGACTCAGAGAGAGAGTGCTACCCACTCAGCCACCACTGACACAGAAGGCCTATCAGACCATAGTAAAATGGAGAGAGAGAACCGGGAAATCCTGACACCAACATAAAGATACGGACTAAGACGCAACAACGACTTACATTTATATAGCACCTTTAATGTAGGAAACCGTAGGCACTTCACAGAAGCGTTAGAAACATAGAAACATAGAAAAATCGGAGTAGGCTATTCGGCCCTTCGCGCCTGCTCCGCCATTCAATATGATCATGGCTGATCCTCTATCGCAATACCATATTCCCCCTCTCTCCCCATACCCCCTGGTGCCTTTTGTGTCTAGAAATCTATCTATCTCCTTCTTAAATATATTCAGTGACTTGGCCTCCACAGCCTTCTGTGGTAGAGAGTTCCACAGATTCACCACCCTCTGAGTGAAGAAATTTCTCCTCATCTCAGTCCTAAATGTCCTACCCCCGTATCCTTAGACTGTGACCCCTCGTTCTAGACCCCCCCAGCCAGGGGAAACATCCTCCCTGCATCCAGTCTGTCTAGCCCTGTCAGAATTTTATACGTTTCAATGAGATCGCCACTCATTCTTCTAAACTCGAGTGAATACAGGCCTAGTCGACCCAATCGCTCCTCATATGACAGTCCTGCCATCCCAGGAATTAGTCTGGTGAACCTTTGCTGCACTCCCTCTATGTCAAGTATATCCTTTCTTAGGTAAGGAGACCAAAATTGCACACAGTACTCCAGGTGTGGTCTCACCAAGGCCCTGTACAACTGTAGTAAGAAGGCCCTGTACAACTGTAGTGAGAAGGCCCTGTACAACTGTAGTTATCAGACAAGAATTGACACGGAACCAATGAAGGAGGTATTAGGAAGGGTGATTAAAAATTTGTTCAAGACACAGTCGTGATACAATTGGCTCATTAACATTCTGTGATAAAGCAGCATCTTTATAACAGGACGTTAATAAAACACTTCGACAAATCCAAATGCACCTTCCCGCAGGGAGGAATTGCTAATTGGCTGGCAGAAAACTCTTCCAGGGTCGTCATCCTGTCTCAGTGAGGATATTGTGTGTGCGAACCCTTTGACACCAAAATACTACGTATAGGTTTTACCATGCTCACAAAAATTTGTTGTGCAGACCGTATTGAGAAAGTAATTCGCCAGTGCGCACATGTATGCAATGCAGCATGCTTGGTCTTGTTTATGCTTCAGGCTGTCCCAATGGCTCAGTGCATAGTGGGCTACCAAGTTGCAGAGACAAGTAAGGTCGCAGGTTCACGTTCCCGTTCTATCCAAAACTTGTCAATCGTATCTGGAGTTGCAGCAAGGGCATCACAATTAACCTCAGACTAGCATTCCCCAGGCTAGCAAGTGGGGGGGGGGGGAACCATCATGCAGGCTTCCCCGTCCAGATAGCTATCCACCGGTCCCTGCTGGAAAAAATGCGTGCCCATCAGCTGAGGACAGCATCAGGCTGGGCTGTGTGATGCCCCCTCAGGCCAAACAGCCTGCCTGCGTCTATGTGAGGAATAGCAATTTGGCAGAGGCAGTGGAGGAATGCCAGGGCCCGGTGAACAGGAGTCAGCGCATTCAGGAGAAGAGGAGCAAAAAAATAAAGCTGTGACAGAAAATATTTTCTGTATCTTGCTGCAAACCCCGCTAACCTGACTCGGAATGGCTGTACGTGCTTTCACTGATCAGCACTGCAGTCTACCTCGAGTGAACTGCTGCCACAGTTTGGAAGAGTTCGAGCCATTATAATTGCAATTATTTCTTGCTGCATTATCTTTTCTCTTATTTAAAGACGAATTTCAGCCTCCTTACCCTACCCTGCTCTGTTGTTTTTCACTGGACGTCCTTGCCTCTGTTGTCTCCCTGTTAGTTTTCTTGAAGTCTGTGCCATGTTCAACTTTGTAACTGTCTCTTTTTTTGTTTTGTTGAGTTCACATTATGAATGTAGAATTAGAGCGAACATCAATTTGTGGCAATGTACTCCATTAGCCTAATTTTAGTTTCCCTAAAAGCAACTTTGCACAACGCAACGTCATGTTAGAGTGACAAAAACACAGAAAATTACAAAGTGTCAGCCAGTGGCTCAGTGGGCAGCACCCTCACCTCTGACTCAGAAGGTTGTGGGTTCATAGTCCTGCTCCATGAGACTTGAGCATAAAAATCTAGGCTGACACTCCAGGGGAGTGCTGAGGGAATGCTGCACTGTCAGAGGTGCCGTCTTTCGGATGAGACGTTAAACCGAGGCCCCGTCTGCTCTCTCAGGTGGATGTAAAAGATCCCAGGACACTATTTCGAAGTAGAGCAGGGGAGTTACCCCTGGTGTCCTGGCCAATATTTATCCCTCAATTAACATAACAAAAACAGATTTGCTGTTTGTGGGAGCTTTCTGTGTGCATTTGGCTGCTGCGTTTCCTACATTACAACAGTGACTACAAAAAGTACTTCATTGGCTGTAAAATGCTTTGGAATTTCCGGTAATCATGAAAGGTGCTATATGAATGCAAGTCTTTCTTTCTTTACAAAGCTAATCTCAAATAAGAATAGGAAATGCTGGAAATACTCAGCAGGTCAGGCAGCATCTGTGGAGAAAGAAACAAGAGTTAACATTTCAGGTTGATGAGCTTTCGTCAGAGCTATTCTGAAGCTGCGCACAATATCAATCTACGTTCATTTTGCTGAACTAAAAGTCCTTCACCTCACACAGAGCACCTCCTAACCCAGCCTAGGGCTCCACTCAAGAACCATGGTGGTCAGACTACCTCCTCCGGCCATTCCCCAACAAGTCAAACAAAGCTACAATAGGGCGCACTGCAGCAACTCGCCAAGGCTTCTTCGACAACACCTCATCCCAACCTCCGCTCTCCACCACCTACTGATATCTGCTCTTAATCTACGCCTGTACCGATTACATCCCCATGCACCAACTATCCCTTCCCTCCCCACCCCATCTCCTGGAAAGGCAAAATATAGATTCATACAGCACGGAAGGAGGCCATTCGGCCTGTCATGCCCGTGCCGGCTCTCTGAAAGAGCTGTCCAATTAGTCCCACTCCCCTGCTCTTTCCCCATAGCCTTACAATTTTTTCCTTTTCAAGAATACAGTATATCTATTTCCCTTTTGAAAGTTACGATTGAATCTGCTACCAGCACCCTTTCAGGCTTGATACCTGGACTCCAAGGGTTAAATTACGAGGAGAGATTACACAAATTAGGGTTGTATTCCCTAGAATTTAGAAGGTTAAGGGGCGATCTGATCGAAGTTTTCAAGATATTAAGGGGAACAGATAGGGTAGATAGAGAGAAACTATTTCCGCTGGTTGGGGAGTCTAGGACTAGGGGGCATAGTCTAAAAATTAGAGCCAGACCTTTCAGGAGTGAAATTAGGAAACACTTCTACACACAAAGGGTGGTAGAAGTTTGGAACTCTCTTCCACAAACGGCAATTGATGTTAGATCAATTGTTAATTTTAAATCTGAGATTGATAAATTTTTGTTAACCAAAGATATTAAGGGATATGGGGCAGAGGCGTGTATATGGAGTTAGGTCGCAGATCAGCCATGATCTCATTGAATGGCGGAACAGGCTCGAGGGGCTAAATGGCCTCCTTCATTTCCTATGTTCCTATTTTTCTCTCCCTGACGCGCGGCACTTCTACCGTTATCCCAACTGGGATAGGCACTTCAGCACTGACTGGGGTCAGGCATGGAACCTGGTTTGTAAAACAGAAAACGTTGGAAATACTCAGCCGGTCAGGCAGCATCTGTGGAGAGAGAAACAGGGTTGGCATTTCAGGTCAATGACCTTTTGTCAGAACTGAACCTGGTTTGTATGGCTCAGTTATTCACTGGATGATCCCAGCAACCATTGGGGACCTGATATTCTAACTGTAATACAAACACTTTGTAGTTGGGTTATATCTCAAGAGGCTTAAATAGCTTAAAATGGAGCGTGTGATATTTGATAGATACAGAAGGTGGTGTCCAATACACAGGGGGAATTTTTGCATAATGTTGATCTAATGGGATTATTAACTGGAGAATAATTAAATCTTTATTTGCATAATCCAAGAATTGACCATCCTGGTATTGTTCTGTACTTCCATTTTAAATTTTGGAGGGTTTTGGGAGTAGTTCTTGTGTAATTTATATTTGAACCAATATCACAACCCACTTCTCACAGCAAGAGTGAAGGAGAGAGGAAAAGATATGAAGAATTCCAGTCGAGAGGTTGTCAGACATAAGAACATAAGAAATAAGAGCAGGAATAGGCCATTCGGCCCCTCGAGCCTGCTCCGCCATTCAATAAGATCATGGGCTGATCTTCTACCTCAACTCCCCCTTCATGCCTGATCCCCATATCCCTTGATTCTCTTAATATGCAAAAATCTAAGGTCTGTGGTAGGGTGGAAGGCAAGAGAGCACAGACCGTCCCTTTTGTTCTTTCCTCCCACCCGCCCTTTCCCTGCCCCTGCACTTGCTTAAAACCTGTCACATCTCTAACTTTTTCCAGTTCCGACGAAAGGTCATCGACCCAAAACGTCAATTCTGTTTCTCTCTCCGCAGCTGCTGTGTATTCCCAGCATTTTCTGTTTTTATTTCAGATTTCCAGCATCCGCAGTATTTCGCTTATACGGGTTGACATTTATTGCCCTCCGAAGCGGCCTAGCAAGCCAGTCAGTGATAAAACCATCACTCACAAAGAAGGTCCCCCACCACCTTCTCAGGACAAGTCAGGAAGAGCAATAAACGGCAGTGTCAATCACGTCCCGAGAAGAAATAGTAAAAAAAAAAGAAAATCAGTACTGGAAGAACCTTCCCATATATGGGAATAGTTTCCAAATCTTGGACTGACTAGACCATACATGCTTCATTTGTTTCTGCATTGCACATGGGTTTGTGTGGTTTATTCTACTTATTTTATAAATGTTGCAGCTCCCCAGGATGTGTCTGGTGTCCGCTGCACTATATCACAAGAAATCGGTCTGGAATCTGGACGGATCAGTTTGAAGTAGGTAAGAAAAGAATAATATAGGATGTGGAGCAACGAAAGGTCACAACTAATGAACTTGAAACCTCAGCAACTGTCGTTTGATTAATGGCTTCGTAATCACCGCTCACTAGCTGTTAGTCTGAAAGTAGCTCATTCTCTGAGACAGTGCAAAGCCAAGCCTTTAAATCCTAAAATATAGCATAAGGTGATAACCTCCACTTGAATGGAGCAGCCTTAGCTCCCACACTTCCACTCGATACCTCACCTTGCGGCTTTTTATTTAACTGGCACAAAATCCCTTAAAAGGAACGTTTTTTGGTGGATGTTACGGTCCCATGGAATACCGTGGCGTTCAGCCACAGACATTTTTAATTAGGATAGATAGAGAGTGGGGGGGAAAACAATAGGGGATTGCTTTCAATGCTTTTTTTATTCATTCATGGGATGAGGACGTCGCCAGCAAGGCCGGCATTTATTGCCCCATCCCTAATTGCCCTCGAGAAGGTGGTGGTGAGCTGCCTTCTTGAATACAACTGAGTGGCTTGCTGGGCCATTTCAGAGGGGCAGTTAAGAGTCAACCACATTGCTGTGGGTCTGGAGTCACCAGACCAGGTAAGGACGGCAGGTTTCCCTCCCTAAAGGACATTAGTGAACCAGATGGGTTTTTACAACAATCCGGTAGTTTCATGGTCACCATTACTGATACTAGCTTATTAATTCCAGATTTATTTAATGAACTGAATTTAAATTCCCCAGCCGCCGTGGTAGGATTGTGAATTCATGGCTCTGGATCATTAGTCCAGGACTCTGGATTTTGTCAATAGGGGTGCGTTGGGGGCGGGACTGCTGGTTTTCAGGTTTTAGTCCCGCCCCCAATGATGTCTGGCCAACCCACGCTATTTTCCCTTGATTGACCTTGTTAAGCCCGCCCTGCGGGCTTAGCCGGCCAATTAAGGGAAAGCCGGTGACAGAGGACGTCAGCGTATGACGTTTCATCTGTCAAAAATTTTTAGACAGATGAATTGTCAGTTTTTGACAGCTTTGAGAAGCTGTCAAACACTGACAATCTCTGTTCTAAGGTGAGTCCGTGTACTGAAGACTCACCAAACCTCTTTCCTCAGCAGAAATCAGATGGCTGCTGCATCTGAGAATGCAGCAGCCATTCTGTCATCTCTGCCGTTGAGATGAGGCACCTCCGGATCCCCAAGCGTTGAAGCCTTCAGGAAGAAACAAAGGTAAGTAAACTTTTTCTAACACTTTACACTCACCTCTCATACTTACCTCTCCACACTTGCACCCATCACTCACCTCCACAGCACACTTTTCAATCCCTCTCACCCCCGCAGACCCACTGCTCGCCTCGCTGACCCTGGCGAGGTTCGCAGCCATCGGGAAGCCCGCACTTGCAGGGGTAAAAATGGGGATAATCCTCTTAACTGCCTATTAACTACCTGTTAACAGGCAGTTAAATGACTGTAATCCCCTTCCCGCCTCAAGGAGACGTGTCCCTGCGCGAATCGGGGACCCGCCTCCCGGGAAGATGGCACGGAGGCGGGTTGGGAGCGGGGCCGGTACCCGGTCCCAGTTTCTGCCATTTTCCCGGCAGTCCCGCCTCCATACCCACCTCAAAGGGCTGGGAAAATTCCCCCCTCTATTACTGGACCAGTGACATAGCCACTATGCTATCATGCCCCCACATGAAATACTCTCTCATGTACAGAGTATGAAAGAAAAGCCTCCTAATCTGGAGGAGATCTTTGGTTTCCTCCAAAAACATTCACTTTCCCAATGGCCCAGCGGGTCATGGTACCTGATGTGGTGTTGACCCGTGCAGGCCAAGAAGGTCCCAGGTACAAACCCTGGTGTCTGCTGGGCCTCAGCTGGTCTCAGTCAGGCAGGCAACGGGCATGCTATGATTGGCTTCTGGGGGCGGGAACTATTTGCCCCAGTGACTGCAGCTGGAATGAGCACCTTGTCAACGTAAGAACATAAGAAATAGGAGCAGGAATAGGCCATTCGGCCCCTCGAGCCTGCTCCGCCATTCAATGAGATCATGGCTGATCTGACCTTGGCCTCAATTCCACTTTCCCGCCCGCTCCCCATAACCCTTGACTCCCCAAATATCTGTCTGTCTCAGCCTTAGAATATATTCAATGACCCAGCCTCCACAGCTCTCTGGGGTAGAGAATTCCAAAGATTCACGACCCTCTGAGAGAAGAAATTCCTCCTCATTTCCGATTTAAAAGGGTGGCCCCTTATCCTGAAACTATGCCCCCTAGTTCTAGATTCCCCCACGAAAGGAAACATCCCCTCTGCATCTACCCTGTCAATCCCCCTCAGAATCTTATATGTTTCAATAAGATCACCTCTCATTCTTCTAAACTCCAATGAGTATAGGCCCAACCTGCTCAACCTTTCTTCATAAGACAACCCTTTCATTACGTTGGGTAAAGACAGGATCGGGCATGGCTGTGATGCCCCCACAGGACCAAATAGCCTGCACTCACTTTCCAGTCTCAGGCCAGAAGAATGGCCCTGGGGCGAAGCAGCGCGGGGTTGCTGAGGAAACGGTACCACCTAGAAACCGTCAGCATCTTCAGGAGAGCAAGGGGGAAACTGGAACAAAAGGTCTGAGGGGAGGTCTCAAACCCCCCCCAAGTATTAACATTAATGAAGGTGACACAAGGATGTGCTCATCGAAAGACACCAAGTTAAAAAGTAACCGCTTCAGAGAGAATTTGTAAGCTTATGGACTGTGACGTAAGAAAACTACTAGGCACTTGGTCTGAGTATTAAACAAGGCTTTAATCAACTGTTTTTCAACATGGAGATCTAGTTGTGTCCTTCACTAGTTCCTGTTAAAGAATGTCCTGAGCAAGCTGGGCCCATGCCCGAGTATTTATACTCTCCCTGGACAGCGCCACCAGCAGGCCGCCCAGTATTATTTCATAAGTCATTTCCACATGAATGACAAGATTCATGTCAGACTGGACTATAACCAAGACCACTCAATGCTGACTCATAAAGGGAATCATCAGATTCCTGACCCAACGGGGAGTAAAAAGAAAGGTTTTAACAGTGGGAGAGGAGGGAGATAAATGGTCCATTCCAGCCCAGGACACAGTAGACAATGGCTATCTGTAGTTAAATTACAGGACTGTAATACAATTAAAGGGTCCAGGAGGAAAACAACAACTACTTGCAATTATATGCAGACAAGATTCCGAAAGGACTACAGATCACGAACCCACTCAAGTCGACATACAACACAGACTACGCTGAGAGACTTTGCCGTCGTACCTCTCGCACACTCCTCAACCATCTCGTACACCAGCTCTACAGCAGACGTCGCAACCTCGAAACCAAGATAGAGTCCATGCTCTCAGCCTGTGCTCAGGACACAGCAGACCAGCTACGAGACACCGCCAAACAGACGAGGCAACAGAACTACGCTGCCTACATGCGCATCAAGAACAGGAAGCTTGAGAAACTCGGCGTAACCACCAGCTGCAACCAAGCCTCCCCCGGTACCACGGTTGCAACCACAGGGAAGTCCATCGTCAACCTGTCGGACCACACCCTTCAACCAGACGAAATCGAAGTTCTCGCCCTAGGGCTCAAGTTCTGCCCCACCACCAAAATGGACCCCATCGGTCTCGCGGCGGACACAGAGGAATTCATCAGGAGAATGAGGATCCGGGAATACTACCACAAATCCCAAGATGTCAGCAACATTCCTAATGAGACAATCAATGATCCGGAACAGCAGACAGAGGGAACCGCAGTGCTACAACCGAGGAAGAAAGAGTCAATTTGGACCCCTCCGGAGGGTCGCAGCCCTAAGCTTGACATGTATGCTCAAGCTGTCAGGAAATGCATCAACGCCAGATTCATCAGCCGTACTCACAAGACAGTCCAGAATGTCACCCGAGCACAACGCAACGCCATCCACGCTCTCAAGACCAACCGCAACATCGTCATCAAACCAGCGGACAAAGGAGGAGCCATCGTCATACAGAACAGAATAGACTATTGCAAAGAAGCATACCGACAACTGGACAACCAGGAACACTACAGACAGCTACCCGCAGATCCGACCAAAGAACACACCCGCCAACTCAATAGACTGATCAAGACCTTCGATCCAGACCTTCAAAACATCCTACGCGCTCTCATCCCACGTACTCCCCGCGTAGGAGACTTTTACTGCCTCCCAAAGATACACAAAGCCAACACACCCGGACGTCCTATCGTATCAGGCAACGGAACCCTGTGTGAGAACCTCTCTGGGTACGTCGAGGGCATCCTGAAACCCATCGTACAGGGAACCCCCAGCTTCTGTCGCGACACTACAGACTTCTTGCAGAAACTCAGCACCCATGGACCAGTTGAACCAGGAACACTCCTCGTCACGATGGACGTATCGGCACTCTACACCAATATCCCCCACAATGACGGCATCGCTGCGACAGCCTCTGTACTCAACACCAACAACAGCCAATCTCCGGACGCCATCCTACAACTCATCCGCTTCATCCTTGACCACAATGTCTTCACCTTCGACAACCATTTTTTCACCCAAACACACGGAACAGCCATGGGGACCAAATTCGCACCCCAATACGCCAACATCTTCATGCACAAGTTCGAGCAAGACTTCTTCGCTGCACAGGACCTCCAACCAACGCTGTACACCAGATACATCGACGACATCTTCTTCCTTTGGACCCACGGCGAAGGATCACTGAAAGGACTACACGATAGCATCAACAGGTTCCATCCCACCATCAAACTCACCATGGACTACTCCTCAGAATTGGTTTCATTCTTGAACACACGAATCTCCATCAAAGACGGACGCCTCAGCACTTCACTATACCGCAAGCCCACGGACAACCTCACGATGCTCCACTTCTCCAGCTTCCACCCTAACCACGTTAAAGAAGCCATCCCCTATGGACAAGCCCTGCGAATACACAGGATCTGCTCAGACGAGGAGGAACGCGATGGACACCTACGGACACTGAAAGACGCCCTCGTAAGAACGGGATATGACGCTCGACTCGTCGATCGACAGTTCCTACGGGCCACAGCGAAAAACCGCATAGACCTCCTCAGAAGACGAACACGGGACACAACCAACAGAGTACCCTACGTCGTCCAGTACTTCCCTGGAGCGGAAAAACTACGCCATGTTCTTCGCAGCCTTCAACATGTCATCGATGACGACGAACACCTTGCTAAGGCCATCCCCACACCTCCACTACTCGCCTTCAAGCAGCCGCCTAACCTCAAAAGTACCATCGTTCGCAGCAGATTACCCATCTTTCAGGAGAACAGCAACCACGACACCACACAACCCTGCCACGGCAACCTCTGCAAGACATGCCAGATCATGGACACAGATACCATCATCACACGTGAGGACACTACCCACCAGGTACATGGTACATACTCATGTGACTCGGCCAACGTTGTCTACCTGATACGTTGCAGTAAAGGATGCCCCAGAGCATGGTACATCGGTGAGACCATGCAGACACTGAGACAACGTATGAACGGACACCGCGCAACAATCGCCAGGCAGGAGGGTTGCCTCCCAGTCAGGGAACACTTCAGCAGTCAGGGGCATTCAGCCTCGGATCTGCGGGTCAGCGTTCTCCAAGGCGGCCTTCGGGATACACGACAGCGCAAAATCATAGAGCAGAAACTGATAGCCAAGTTCCGCACTCATGAGGATGGCCTCAATCGCGATATCGGGTTCATGTCATGATACAGAACGTGACTTGACATCATGGCCGGTCTTTCCAGGTTTTTTTTTAAAAAAAAAACTAACACAAGAACCGAACCCAAATGGAGAGGATATGCAGCCAGCAGGTGTTTTGACACGTTGGACCCCCTGGGACACATCTCATTGTCTTGGCTGTGCTCTTAGTGTGTCTTTGATGTAGGGAAAGATTTGAATATATTTTTTCTGTGTTTATATTGTGAATTCTGGGAGATTCTCTCACAGCTACCCTACCTGAAGAAGGAGCGACAGCTCCGAAAGCTTGTAATTTTAAATAAATCTGTTGGACTATAACCTGGTGTTGTGCGACTTCTCATTTTTGCAATTATATGGTTATTTTAACATAGAAAAACGTCCCAAGGCATCTCACAGAGGAGACAAGGAGCAAGCGTTGAGTCTTTGCAGCAGGTTTGGGACAAATGACCAAAATCTAGATCAAAGAGATGGGTCTGACATTTTTAAAGCCAGGGAGGGAGCTCCAGAGAGGAGGTCCAAGGCGACTAAGGGCTCTGGTACCCAAAGTGAAGTGGAGGGAAGAGGGTGGGTATGTACAGCAGGCCAGAGTCAGAGAGCCGGAGGTAACTGGACCTAGTGCTGAAGAAGGCTGCAGCGTTAGGGTGGGTCAACGTTGTGGTGGGATTTGTGGATAACGATTTTCACTCAATCTGTTTGGGGTACAGCGAATTTAAGTCGGTGAGCATGGTGACGATGGTCGAGCGGGGATTAGTGAAGGGACAGGATGCGGGCGGGAGACCTTCGGGCTATTTGTAGTTTACGGAAAGTGAAGGGCAGGAGGCTGGAAAGGAGGGTGTTGGTGAGGTTGAGCCTAAAGGTGACAGAAACATGGTTAAGGTAGTGAGGGGAACGGTGAAGGTGGAGGTGGGCAACGATACAGAGGCACAAATAAAAGGGAAGAGTGAAGCTAAGAAAGAAAGTCATATAGTGCCTTTCATGACCTCGGGATTTCCCAAAGCGCTTTACAGCCAATGAAGTAATATTTTTGGAAGTGTAGTCACTGTTGTAATGTAGGAAACACGGCAGCCAATTTGCGCACAGCAAGCTCCCACAAACAGCAATGTGATAATGACCAGATAATGGCCCGAAAATTAGACCTAATACGCGAGAGTACGCACTGTGTATTCTCGCGTTTTAGGTCTCCAATTGCCGGTTTCCAGCATGCACTGCGCATGCGCGGGAAACCGGCACTTCGTGAACTCAAAAGGGGGCGGTTCCAAAGTGAACCGCATGTGCGCTACAGGCTGCGCGCACGCAGTGCACTTAGTGCTTTGAACGCGCAGGTAAGCATGGAAGATTTTACACATAAAGAAAGGAGGCGTAAGACCCTCTTTTAACAAGGTAAGTAGTTAATTAAGTATTATTTTAAATTTTTTTCAACAGGTTTATCTTTTTTAGAGACTTTAAAGAAAGGTAAGTTTATTTTTATAACTTTTAAAAAGATTTTAAATTTTTTCAAAAATTAAAATTTTTGTTTAAAGTGGTTAATTTATTTAACTATAGTTATTTTATTAATGTGATGGGTTTTTTTTAATTTAATTGAGGTTTAGCTGTTCTTTTGGGGGTAAGTTGTATTCATAGCTTTGACAGTTCTCCTGTCAAAACTATGAATGAAAGATGGTGTGCTGCCATTGGCTCGAACTGAATCACGTGATCCCAGAGCTCGCACAAACTAACTGCGTCTCTGGCTCATGCAAGCACTGCACAGCTGCAGCCTTGAAACTAAAGTTCGTGTGGGCCCGGAGGGAAAAGGTAGGCGCGCAGTGAGATATCGCGGGGAAGCCTTACCCCCGCAGGAACGCTCAGTGTTTAATTTCTGGGCCAATGTGTTTTAGGTGACGTTTAGGTGAGATCTGACGAAAGGTCATCGACCTGAAACATTAACTCTGTTTCGCTCTCCACAGATGCTGCCTGACCTGCTGAGTATTTCCAGCATTTTCTGTTTTTATTATGTGATTTAGATGTTGGTTGAGGGATAAATATTGACCAGGACACCAGGAAGAGCTCCCCTGCAGACCTATGAACCCTTAGATTTGATTGGAAGGTTGTGGGTTCAAGTCCCACTCCAGGGACTTGAGCATAAAATCTAGGCTGACACTCCAGTGCAGTGCTGAGGGAGTGCTGCACTGTTGGAGGTGCCGTCTTTCGGATGAGATGTTAAACCGAGGCCCCGTCTGCTCTTTCAGGTGGACATAACAGAATCCACGGCACTATTTCGAAGAAGAGCAGAGGAGTTATCCCCAGTGTCCTGGCCAATATTTATCCCTCAATCAACATCACTAAAACAGATTATCTGGTCATTATCACATTGCTGTTTGTGGGAGCTTGCTGTGCACAAATTGGCTGCCGCGATTCCCACATTACAACAGTGACTACACTTCAAAAAAGTACTTCATTGGCTGTAAAGCACTTTGAGACGTCCGGTGGTTGTGAGAACATAAGAATTAGGAGCAGGAGGAGGCCATTTGGCCCCTCGAGCCTGCTCTGCCATTCAATAAGATCATGGCAGATCTTCGACCTCAACTCCACTTTCCCGCACTATTCCCCTATCCCTAGGGGAATCAATCCCTAGAGTCCAAAAATCTATCTATCTCAGCCTTGAATATACTCAACAAGTCAGCATCCACAACCCTTTGGGGCAGAGAATTCCAAAGATTCACAACCCTCAGAGTGAAGAAATTCCCCCTCATCTCAGTCTTAAATGGCCGACCCCTTATCCTGAGACTGTGCCCCCTAGTTCTAGACTGTCCAGCCAGGGGAAACAACCTCTCAGCATCTACCCTGTCAATCCCCCTCAGAATCTTATATGTTTCAATGAGATCACCTCTCATTCTTCTAAACTCCAGAGAGTAAATGTGCCATCTAATGTACTACTGACAGGAAAGGATTCAGGTTCAATTCTTAGTCTGTGCTAAGTTAGTTGATCTCAGTAAGGGCAGCAGTCAGGGTGCTGTAATTGGCCTCAGTGCCCTGGACTACAGAGTGGAAAAAATCCATCCAGGGAGTGCCTGCTTCTGACCCCGAGGGTTGAAGGTTAGGTGAGAACAGGATCTGGCCTTGCAATAAGAACATAAGAAATAGGAGCTGGAGGAGGCCATACAGCCCCTCGAGCCTGCTCCGCCATTCAATAAGATCATGGCTGATCTTTTACTTCAACTACACTTTCCCGCCCGATCCCCATATCCCTTGATTCCCTGAGTGTCCAAAAAATCTATCGATCTCAGTCTTGAATAAACTCAACGACTGAGCGTCCACAACCCTCTGGGCTGGAGAATTCCAAAGACTCACAATCCTCTGAGTGAAGAAATTTCACCTCATCTCAGTCCTAAATGGCCCACACCCTGTGGCTGGATAGCCTGCCAACGCTCAGTGGCTATGCTCACATGAGGAAAAGAATAGACCCATGGGTGAGGTAACAAAGGGCTTGGTGCCCTCCATCAGGTAACAGCACCCCAGATGTGTCTGAGGATTAACCAGTGGAAAGAAAAGCAGTAGAGAGCAGACCCATTTACTGCTGGTTTTAAGACACGGTCTTAACAGTGCTCGCTTGTCCTATGTTCTCACGTAGCCTGTGGTACTTCCTTGGGGTTCCTTCATTGGCTTGACATCTTCTGTCTTCGCCTCTGTGAAGCCTTTTTTCTGTGTTAAAGGAGCCAAATAAATGCAAGTTGTTGTTGTCTGGTGAGGCGATGATATTAATTACCCTACAAACTCGTCCAGCACAGATTTTCATGACCTTCCACCGCCTACCATTTTGGATTCCAAATCTATGCAAGATTCCCTCTTCAGCAGAAATTTTTTTTTTTTTAAAAAGCAGAAAGAACGAGCAGCCCAGCCCTGGCAATGGGCTTATCAGGAAAATCCACGACACAAATACTGTCAATGTAGTGTTGAGACATCATACGTTCAGACTTTCCACTTGAAGTATGAAAGCTTGGCACCAACTGTACGGGACTGGAATCAGCAGCGGAGGGTGATATGAAGGAAGACCCTTTAGAATTTCCAAAATAGTTCCCTTTCACCCACCCACCTACACTCAAACATTTCTCAAAATCTTGGAATTTTTTTTTACTTCCCTTCTCAGTCAAAAGATGAAATGGAGCTCCCCTCGACCATTCCAGCCGATAGTCTCGCTTGGCGGGGCGGAGCTGAGCTGAGCCGTGCGGTACAGAAGGATCCTTCGCCAGTCTGTGCTGAGTTAGCTGGCAATCAGGGTGGTAACGATTGACCCGGGCGTTCCTGGACTTGGGAGAGGGAGTGAAAACAATTTTAAAAATCGGTCGAGGCTGTTACTGCTGAATGCGTATCAGTGACTCCTGCTGTGTGGGGCAGTCTGGTGAGGACAAGGATTGGGCGTGGCTGTGACGCCCACCATAAAGGAAAGAAAGACTTGCATTTCTACAGCACCTTTCACAACCTCAGGGCGTCCCAAAGCGCTTTACAGCCAATGAAGTACTTTATGAAGTGTAGTCACTGTTGTAATGTCGGAAACGCGGCAGCCAATTGGCGCACAGCAAGCTCCCACAAACAGCAATGTGATAATGACCAGATTATCCATTATTAGTGATGTTGATTGAGAGATAAATATTGGCCCAGGACACCGAGGAGAACTCCCTTGCTCTTCTTCGAAAAAGTGCCCGTGGGATCTTTTACGTCCACCTGAGAGGGCAGACGGGACGCTCCATGCTCAAATACTCTGCCCACCTTCATTGCCTAGGTTCACACCTGGATAATGCACATTTGGACAAGGTACTAGAGGGTGGCTGGCACCCACCAAACCGTGCCCCAGCACAAGTCAGTGTGTCACCTGTGGCTCAGTGGGCGGCACTCTCATTTCTGAGTCAGAAGGTCGTGGGTTCAAGTCCCACTCCAGAGACGTGAGCACAT
Organism: Squalus acanthias; assembly: GCA_030390025.1. Taxonomy (NCBI): domain Eukaryota; kingdom Metazoa; phylum Chordata; class Chondrichthyes; order Squaliformes; family Squalidae; genus Squalus; species Squalus acanthias. The sequence continues at coordinate 35,592,073 of CM059443.1, read as the reverse complement.
AATCTAGGCTGACACTCCCAGTGCAGTACTGAGGGAGCGCCGCACTGTCGGAGGTGCCGTCTTTCGGATGAGACGTTAAACCGAGGCCCCGCCTGACCTCTCAGGTGGAAGTAAAAAAATCCCATGGCCACTATTCAAAGAAGAGCAGGTGAGTTCTCCCCCGTGTCCTGGCCAATATTTACCCTCAACCAATACCACTAAAACAGAATATCTGGTCATTTATCGCATTGCTGTTTGTGGGATCTTGCTGTGTGCAAATTGGTTTCCCACACTTCAAAAGTACTTCATTGGCTGTAAAGTACTTTCGGATGTCCTGAGGTTGTGAAAGATGCTACATAAACATGACCTCTCTCCTTTCCTTCAGGAGTAAAGGGAGAGCAAATGAATAGGAATAAAAGAAAAATTGAAATGGATGCACTTTAGTATACATGAGACCTGCTTCATAGGCTGAACGCTAACTTGATTTCATGATAATAAAAATACATTAAGTTCAGATAAGGCCAGGGGTTACATCTAACACAATGAGATTATCGCTGTCCTTCACCCCTTGTGACCAATCCCTCACCTCACCTGCAATTATGACTTTCTAATTGTATTAGAACACTCTTGGGATTGGGAAATGAGGTCTCACCAACCTCCAGTAAATTAGTATGCAGACAGGAGCCTAATCCTTTGACATACTGCGCATCAAGCCGGTGAGAGTGCCTGCGCTAATCCAGAAAGCAACTTCAGTCAGGCTCTGTGCTACTCCAGTCAGACAATGAGACGTTTGGTTCTTGGGTCCTCGGCATTGCAGCCTGCTGTCAGGGCAGTAGCACTCTGTGGGCAAGGACAGGCGTTCTCTCCTCCGCCGACAGACATCCGAGCAACGACATTAAAAATAACCGTAATCTGTTGACTTTTGACCTCAGATTTCTCCCGACGCTGCAGTTCCTCGGGTGCCCCTTCGGCACTTCACCAAATGACTATTCTTCACCTGTGTCCGCAGACGGTGAACACTGGAATTTTCCACCTTGGCACAAATTGGCTGCCGCATTTCCTACATTACAACAGTGAACTACACTTCAAAAAGTACTTAATTGGCTGTAAAGCGCTTTGGGCTGTCCTGAGTTTGTGAAAGGTGCTATGGAAATGCGAATTATTTGTTTCTTTAGACCTAAATGGCTAGTTTTGGGTTTTAGGCGAATGGAACAGTACTGTATGCGCCTGATTTTCCATGGTTAGCTCATTTGCAGAGCTTCGGGTGTAGATCTGGACAAGTGCGAGCAGCGCACGAGTGGAGAATCATGTGTGAGTGAAATTTAAAGGAAAGGGGAGTATTGGGGGGGGGGGCGGGGGCGGGGTGGGTCACCAATTCTGCAAGGCCTTGGACAGGCTCAAAGGGCCTGCTGATGGGTGGGGCGGGGACGAAGAAGCGACTGGTAAAAATGAAGGCAAGGGAAACCCAAGCTCCATGAACCTGCAGGTGACCATTGGAGCAGCCTAGCGTCTAAACCCCGCCCCACCACCCCTGTTTGATGGCTGCTGAAGTGCTGCATAAGGCAGGCTGTGAGGAAGGTTGTCCTCTGTCCTCCTATGTCAACATTGCAGCACGTCCGCAAGAAGGTGGAGCCAAGTTGCAGGCTACAGCTGCCGGCTACAGCTGCCTTTCAGTGTCGCTAGACGTGCTTGCCCTATTTTGCATGGTAGCTGCAGGTGTCCTTGCTGCAAATGGAAAGTCCCTGCACCTTACTCTCTGATGACCTGGACCCTGTGAAGACAACTCCCCCTGGTCCTTGCCAGGTAGGTGTGCCAGGGGCTGCAGATTTTTTTTTTTTCGTTTATTCATTTAGGGGTTGTGGGCATCGTTGGCAAGGCCGACATTTATTGCCCATCCCTAATTGTCCTTGAGCAGGTGGTGGTGAGCCGCCTTCTTGAACCACTGCAGTCCCGTGTGGTGAAGGTGCTCCCACAGTGCTGTTAGGGAGGGAGTTCCAGGATTTTGACCCAGAGGCGATGAAGGATCGGCCGATATACTTCCAAGTCAGGATGGTGTGTATGACTTGGAGGGGAACTTGGAGGTGGTGGTGTTCCCATGTGCCTGCTGCCCTTGTCCTTCTAGGTGGTAGACGGGTCGCGGGATGTGGCTGAAGGCATCTTGGTGGGTGCAGGATGGACTGGTTGTTGATCACCTTGGCATGCTTTCATGCACGCAGGGCCACTGCATTGAAAGCAGGACATATTGGCCCGAAAATTAAACCTAATACGCGAGAGTACGCACTGTGTACTCTCGCATATTAGATCCCGAATTGCCGGTTTCCTGCATGCACTGCGCATGCGCGGGAAACCGGCACTTGGTGAATTGAAAAGGGGGCGGTTCCTAAGTGAACCGCGTGCGCACTACAGGTTGTGCGCACGCAGTGCACTTCGGTTTTTTTTCAGCTTTGAACGCGCAGGTAAGTGGTGAAGATTTTACACACAAAGAAAGCAGGCGTAGGACCCCCTTTTAACAAGGTAAGTAGTTAATTAAGTGTTATTTTACATTTTTTTCAACAGGTTTATCTTTTTTAGAGACTTTAAAGAAAGAGAGACTTTAAAGAAAGGTAAGTTTATTTTTATAACTTTTAAAAAGATTTTAAATTTTTTCAAAAATTTAATTTTTTGTTTAAAGTGGTTAATTTATTTAACTATACTTATTTTATTAATGTGATGGCTTTTTTTTAAATTTAATTGAGGTTTAGCTGTTCTTTTGGGGGTGTGTAGTATTCAAAGCTTTGACAGGTCTTCCTGTCAAAACTATGAATGAAAGATGGTGTGCTGCCATTGGCTCTAACTGAATCACGTGATCCCAGAGCTCGCCCGAACTAATTGCGTCTCTGGGTCACGCAAGCACTGCACGGTTCCAAGAGACAGAGCCATTCAAACTAAAGTTCGTGTGGGCCCGGAGCAAAAAGGTAGGCGCGGAGTGCGATATCGCGGGGAATCCTTACCCCCGCGGGAACCCTCACTGTTTAATTTCTGGGCCATTGTGATTACTGTGCTTCTGAGGAAGCATCCAACAGCACAGTTAGTCAGGCCGTCACATACCTTAGTAGTCTGCCGTCCCAGCTTCCTGTGGGAGGAGAAGCCTCGACAGTCGACAGGCACTTAACACCTGCCAAGTTGAGATACGTTCGGCTCTGTCGGCAGATGTACGTGTATAGGTACCAGTGGGTGGGCACAGAGCAGCTGTCCTGCAGCTTTACCTGCCTGGCATCCCTTTGTTGGCCATCATCTTCTTCTAAACATCTCAGATAGGGGCTTCCCACTGGGAAACCCATTGATGCCAGTAATACTGCTGGGAAGCAAGAAGAAAATATCTAAAAAAAAAGAAAGACTTGCATTTCTATAGCGCCTTTCATGACCACCAGACCTCCCAAAGCGCTTTACAGCCAATGAAGTACTTTTGAAGTGTAGTCACTGTTGTAATGTAGGAAACGCGGCAGCCAATTTGCGCACAGCAAGCTCCCACAAACAGCAATGTGATAATGACCAGATAAGAGGGATAAGTATTGGCCAGGACACCGGGGATAACTCCTGTGTTCTTCTTCGAAATAGTGCCATGGGATCTTTTACGTCCACCTGAGAGAGCAGACGGGGCCTCAGTTTAACGTCTCATCCGAAAGACGGCACCTCCGACAGTGCAACACTCCCTCAGGACTGCACTGAAGTGTCACTGGAGTCTAATTTACAATGATTGGCACAAAGGCTGATAAAAACTTAAGGAAAATGATTAATAAGTGGTTGAAATGCCTCTTATATAATTGTGTCTTTTCCATGACCTTTTGAACACTGAGGGGATTGACAGGGTAGATGCTGAGAGGCTGTTTCCCCTGGCTGGAGAGTTTAGAACTAGGGGGCATAGTCTCAGGATAAGGGGTCGGCCATTTAAGACTGAGATGAGGAGGAATTTCTTCACTCAGAGGGTTGTGAATCTTTGAAATTCTCTACCCCAAAGAGCTGTGGAAACTGAATCGTTGAGTATATTCAAGACAGAGATCGATAGATTTTTGGACTCCAGGGGAATCGAGGGATATAGAGATCTGGCGGGAAAGTGGAGTTGAGGTCGAGGATCTGCCATGATCTTATTGAATGGCGGAGCAGGCTCGAGGGGCCGTATGGCCGACCTCTGCTCCTAATTCTTATGTAATTGCCTAGCAACCCTGGACACACCATATCACATGGGTGTGATTTATATCTGATGCCTTGTTCACCAGAATCATAGAATCATAGAAATTTACAGCACAGAAGGAGGCCATTCGGCCCATTTTGTCCGTGCCGGCCGACAAAGAGCTCTCCAGCCTAATCCCACTTTCCAGCTCTTGGTCCGTAGCCCTGTAGGTTACGGCACTTCAAGTACATATCCAAGTATTTTTTAAATGCGGTGAGGGTTTCTGCCTCTCCCACCCTTTCAGGCAGTGAGTTCCAGACCCCCCATCACCCTCTGGGCGAAAAACTTTCCCCTCAGCTCCCCTCTAAACCTCCGACCAATTACTTTAAATCTATGCCCCCTGGTTATTGACCCTTCTGTTAATATTTGAACAAAGCGGCGGGCTGCTTCAGGCAGGTGTTTCCAACGTCTGACCAAACACTACACTGTGCTGCGAGGAGGGTGGAATTTCAGCGGGTCACATCTCCCGCCCAGTTACCGCTCGCGGTCACCCGATTTAAACCGACAGAGCCGGGAACGGAAAAATCCAGGCCTGAGAGTCAGCAGACTGTTTGACCAAGGAGGCAATCACAACCCAGCCTGATCCTGCCCTCACAGATCCTGTCCATACTTGCACACCTTCCAGCCAGGAGTCAGTAGACGGTGAAACAAAAAGCAGAAAAATACTTAGGCCGGACGGGCAGCAACTGTGGCGAGTGAAACAGAGTTGACGTTTTAAGTGCGATGACCTTTCATCAGAACAGATTGCAATCCAGTACAGGAATCCTGGCCAAGTTACCTTCCCCCCACCCCCACAACTCCAGCCCAGAGGAACTGGCACCAATTGTAATGGCCCCGTTCACTGACCCCTTGGGAATCAGCACAAACGAGGCATCAATCGTGGGGTCTTCAGTCAAACACTTTTTTTTTTATTCGTTCCTGGGATGTGGGCGTCACTGGCAAGGCCAGCATTTATTGCCCATCCCTAATTGCCCTTGGGTGGCTTGCTAGGCCATTTAAGAGTCAACCACATTGCTGTGGGTCTGGAGTCATATATAGGCCAGACCGGGTAAGGACAGCAGATTTCCTTCCCTAAAGGACAGTTAGTGAACCAGATGGGTTTTTACGACAATCCGGTAGTTTCATGCTCATACTTTTACTGACACTAGCTTTTTGTTCCAGATTTATTTAATTAACTGAATTCAAATTCCCCAGCTGCCGTGGGTGGGATTGTGAACTCACGCCTCTGGATTACTAGCCCAGTGACAGAACCACTATGCTACCGTTCCCTTGGCAGCGTCCTCACCCACCGAGCCATCGGTGGAAGTTTCACTCCACCCCTTTAGACATTGAAGGGTAGAACTGACTGTGAAAATAGCAGAGAAAGAAATCCAGGGCATCACTGACAGTCATTGTTCCCCCTAAACTGGGGCAAAGAAGTTGTAATAACACCGATAAAGACCAGAAACATAGGGACAGGAGGAGGCCATTCAGCCCCCTCGAGCCTGCTCTGCCTTTCAATTAGTTCATGGCTGATCTGCACCTCAACTCCAGTTACCCGCCTTCGCTCCACATCCCTTGATACCCTGACAAAAATCTAGCGCTCTCTGTCTTGAAAGCTCCAATTGTCCCCCAGCATCCACAGCCATTTGGGGGGAGAGAGTTCCATTTTTCTAACGATGAGAACAAGCTAGCAATTACATACAAGGAGTTTACATTAAGTTGTTTTTCTAGTTGAAGCATTTTTTATTGACTAAATGTGTACTGATTGTGGAGTTTCCATTAACAAGGATGGGCCATGCATTCCCAGCATAAAGTTCAAAAGCCATTGGGCGTTGGACCACCGAGTGTTGTTAATGGGGATTGGGTCAAGTGAAACTAGCTTTATGGCCCATTGGAAGATTTGTGTTTGATTAAGCCTTGTGTTTACAGTACCGTGTACTGCCCAATGTTTCCTTTAAGCGGTGCGGCCGCGCAGCGCTCCAGGGGGGGTCCCGTGCAGCCGGCGAGCCGACTTTTAAATTGGAAAAAAAAACAGTGCATGCGCGGATTCTTGAATGGGCCGCGCAGCCCCTTTAACACAAAATAAAGTTACGGGGAACATTGATACTGTCTTGCCCATATTTTATAGGCAGCATCGGGGAGAGAGCGGGAGGGAAAATAGGAAAGGGAGTATTACTGTGCGACAGAAAAACATGTTGCCGTCCTTGAAATGAACTGCTAATAGGTGCACTTTCCATATTCAGGCCTCAAGATCAATATTTCTCCAAGCCTTCAGTTTACCAATTAGATCCTTGACCTCTGATGTACCGTGTGCACGTTGCTAGATCAGGGAAAACAATGAATATCATCAAATTTAAAATACATTGACCCCCAATACTATCAGCGCACTGACACACTGTGCTGTCCCATATATAAAATATATTAAAAACAGCAAGTAAAACAAATAGAACTTATCATGTTTAGCCAGTTCAGCAACAACTTGAATTTATATTACACCTTTAACATAGAATATGTCCACAGGCACCTTCCTGGGACAGGTAAAGGGAAAGGAAGAAAACTAAAGATACAAACAATAAATAAAATTGATAAAAGGGATGGTGAGAGATAGGAGAGATGAACGAAGGCTCGGTCAAAAGGACGGCTCTTGAGAAGGTTTTTAAAGGCGGAGGCAGAAGCAGAGAGGCGGAGAGGTGAAAGGAGGAAGTTCCAGAGAGAGGGCCCAAGGCAGCTGGATACTCCGCCACCAATGGTGGGGCAAAGGGAACGGGGTAAAGCACAGCAGACTGCAGGCCGACGAGCAGAGGGTGCAGAAGGGGGAGTAAGGCTGGAGGAGGCTGCATAGACAGGCGAGATGCTGCGGAGAGATTTGAAGGCGAGGATGAGGGTTTTAAATTTAATGTGTTGGTGGGGGGGGGGGGGACAGGGAGCCAGTGTGCATCGGTGAGGACAGGGTGATGGGTGAGAGGGTTTTAGGGCACGCCAGGAGATGGATGGCTGAATTCTGGACAAGTTGGGAGTTTATGCAGGATGCGAGTCTAGCGAGAAGGACTTTGGAGAAATTGAATTTAGAGGCGACAAAAGCGTGGACAAGGGTTTCGGGGCAATGTTTGACATTGCGGTGGGAATGGAATATGAGGCAGGAAACCAACGCAACTGGAAAAATGATTGTTTTTCCAGACATGTGGATACTATTTTTCCCACACACTAAGATATCATGAAGGGAATACTTGCACGTGTTCAAAGCCAAGGTGTCAGCCTCGGCGTAGCGGGTGGCACTCTTGCCTCTCAGTCAGAAGGTCGTGGGTTCAAGCCCCACCCCTAGAAACTTTAGCTAAAAATCTAGGCTGACACTCCCAGGGGAGTGCTGCACTGTCTGGGAGGTGCCGTCTTTTGGATGAGACATTAAACCAAGGCCCCGTCTGCCTCTCTCGAGTGGACGTCAAAATCTGATGGCACTACTTGAAGAAGAGCAGGGCTGATCTCCAATTGTCCTGGGCCAATATTTATTGCTCAATCAACATCACTAAAACAGATTGTCTGATCATTTATTTAATTGCTGTTTGTGGGAGCTTGCTGTGCGCAAATTGGCTGCCGTGTTTCCTACATTACAACCGTCACTGCACTTCAAAAAGTACTTTATGGGCTGCAAAGCGCTTTGAGATGTTCCTGGGGTCGTGAGAGGTGCTATATAAATGCAAGTTCTTTCTTTTTAAACAACCTAATTATTTCTTTAATAAAAACAGAAAATGCTGGAAATACTCAGCAGGTCAGGCAGCGTCTGTGGAGAGAGAAACAGAGTTAACGTTTCGGGTCGATGACCCTTCGTCAGAACTGGAAAAAGTTGGAGATGGAACAGATTTTTAAGCAAGTGTAGGAGCAGGGAGAGGGGGGAGGGGAGGAAAGAACAAAAGGGAAGGTCTGTGATAGGATGGAAGGCAGGAGAGATTAAGAGACAAAAGGGATGATGGTGCAAGGCAAAAGGAGATGGTAATGGGACAAGTTAAGAAACAAAAGATGGCTCTAGATGAAGTGTAAGGGGCAATGGCAGAATGATCAACAGCTGCCATGTGAGAGAGAGAAAAAAAAATGATAGGGACAGAGGTTATGGTCTGAAATTGTTGAACTTGATGTTGAGTCCAGAAGGCTGTAAAGTGCCTAATCGAAAGGTGAGGTGCTGTTCCTCCAGCTTACGTTGAGCTTCATTGGAACAGTGTAAGAGGCCGAGGACGGTGAGGTCTGAGTGGGAGTGGAGCAGAGAATTAAAGCGACCGGAAGCTCGGGGTCACGCTTACGGACTGAACGGAGGTGTTCCGCAAAGCGGTCACCCAATCTGCGTTTGGTCTCCCCAATGTAGAGGAGACCGCATCGTGAGCAGCGAATACAGTATACTAAATTGCAAGAAGTACAAGTAAATCGCTGTTTCATCTGGAAGGAGTGTTTGGGGCCCTGGACAGTGGGAAGGGAGGAGGTAAAAGGGCATGTAAAATGCCTAATCGAAAGATGAGATGCTAATTATTTCTTTAATTAGTGTATCATTAACAGACAAAAAAATCTACACTGAAGCTGGTCAGTCTGTAACAGGAAACAGCTCATGCTTACCTGGCAATAGCTGCAAATTGCACATTAGCTTGTCCCTCTATCCTCAAAATTCATGTAGTTAATCAGTTTCTTATCCCCTTTCACGGAGCATTGATGTTTTTTAAGAACCGCTAGAGTTGGATAATTGAATTGAAACCAGCACTAAATGGTTGAATCTCACTCAACAACCCATTCCACGACTGATGTGTTTATTGGCATTAAACCATTGGATGGTACAGGTTCCTGGTAATGCAAGATATAACAGGAGTTTAATGCAGCACAAACACAGCCTTATTTTCTCTCCTCCGGTTTTCTCCCCTGAAGGTTCCAGTTTGCCTCGCGACCCCTCGTGGCTAACGCTCTTCGTACGTGAGGGTAGACCGTGCGTGTTGGCAGGCTATGGTTGACCGCGCCGAGGACTAAAGCCAAGCTCGATCTTGTTCCTACTCAATCTCAGCACACACGCGCTCTCCAGCAGGCGTCACTGTGCATCAGCCAGGAGCGAGAACTTTACTTGATTTCCACCCCCTGCCCCACCCCTCTCCCAATCCCCACCTGCCACCCTGGCTGAGATCTACTAACTCAGCACAGACTGCGAATGGAAGCTGGGATCATCTTGTATGGCTCAGTGCCACATTCAGTCAAATGAGGGCAGTATGAGGCTCAGCTGTGATGCCCTGCCCAGTCGAATAGCTTCTCAACAGTCACTGACTCGACTCACACTTTGGCGAGGCAGCAGTACGAGTCAGGAGAGAAGAGGGGAAGGCGAGAAGAAAGGTGGCAAGATATCTACACACACTTCCTCTGGAGAACAGTGTGAAGCAGTGGAAGGATTCGCAAGTCGATTGACAGTCTGACAGGGTGGCGTTGTTAGTGTTTTCGTATTTTCCCACTCTTCCCTTGGAGAAACATTGAAACATACAAGATTCTGAAGGGGATTGACAGGGTAGATGCTGAGAGGTTGTTTCCCCTGCTGGAGAGTCTAGAACTAGGGGGCATAGTCTCAGGATAAGGGGTCGGCCATTTAGGACTGAGAGGAGGAGAAATTTCTTCATTCAGAGGGTTGTGAATCTTTGGAATTCTCTACCCCAGAGGGCTGTGAATGCTGAGTCATTGAGTATATTCAAGACTGAGATTGATAGATTTTTGGACTCTAGGGGAATCAAGGGATATGGGGATCGGGCAGGAAAGTGGAGTTGAGGTCAAAGATCAGCCATGATCTTATTGAATGGTGGAGCAAGCTCGAGGGGCTGTATGGCCGACTCCTGCTCCTAATTCTTATGCAGAATAGGGTGAGGTAGTGGAACGATTCGCAGGCCGATTAACAGTGTGACAGGCCGCGCCGTGAACACTCCTTCCATGGGTGATCAGTCCTGAACGTCGGGGGGGGGGGCTTTATGGCCTCCCACAACCCATAAGCTGAGGGAGAGCTGGTGGGCCCACCCACACCCACACCCACTCACCGGACTTGAGCATCCCGCTGGACTTCAACCCGGAATTCCGAGCCGGGACTGTCCGGAACCCTGCACCCTCTGACCCACTGGGCCAAAGATCGGCTCCGGCGGCGAGATGCTTCTGTTAAAACCACACGAGCCGATCATGTTAACCTTTCGACGTGTTTATACTGGTTCATCCAAGTCTCACAAGCTTGATCCCAGTTTCAGTGCACAGCCCCGTGCCAGAGTTTAGGAAAACCCTCTCAGAGGAATCTGGACAGACGCTTCATGAAATGAACGACTTGACAGCACACACGTAACCCGGGCCCGTGCAGTTACCGATCCGAAGGGAGGGTTAGAGCCTCCCCGGTGCTGTCACTGGTATTTATGCTGAGTGTAATGGTGGGAGTGTGCGAGACTTTCGTACAATGTCCGCTTGAACTGTGGAAATAACGGGCAGCAAATACAATTACTGATTTCACACTCCCCACCCCCCCCCCCGCCCCCCCCCCCCCGCCCCCCACCCCCCCCCCCACCCCCGCCTCCTTCCAAACCTGGGCTGTGCCCAGAGGGGTGGGATTTAGACAATTATTGCTGAAGGGTATTTGAGGTGAACGGCACACAAGAAGCGTGTCGTACAATATTGGCATGCACCAGCCAAAATGTGGTTTATTTTTCCAGGAATACATTACTGCCAATGTGCTTATTGTATACAATGTGTAGCTACTGACTCGCTTTAGCTTGGCACAACGCATTAGGTTATGGTGAGCTGCCAGTATTGTTCGATCTGTTAGAGGCTCCCTGGGCCGTTTTCATGGGACGGACGAGCACAGTCTTCATTTTTGGTTTAAAGAAAGAACTTGCATTTCTATAGCGCCTTTCACAACCTCAGGACGTCCCAAAGCGCTTTACAGCCAATGAGGTACTTTTGAAGTGTAGTCACTGTTGTAATGTAGAAAACGCACACAGCAAGCTCCCACAAACTGTGATGTGATAATGATCAGATAATCTGTTTTTGTGATGTTGGCTGAGGGATAAATATTGGACAGGACACCAGGGATAACTCCCCTGCACTTCTTTGAAATAGTGGCCACGGGATCTTTTACATCCACCTGAGAGAGCAGACGGGGCCTCGGTTTAACACTTCATCCAAAAGACGGCACCTCCGACAGTGCAGCACTCCCTCAGCACTGCACTGGGAGTGTCAGGCTAGATTCTGCGCTCAAGTCTCTGGAGTGGGACTATGAACCCACAACCTTCTGACTCAGAAGCGAGTGTGCTACCCCCTGAGTCACAGCTGACACCACCTCAGCATCACGTGATCACATAATAATCTCAAGCTGCTCTCTCTGTCGCGGCCTATTTTTTCAATACTAGTATGGTCATTGCTTCTCTGAACTTTCCTCTCCTGCTCCTTCCAAGCAGCAAACATCCCGTCCGACAAGGCGTCCCCCTCCCACCGCCCTCCACATTGAAACCAAGACTCCTTCAACTGTCCCCTACTCCAATTCATTCGCACCTCCAAAGTGCGGCAATCCTCACCTCCCTCAGTCTTCCCTTCTTCCTACAACGTGACCGCTTCAAAAAGCCAAGCTTGGTGCCAACTAACCCAATGTTTCCTGATTTACCTTCTGTCCGCTTTTCAATCTTGGCGGGGTCCTGCACAATCAGTTTTGGCCTTCACCAAGGTTGTGGAATAAAAAAGAAAGCGATCGACACAGATCCCCACCATTAGTTGTAATCATTTGGACCTGCAATCTGTACTATAAAAACAAAATGATTCCAGGATGTTTGGTTGAGTAAGTATATAGAAAGAAAAACTTTTGCATTTCTATAGCGCCTTTCACGACCACCAGACGTCCCAAAGCGCTTTACAGCCAATGAAGTACTTTTTGAAGTATAGTCACTGTTGTAATATAGGAAACGCGACAGCCAATTTGTGCACAGGAAGCTCCCACAAACAGCAATGTGATAATGACCAGATAAATCTGTTTTTTTTTTAGTGATGTTGATTGAGGGATAAATATTGGCCCAGGACAACGGGGAGAACTCCCCTGCTCTTCTTCGAAATAGTGCCATGGGATCTTTTACGTCCACCTGAGAGAGCAGACGGGGCCTCGGTTTAACATCTCATCCAAAAGACGGCACCTCTGACATTGCTGGCACTCCCTCAGTACTGCACTGGAGTGTCAGCCTAGATTTTGTGCTCAAGTCTATGAAGTGGGGCTTGAACCCACAACCTTCTGACTCAGGCGAGGGTGCTGCCCACTGAGCCACGGCTGACATGGATTTAAAGGACCGGGCTTGTTCAATGATTTATGAAAAAAAAAATCCCTTTAATTTCCCCCCAATCTCTTCTGAAGATGCTGATTTTGTTTAACAGGTGCTGGAGGCTTCCAATATGTTGCAGATGTGCGAGGCTAGACAGCGAGTATCAGCGGGCTATTCGACCGTGAAGCAGCATCGCAACTGAGCCCAAAGCGTGTCCTGACCCCGACAGCCACACGCTCCCCAGCAAGGGGTCACTGAGTGATGATCAGGAGCAGGACCCTGGCCGATTGCTTCCCTTCGTATCCCTGGATGCTGAGGTAATTGTTGCACCTCATTTGCGAGCCCAGCACGGGCAAAGGGAATCGAACCTGGCACATCCCGGGTGCTGGGCGGCTAAAAAAAAATTAGATGTAATTTTTAAACAGCTCATATTTCTTGAAGATACTGCTTCTGTTTAGGTGTAGTCACTGCTGGGAGCGCGCAGAGAATTTCAGGTGTATTTCTTCATTTAGCCACTTTTATGTACCTCCAGTTGCCAACAGGAAGGGAGAAAGCTGGTGGATGGGGGCGGCGAGGGTAACATCAAATATCCATCTTGTAGGGTACATTTCTCTAACATCGGCAGGACATAGAATCATAGAAATTTACGACACAGAAGGAGGCCATTCGGCCCATTGTGTCTGTGCCGGCCGAAAAAGGGCTATCCAGCCTAATCCCACTTCCCAGCTCTTGGTCCATATCCCTGTAGGTTACGGCACTTCAAGTGCATGTCCAAGTACTTTTTAAATGTGATGAGGGTTTCTGCCTCTACCACCCTTTCAGGCAGTGAGTTCCAGACCCCCCACCACCCTCTGGGTGAAAAAAGTTCTCCTCAACTCCCCTCTAATCCTTCTACCAATTACTTTAAATCCATGCCCCCTGGTTATTGACCTCTCTGCTAAGGGAAATAGGTCCTTCCTATCCACTCTATCGAAGCCCCTCATAGTTTTATACACCTCAATCAAATCTCCCCTCAGCCTCCTCTGATCCAAAGAAAACAACCCCCAGCCTATCCAAACTTTCCTCACAGCTAAAATTCTCCAGTCCTGGCAACATCCTCGTAAATCTCCTCTGTCCCCTCTCTAGTGCAATCACATCCTTCCTGTAATGTGATGACCAGAACTGCGTGCAGTATTCTAGCTGCGGCCTAACTAGCGTTTTATACAGTTCCAGCATAACCTCCCCGCTCTTATGCCTCGGCCAATAAAGGAAAGTATTCCGTATGCCTTCTTAACCACCTTATCTACCTGTCCTGCTACCTTCAGGGATCTGTGGACATGCACTCCAAGGTCGCTCTGTTCCTCTACGCTTCTCAGTATCCTACCATTTATTGTGTATCTCCTGCAATGACCTATACAGTCACCTTGGGAGTCCCCACGCTCCCATCTTTGACACCCTCCTGTTCCTTCACCTCATGTTGCCCTTCATCAACCATACTTTGGGGTCAGGTTCCATACGGATTCCGATGACACTTCCAGCTCTATCTGTCCGTCAGCATCCTTGAGTCCTGGTCCTCTATCGCCCCTCAACCTCACCAACCTCCAATGGTTACCTGTCACATTGAATGTTAAATCTTCATTTTCATCACAAACCCTTGCGCAGCCTCACACCCCTCCTACCCCACCACCTCCTGCACTCCTGCGGCTCATCACGCGCGGTCTGCTCCTCCAACTCCCGCCTCCTTTTCATCCCTTGCACTGGGCTCCACATCTGGTGGGAGAGCCTTCAGCCATCTCATTCCCACACTCTGGAATTTTTTCCACAAACCCCTGCACCTCGCTACCCCCCTCCCCCCACCAAAAGGACCCTCAAATTCGACCTCACCAACAATGCGTTCAGGCACCTCGACTAATTTCCTACTGCCTCTGTGCTCGGTGGCTGTCTGTGCCTCTGTGAAGTGCTTTGGGATGTTTCACTGAATTGAAGGCACTATAAAAACGCAAATGGCTGATGTAGAAAACAAAAGTTTGGAAAAGAACATCTTTGACTGAGCAGCAGTGGGATTGCTCAACTTGAAGATCCCAACTCAATTTTTAAAAAGACATTAACACAACAACAACATCTTGAATTATTATAGCGCCTTTAAAGTAATAAAATGTCCCATGGCACAACAGTCATGGTGGAATGGAATGGATTGTATTGGAATGGAATGGATTGTATTGGAATGGAATGGATTGTATTGGAATGGAATGGATTATATTGGAATGGAATGGATTGTATTGGAATGGAATGGATTGTATTGGATTGAATGGATTGTATTGGAATGGAATGGATTATATTGGAATGGAATGGATTGTATTGGAATGGAATGGATTATATTGGAATGGAATGGATTGTATTGGAATGGAATGGATTGTATTGGAATGGAATGGATTGTATTGGAATGGAATGGATTATATTGGAATGGAATGGATTGTATTGGAATGGAATGGATTATATTGGAATGGAATGGATTGTATTGGAATGGAATGGATTGTATTGGAATGGAATGGATTATATTGGAATGGAATGGATTATATTGGAATGGAATGGATTATATTGGAATGGAATGGATTGTATTGGAATGGAATGGATTATATTGGAATGGAATGGATTATATTGGAATGGAATGGATTATATTGGAATGGAATGGATTGTATTGGAATGGAATGGATTGTATTGGAATGGAATGGATTATATTGGAATGGAATGGATTGTATTGGAATGGAATGGATTATATTGAATGGAATGGATTATATTGGAATGGAATGGATTATATTGGAATGGAATGGATTATATTGGAATGGAATGGATTATATTGGAATGGAATGGATTATATTCGAATGGAATGGATTATATTGGAATGGAATGGATTATATTGGAATGGAATGGATTATATTGGAATGGAATGGATTGTATTGGAATGGAATGGATTATATTGGAATGGAATGGATTATATTGGAATGGAATGGATTATATTCGGAATGGAATGGATTATATTGGAATGGAATGGATTATATTGGAATGGAATGGATTATATTGGAATGGAATGGATTATATTGGAATGGAATGGATTGTATTGGAATGGAATGGATTATATTGGAATGGAATGGATTATATTGGAATGGAATGGATTATATTGGAATGGAATGGATTATATTGGAATGGAATGGATTATATTGGAATGGAATGGATTATATTGGAATGGAATGGATTATATTGGAATGGAATGGATTATATTGGAATGGAATGGATTATATTGGAATGGAATGGATTATATTGGAATGGAATGGATTATATTGGAATGGAATGGATTATATTGGAATAGAATGGATTATATTGGAATGGAATGGATTGTATTGGAATGGAATGGATTATATTGGAATGGAATGGATTATATTGGAATGGAATGGATTATATTGGAATGGAATGGATTATATTGGAATGGAATGGATTATATTGGAATGGAATGGATTATATTGGAATGGAATGGATTATATTGGAATGGAATGGATTATATTGGAATGGAATGGATTATATTGGAATGGAATGGATTATATTGGAATGGAATGGATTGTATTGGAATGGAATGGATTGTATTGGAATGGAATGGATTGTATTGGAATGGAATGGATTATATTGGAATGGAATGGATTATATTGGAATGGAATGGATTGTATTGGAATGGAATGGATTGTATTGGAATGGAATGGATTATATTGGAATGGAATGGATTATATTGGAATGGAATGGATTATATTGGAATGGAATGGATTATATTGGAATGGAATGGATTGTATTGGAATGGAATGGATTATATTGGAATGGAATGGATTATATTGGAATGGAATGGATTATATTGGAATGGAATGGATTATATTGGAATGGAATGGATTGTATTGGAATGGAATGGATTATATTGGAATGGAATGGATTGTATTGGAATGGAATGGATTGTATTGGAATGGAATGGATTGTATTGGAATGGAATGGATTATATTGGAATGGAATGGATTGTATTGGAATGGAATGGATTATATTGGAATGGAATGGATTATATTGGAATGGAATGGATTATATTGGAATGGAATGGATTATATTGGAATGGAATGGATTGTATTGGAATGGAATGGATTGTATTGGAATGGAATGGATTATATTGGAATGGAATGGATTATATTGGAATGGAATGGATTATATTGGAATGGAATGGATTGTATTGGAATGGAATGGATTGTATTGGAATGGAATGGATTATATTGGAATGGAATGGATTATATTGGAATGGAATGGATTGTATTGGAATGGAATGGATTATATTGGAATGGAATGGATTATATTGGAATGGAATGGATTATATTGGAATGGAATGGATTATATTGGAATGGAATGGATTATATTGGAATGGAATGGATTATATTGGAATGGAATGGATTATATTGGAATGGAATGGATTATATTGGAATGGAATGGATTATATTGGAATGGAATGGATTATATTGGAATGGAATGGATTATATTGGAATGGAATGGATTATATTGGAATGGAATGGATTATATTGGAATGGAATGGATTGTATTGGAATGGAATGGATTATATTGGAATGGAATGGATTATATTGGAATGGAATGGATTATATTGGAATGGAATGGATTATATTGGAATGGAATGGATTATATTGGAATGGAATGGATTATATTGGAATGGAATGGATTATATTGGAATGGAATGGATTATATTGGAATGGAATGGATTGTATTGGAATGGAATGGATTATATTGGAATGGAATGGATTGTATTGGAATGGAATGGATTATATTGGAATGGAATGGATTGTATTGGAATGGAATGGATTGTATTGGAATGGAATGGATTATATTGGAATGGAATGGATTGTATTGGAATGGAATGGATTATATTGGAATGGAATGGATTGTATTGGAATGGAATGGATTATATTGGAATGGAATGGATTGTATTGGAATGGAATGGATTATATTGGAATGGAATGGATTATATTGGAATGGAATGGATTATATTGGAATGGAATGGATTGTATTGGAATGGAATGGATTGTATTGGAATGGAATGGATTATATTGGAATGGAATGGATTGTATTGGAATGGAATGGATTATATTGGAATGGAATGGATTATATTGGAATGGAATGGATTGTATTGGAATGGAATGGATTATATTGGAATGGAATGGATTATATTGGAATGGAATGGATTATATTGGAATGGAATGGATTGTATTGGAATGGAATGGATTATATTGGAATGGAATGGATTATATTGGAATGGAATGGATTATATTGGAATGGAATGGATTATATTGGAATGGAATGGATTGTATTGGAATGGAATGGATTATATTGGAATGGAATGGATTATATTGGAATGGAATGGATTATATTGGATTGAATGGATTGTATTGGAATGGAATGGATTATATTGGAATGGAATGGATTGTATTGGAATGGAATGGATTATATTGGAATGGAATGGATTATATTGGAATGGAATGGATTATATTGGAATGGAATGGATTGTATTGGAATGGAATGGATTGTATTGGAATGGAATGGATTATATTGGAATGGAATGGATTGTATTGGAATGGAATGGATTATATTGGAATGGAATGGATTATATTGGAATGGAATGGATTGTATTGGAATGGAATGGATTGTATTGGAATGGAATGGATTATATTGGAATGGAATGGATTGTATTGGAATGGAATGGATTATATTGGAATGGAATGGATTATATTGGAATGGAATGGATTGTATTGGAATGGAATGGATTATATTGGAATGGAATGGATTATATTGGAATGGAATGGATTGTATTGGAATGGAATGGATTATATTGGAATGGAATGGATTATATTGGAATGGAATGGATTGTATTGGAATGGAATGGATTATATTGGAATGGAATGGATTGTATTGGAATGGAATGGATTATATTGGAATGGAATGGATTATATTGGAATGGAATGGATTATATTGGAATGGAATGGATTGTATTGGAATGGAATGGATTATATTGGAATGGAATGGATTGATATTGGAATGGAATGGATTGTATTGGAATGGAATGGATTTTATTGAATTGAATGGATTGTATTGGAATGGAATGGATTATATTGGAATGGAATGGATTGTATTGGAATGGAATGGATTATATTGGAATTGAATGGATTATATTGGAATGGAATGGATTATATTGGAATGGAATGGATTATATTGGAATGGAATGGATTGTATTGGAATG
Organism: Squalus acanthias; assembly: GCA_030390025.1. Taxonomy (NCBI): domain Eukaryota; kingdom Metazoa; phylum Chordata; class Chondrichthyes; order Squaliformes; family Squalidae; genus Squalus; species Squalus acanthias. The sequence goes on along the minus strand of CM059443.1, from coordinate 35,573,313 downwards.
GAATGGATATATTGACTGAATGGAATGGATTGACTAATTCTCGGAATGGAATGGATTATATTGGAATGGAATGGATTTATTGGAATGGAATGGATTATATTGGAATGGACTGGATTTTATTGGAATGGAATGGATATACTTGGAATGGAATGGATTATATTGGAATGGAATGGATTATATTGGAATGGATGGATTATATTGGATTGAATGGATTGTATTGGATTGAATGGATTATATTGGAATAGAATGGATTGTATTGGAATGGAATGGATTGTATTGGAATGGAATGGATTGTATTGGAATGGAATGGATTGTATTGGAATGGAATGGATTGTATTGGAATGGAATGGATTGTATTGGAATGGAATGGATTGTATTGGAATGGAATGGATTATATTGGAATGGAATGGATTGTATTGGAATGGAATGGATTATATTGGAATGGAATGGATTGTATTGGAATGGAATGGATTGTATTGGAATGGAATGGATTATATTGGAATGGAATGGATTGTATTGGAATGGAATGGATTATATTGGAATGGAATGGATTATATTGGAATGGAATGGATTGTATTGGAATGGAATGGATTGTATTGGAATGGAATGGATTATATTGGAATGGAATGGATTATATTGGAATGGAATGGATTATATTGGAATGGAATGGATTATATTGGAATGGAATGGATTATATTGGAATGGAATGGATTGTATTGGAATGGAATGGATTATATTGGAATGGAATGGATTGTATTGGAATGGAATGGATTATATTGGAATGGAATGGATTATATTGGAATGGAATGGATTATATTGGAATGGAATGGATTGTATTGGAATGGAATGGATTATATTGGAATGGAATGGATTATATTGGAATGGAATGGATTGTATTGGAATGGAATGGATTATATTGGAATGGAATGGATTGTATTGGAATGGAATGGATTATATTGGAATGGAATGGATTATATTGGAATGGAATGGATTATATTGGAATGGAATGGATTATATTGGAATGGAATGGATTATATTGGAATGGAATGGATTATATTGGAATGGAATGGATTGTATTGGAATGGAATGGATTATATTGGAATGGAATGGATTATATTGGAATGGAATGGATTATATTGGAATGGAATGGATTGTATTGGAATGGAATGGATTATATTGGAATGGAATGGATTATATTGGAATGGAATGGATTATATTGGAATGGAATGGATTGTATTGGAATGAATGGATTATATTGGAATGGAATGGATTATATTGGAATGGAATGGATTGTATTGGAATGGAATGGATTATATTGGAATGGAATGGATTATATTGGAATGGAATGGATTGTATTGGAATGGAATGGATTATATTGGAATGGAATGGATTATATTGGAATGGAATGGATTATATTGGAATGGAATGATTATATTGGAATGGAATGGATTATATTGGAATGGAATAGCTATTGAATGGATGGATTAATATTGAATGAATGGATTATATTGGAATGGAATGGATTATCTTGGAAATGGAATGGATTTATTGGAATGGAAAGATATATTGGAATGGCATGGATTATATTGGAATGGAATGGATTGTATTGGAATGGAATGATTATATTGGAATGGAATGGATTATATTGGATGGAATGGATAGTATTGGATTGAATGGATTATATTGGAATGGAATGATTATATTGGAATGGAATGGATTATATTGGAATGGAATGGATTATATTGGAATGGAATGGATTATATTGGAATGGAATGATTGTATTGGAATAGATGGATTATATTGGAATGAATGGATTGTATTGGAATGGAATGGATTGATATTGGAATGAATGGATTATATTGGAATGGAATGGATTATATTGAATGGAATGGATTATATTGGAATGGAATGGATTGTATTGGAATGGAAGGATTTTATTGAATGGAATGGATTGTATTGGAATGGAAGGATTATATTGGAATGAATGGATTATATGGAATGGAATGGATATATTGGAATGGAATGGATCTGTATTGGAATGGAATGGATTATATTGAATGGAATGGATTATATTGGAATGGAATGGATTATATTGGAATGGAATGGATTGTATTGGAATGGAATGGATTATATTGGAATGGAATGGATTGTATTGGAATGGAATGGATTATATTGGAATGGAATGGATTGTATTGGAATGGAATGGATTATATTGGAATGGAATGGATTTATTGGAATGGAATGGATTATATGAATGGAATGGATTGTATTGGAATGGAATGGATTATATTGGAATGGAATGGATTATATGGAATGGAATGGATTGATATTGGAATGGAATGGATTATATTGGAATGGAATGGATTGTATTGGATTGAATGGATTATATTGGAATGGAATGGATTATATTGGAATGGAATGGATTATATTGGAATGGAATGGATTATATTGGAATGGAATGGATTGTATTGGAATGGAATGGATTATATTGGAATGGAATGGATTGTATTGGAATGGAATGGATTATATTGGAATGGAATGGATTATATTGGAATGGAATGGATTATATTGGAATGGAATGGATTATATTGGAATGGAATGGATTATATTGGAATGGAATGGATTATATTGGAATGGAATGGATTATATTGGAATGGAATGGATTATATTGGAATGGAATGGATTGTATTGGAATGGAATGGATTGTATTGGAATGGAATGGATTGTATTGGAATGGAATGGATTATATTGGATTGAATGGATTATATTGGAATGGAATGGATTATATTGGAATGGAATGGATTATATTGGAATGGAATGGATTGTATTGGAATGGAATGGATTATATTGGAATGGAATGGATTATATTGGAATGGAATGGATTGTATTGGAATGAATGGATTGTATTGGAATGGAATGGATTATATTGGAATGGAATGGATTATATTGGAATGGAATGGATTGTATTGGAATGGAATGGATTATATTGGAATGGAATGGATTATATTGGAATGGAATGGATTGTATTGGAATGGAATGGATTGTATTGGAATGGAATGGATTATATTGGAATGGAATGGATTGTATTGGAATGGAATGGATTGTATTGGAATGGAATGGATTATATTGGAATGGAATGGATTATATTGGAATGGAATGGATTGTATTGGAATGGAATGGATTATATTGGAATGGAATGGATTGTATTGGAATGGAATGGATTATATTGGAATGGAATGGATTATATTGGAATGGAATGGATTGTATTGGAATGGAATGGATTGTATTGGAATGGAATGGATTGTATTGGAATGGAATGGAATGGATTGTATTGGAATGGAATGGATTATATTGGAATGGAATGGATTGTATTGGAATGGAATGGATTATATTGGAATGGAATGGATTATATTGGAATGGAATGGATTGTATTGGAATGGAATGGATTATATTGGAATGGAATGGATTGTATTGGAATGGAATGGATTGTATTGGAATGGAATGGATTATATTGGAATGGAATGGATTGTATTGGAATGGAATGGATTATATTGGAATGGAATGGATTATATTGGAATGGAATGGATTGTATTGGAATGGAATGGATTATATTGGAATGGAATGGATTATATTGGAATGGAATGGATTGTATTGGAATGGAATGGATTATATTGGAATGGAATGGATTGTATTGGAATGGAATGGATTATATTGGAATGGAATGGATTATATTGGAATGGAATGGATTGTATTGGAATGGAATGGATTATATTGGAATGGAATGGATTATATTGGAATGGAATGGATTGTATTGGAATGGAATGGATTATATTGGAATGGAATGGATTATATTGGAATGGAATGGGATTGTATTGGAATGGAATGGATTATATTGGAATGGAATGATTATATTGGAATGGAATGGATTGTATTGGAATGGATTATATTGGAATGGAATGGATTCTATTGATGCATGGATTGTATGGAATATGAAAGGATTATAATGAATGGAATGGATGATATTGAAGGGAATGATTATATTGGAATGGAATGGATTATATGGAATGGATGGATTATATTGAATGGAATGGATTTTATTGGAATGGAATGGATTATATTGGAATGGAATGGATTGTATTGGAATTGAATGGATAGTATGAATGGAATGGATTATATTGGAATGAATGGATTATATTGGAATGGAATGGATTGTATTGGAATGATGGAATATTGGAATGGAATGGATTGTATTGATTGATGGATTGTATTGGAATGGGAAATGGATTGTATTGGAATGGAATGGATTGTATTGGAATGGAATGGATTATATTGGAATGGAATGGATTGTATTGGAATGGAATGGATTGTATTGGAATGGAATGGATTGTATTGGAATGGAATGGATTGTATTGGATTGAATGGATTGTATTGGAATGGAATGGATTGTATTGGAATGGAATGGATATATTGGAATGGAATGGATTGTATGGAATGGATTGTATTGGAATGGAATGGATTATATTGGAATGGAATGGATTATATTGGATTGAATGGATTGTATTGGAATGGAATGGATTATATTGGAATGGAATGGATTGTATTGGAATGGAATGGATTATATTGGAATGGAATGGATTGTATTGGAATGGAATGGATTATATTGGAATGGAATGGATTGTATTGGAATGGAATGGATTATATTGGAATGGAATGGATTGTATTGGAATGGAATGGATTGTATTGGAATGGAATGGATTATATTGGATTGAATGGATTATTGGAATGATGGATTGTATTGGAATGGAATGGATTGTATTGGAATGGAATGGATTGTATTGGAATGGAATGGATTATATTGGAATGGAATGGATTATATTGGAATGGAATGGATTGTATTGGAATGGAATGGATTGTATTGGAATGGAATGGATTGTATTGGAATGGAATGGATTATATTGGAATGAATGGATTTATTGGAATGGAATGGATTGTATTGGAATGGAATGGATTGTATTGGAATGGAATGGATTATATTGGAATGGAATGGATTGTATTGGAATGGAATGGATTATATTGGATTGAATGGATTGTATTGGAATGGAATGGATATATTGGAATGGAATGGATTGAATTATGGAATGGAATGGATTATATTGGAATGGAATGGATTGTATTGGAATGGAATGGATTATATTGGAATGGAATGGATTGTATTGGAATGGAATGGATTGTATTGGAATGGAATGGATTATATTGGAATGGAATGGATTGTATTGGAATGGAATGGATTATATTGGAATGGAATGGATTGTATTGGAATGGAATGGATTATATTGGAATGGAATGGATTATATTGGAATGGAATGGATTGTATTGGAATGGAATGGATATATTGGAATGGAATGGATTATATTGGAATGGAATGGATTATATTGGAATGGAATGGATTGTATTGGAATGGAATGGATATATTGGAATGAATGGATTATATTGGAATGGAATGGATTATATTGGAATGGAATGGATTATATTGAATGGAATGGATTGTATTGGATTGAATGGATTATATTGGAATGGAATGGATTATATTGGAATGGAATGGATTATATTGGAATGGAATGGATTGTATTGGAATGGAATGGATTATATTGGAATGGAATGGATTGTATTGGAATGGAATGGATTATATTGGAATGGAATGGATTATATTGGAATGGAATGGATTATATTGGAATGGAATGGATTATATTGGAATGGAATGGATTATATTGGAATGGAATGGATTGTATTGGAATGGAATGGATTATATTGGAATGGAATGGATTATATTGGAATGGAATGGATTATATTGGAATGGAATGGATTATATTGGAATGGAATGGATTATATTGGAATGGAATGGATTATATTGGAATGGAATGGATTATATTGGAATGGAATGGATTATATTGGAATGGAATGGATTATATTGGAATGGAATGGATTATATTGGAATGGAATGGATTGTATTGGAATGGAATGGATTGTATTGGAATGGAATGGATTATATTGGAATTGAATGGATTATATTGGAATGGAATGGATTGTATTGGAATGGAATGGATTGTATTGGAATGGAATGGATTATATTGGAATGGAATGGATTATATTGGAATGGAATGGATTATATTGGAATGGAATGGATTATATTGGAATGGAATGGATTATATTGGAATGGAATGGATTGTATTGGAATGGAATGGATTGTATTGGAATGGAATGGATTATATTGGAATGGAATGGATTGTATTGGAATGGAATGGATTGTATTGGAATGGAATGGATTATATTGGAATGGAATGGATTATATTGGAATGGAATGGATTATATTGGAATGGAATGGATTATATTGGAATGGAATGGATTGTATTGGAATGGAATGGATTGTATTGGAATGGAATGGATTATATTGGAATGGAATGGATTGTATTGGAATGGAATGGATTATATTGGAATGGAATGGATTGTATTGGAATGGAATGGATTATATTGGAATGGAATGGATTATATTGGAATGGAATGGATTGTATTGGAATGGAATGGATTGTATTGGAATGGAATGGATTGAATTGGAATGGAATGGATTATATTGGAATGGAATGGATTGAATTGGAATTGAATGGATTCAAATTGAATGGATTGAATTGAAATGGAATGGAATGGATTGCATTGGAATTGAATGGATTCAATTTGGATGAATTGTATTGGCCCTGAATTTGCGGTCAGCAGCGAAGTAAAGGCGTTCACCAGTGGCCTCGAAGTAAGCATTGCAAATCTCTGATCCACGGGTTTTCCGACTGGTAGTTGAAATCAACGCAAGTTAATGGAGATTCCAAGCGAAGTGCTGCTGTGATGTCAACAGACTGTCTAAGCAGCCAATCAAAACACAGAATTCTCACAGACAGCGAACCAGGAAGTGGGTAAGCTCCTAAAATTCAAACTTTTAAAAAATGTTAGAGAGAGCAAAACAAAGATTGGGGCTCTCACATGGGGAAACGGCAAACCTGAAGTAAAGATGAACAAACTTTAGAAAAAAATGAAAATCATTAAAAAAAATTTTTTTTATTAAAATGGATAAATTTGACACTGCACAAAATTAAAATTAGCTTTTCAGGGCCATAACCTTTGTTTAGCAGTCAATAAGCCGTTAAAACCCTAGCCATACCTAATCGCTTTGGGTCTAATTTCTAGTGGGGTATTTAACAGCGTAATTACTGCGGAAGAGTCGAAGTTTTCGTCAGTTTTCATGATTTGAAAGATTTAAGAACATAAGAAATAGGAGCAGGAGGTCCCTTGAGCCTGCTCCGCCATTCAATAAGATCGTGGCTGATCATCGACCTCAACTCCACTTTCCCGCCCGATCTCCATATCCCTTGATTCCCCTAGAGTCCAAAAATCTATCGATCTCAGCCTTGAATATACTCAAAGACTGAGCATCCACAGCCCTCTGGGGCAGAGAATTCCAAAGATTCACAACCCTCTGAGTGAAGAAATTCCTCTTCATCTCAGTCTTAAATGGCCGGCCCCTTATCCTGAGACTATGCTCCCTAGTTCTAGCCTCTCCAGCCAGGGGAAACAACCTCTACCCTGTCAATCCCCTTCAGAATCTTGTTATTTCAATGAGATTACCTCTCATTCTTCTAAACTCTAGAGAGTATAGGCCCATTCTACTCGATCTCTCATCATAGGACAGCCCTCTCATCCCAGGAATCAATCTAGTGAACCTATGTTGCACCGCCTCCAAGGCAAGTATATCCTTCCTTAGATAAGGAGACCAAAACTGTGCACAGTACTCCAGGTGTGGTCTCACCAAGGCCCTGTACAATTGTAGCAAGACTTCCTTACTCTTATCCCCCTTGCAATAAAGGCCAACATGCCATTTGCCTTCCTCATTGCTTGCTGTACCTGCATGCTGCCTTTCTGTGTTTCTTGCACGAGGACACCCAAATCTCTCACATTTCCCTACATTATACTCCATCTGCCACCTTACTGCCCACTCACTTGGTCTATCTATATCCCTTTGCAGACTCTCCGGGCTGGATTTTCAATGACCCGTGGAGTCGGGTTTGGAGTCGGGGGTGGGGGGGGGTTAAAGTTGCAGATTCGGGGGTCCCGACCCCATCCCGACTCCAACCCGCCTCCATGCCAGTTTCTCTGGCGGCGGGTACCCGACCTGGTCTGAGACCCGACTCCCCGAGGCGGGAAGGGATTAGTGACAATTAACTGCCTGTTAACAGGTAGTTAACAGGCAGTTTTTTGCATAATCCCTATTTTAAAAAGAAAAGTGTGGGCTTCCCGACAGGTGGCAACCACGCCAAGTTATCGGGGCGGGCCGTGGGTCTGCAGGGGTTGGAGGGGTCGATATGTCCGGTGGGCAGGTGAGTGATGGGTGCATGTGTGCAGAGGTAAGTGTGTAAGGTAAGTGCTAAGTGTTGGAAAAAGTTTTACTTACCTTAACTTCCTCCTGCAGGTGTCAGCCCTTCAGTTCTCGGGAGTTAGAAATCTCACCGGCACAGAAAGCAGGAAAGCCGTGGTTCTGTCAAAACCTGCAGCCTTCTGTTTTCTGTGGTGGAATGATTTCTAACTCAGCCTGAGAGGAAGGACTGAAGTTAGAAATCATATTGTCAGTGTTTGACAGCTTCACAGAGCTGTCAAACGCTGATATTTCATCTGTCAAAAGCTCTTGACAGATGAAATGTCAGTCTGTGATGTCACCTGTTGCCGGGTGGCCCTTAATTGGCCTGCTGAGCCCACTGGGCGGGCTCAACAAGGTCAATCAAGGGAAAATACAGTGGGTTGGCCACATCTCGATGGAGGCGGGTTCACAAGCCAGAATGTATGATTCCCGACCCCAACCCGACCCCAGATTCAAAATCCAGCCCTTTGTGTTCTCCTCACAGCTTACTGTCCCACCTAGCTTTGTATCATCAGCAAACTTGGATGCATTACATTTGGTCCCTTCATCTCGGTCATTAATATAGATTGTAAATAGCTGAGGCCCCAACACTGATCCTTGCGGCACCCCACTAGTTACAGCCTGCCAACCTGAAAAAGATCCGTTTATCCCTACTCTCTGTGGGCGATTTTCCCAGCCCTGGGGAGGCGGGTTTGGAGGCAGAAAATGGCAGAATCTGGGAGCGGGTACCCATCGCGCCCCCAACCCGCCTCCGTGCCAGCTTCCCAGGAGGCGGGTACCCGACTCGCGCCGGGTCCCGTCTCCTTGTGGCGGGAAGGGAATTAGTGCCAATTAACTGCCTGTTAACAGGTAGTTAACAGGCAGTTTTTTGGCTAATCCCTATTTTGAGCCCTAAAGTGACTCCGAACCTTGCCAGTGTCAGCGAGGCGAGCCGTGGGTCTGCGGGGGTCGGAGGGGCCAAAATGTCCGGTGTGCAGGTGAGTGATGAGTGCAAGTGTGGAGAGGTAAGTGTGTGAGGTGAATCTAAAGTGTTTTAATAAGATTGCTTACCTTTGCTTCTTCCTCCAGGCTTCATCCCTTTAGGCTGCGGAGGTGCCTCTTCTCCACGGCAGAGATGACAGAATGGCTGCTGCATTCTCCGATGCAACAGCCATCTGATTTCTACTCAGGAGATTTGGTGAGTCTTGAGTACAAGGACTCACCAAAGAACAGAGATTGTCAGCTTCTCAAAGCTGTCAAACGATGACAATTCATCTGTCAAAAGTTTTTGACAGATGAAACGTCATACGCTGATGTTCTCTGTCACTGGCTTTCCCTTAATTGGCTTGCTAAGCCAACTGGGCGGGCTTAACAAGGTCAATCAAGGGAAAATAGCGTGGGTTAGCCAGACGTCGATGGAGGCAGGACTAAAACCCTACAAGCAGCAGTCCCGCCTCCATCACGTCCCCATTGATAAAATCACCCCCTCTGTTTTCTACCCGTTAACCAATCCTCTATCCATGCTATTATATTACCCCCAACCCCATGAGCCCTAATCTTGTGTAATAACTGACATGAATCTGTCATTCATGACTTATGAAATAATACTGAGTGGCCTGCTGGTGGCGCTGTCCAGGGAGAGTATAAATACTCAGGCATGGGCCCAGCTTGCTCAGGACATTCTTTAACAGGAACTAGTGAAGAACACAACTAGATCTCCATGTTGAAAAACAGTTGATTAAAGCTTTGTTTAATGCTTAGACCAAGTGCCTAGTAGTTTGCTTACGTCAATAACCTTTTATGTGGCACCTTATCGAATGCCTTTTGGAAATCCAAATATACTACATCCACTGGTTCCCCTTTATCTACCCTGCTAGTTACATCCTCAAAAAACTCGAATAAATTTGTCAAACATGATTTCCCTTTCATAAAACCATGTTGACTCTGCCTAATCATGTTATGATTTTCTAAATGCCCTGATACCACTTCCTTAACAATGGATTCCAGCATTTTCCCGACGACTGATGTCAGGCTAACTGGCCTGTAGTTCCCTGTTTTCTCTTTCCCTTCTTTCTTGATTTCACTGATTGCCAGCTCTGGGGGGCGCGGCGTCACAGCGCAGCCAGTGTCGGAGCAGTGAATGACAGACCGCAACTTCAGGATTTCCACGTTAGGCTGCACGTGCGCTACATCCTGAAGCTGTGGTCAGTTTCAAAGGCGAAATGATGGCCAACGCTGCCAGTTCGCTGTCGTCAGGACCGCATATTCCGTGCTATTGTATTGGAATGGAATGGATTGTACTGGAATGGAATGGATTGTACTGGAATAGAATGGAATGGATTGTACTGGAATGGAATGGAATGGATTGTACTGGAATGGAATGGATTGGATAGGATTTAAAGACATGGAATAAAAACTGAGTAAAATGTCTCAGTGCCTGATGGTCTGAACCATCGAGTCCATGGTATGAAACCGATTACTGTACTTTCAATAAGCCAGCTTGGTTCAGTGGCAGAATCAGAAAGTTTTCTGTTCAAGCTTCACTGCAGAATTGGGCACATCATCCAGGTTGACGCTTTAGTACAACACTGAGGGAGCGCTGCATTGGCAGAGATACTGACTTTCAGGTGAGGCTTTCATCCAAGGCACCTCAGGTAGTTGTTGTAAAAAAAAAATCCAATGGCACTAATTGAAAAAGAGTGTTGAGTTCTCCAGATCAACATTGCTCTCAACTGAAACCACCAAACAGTAACTGGTCGTTGGTCCCATTTTCTGTTGGTGGGATCTTGCTGTGTGTATATTGACTTGCGTGTTTGCTTACCTTTCATTGGCTGCGAAGCACTTTGGGATGTGCTGAGGATGTGATAACGATCTATATAAATGCAAGTTCCTTCAGACATTTGAAAGTTAAAAGGTCGAGTGTGATTGTGACTCGATTACACAAGGGGGGCTGAATGGCGCCACCTTGTGAGTGAGTGACAAAATTTCAATTCTGAGAGGTGAGATTTCTGCTTCGCTCCTCTCCCGGTGACTCTCTCCCTGGGGTACAGTTCCGTACATTGCCATCCGGGTACCTTTCATTGGACAAGAGCAGGAATCCTGGTTGATCTTCCCTTTACTAATAACTGTAGGGACCCTGATAATTGTAGGGATCTTAATAATTATAAATCCCAATAGTTGTAGGGAGTCGATTACTGCCGTGGCTACAGATCAGCTAATTCAGCAGAGACCAGGCTTTGAGCCTGGGGTCTTTCCGGCCTGTGTGGTCCCGAGCCACAGACCTTACCTCTGAGCTCGCGGGATGGCGGGTGAGAAACATGTTTACTGGATTAGCACTTTCCCATATTGTGGATTTCATTCTGAGCAAGGTTTAGCGATAGCGAGAGTGAAAAAGGTGGTGGGCTTTATTTAGAGGACAATGCACTGTAAAACTAAGCATGCTGCTTTGTCCTTGTACAAGACCTCGGTCAGGCCTCAGTTAGAATACTGTGCCCAGTTTCGGTCTCCTCACATGGTGGGTGATATTGAGGCTTTGGAAAGGGTGCAGAGGCGGGCCACTAGATTAATTCCCAGTTTGAAGCATCCTAGTTACCCAGATAGACTCAAAGGGGGATAAATTCGGTGGCGCCCCCTTTGGGGCGCTAACTTCGCCGGGTCGCTACTTTTAGCTCCCCGAAAAAGTTAGCGTCCCTGCGCCATAAATTCAGTGGTAGCGCCCCAAGCAAGAGGCGGGGCGCTACTGAAAGCGCTCCCCCTCCTTCCTGGGGCGCTACCATTGAATATCACGGCGCTATGTGTAACAGCACCACGCGCGTCGGCACGTAGCACCGTGTAATTGCAGGCCTCCCTCCCCTGATTAAAGGGGAGGGGCCTAGCGCAGCGCGCACCGGGGCCCTGCTGGACCACTGGGGAGCGGACTGCCAGGAAAACAGTCCGGAACTCAAGAGGAGTGCCGGGCTGACCTATCGCGGCCGGCACCCCGCATGAAGAAGCGAAAGGGGGCAGGTGCTGGCAGGCGGCCCCAAAAAAAAGTTGCTCACTGACGTAAGAAAACTACTAGGCACTTGGTCGAAACGTTAAACAAAGCTTTAATCAACTGTTTTACAACATGGAGATCTAGTTGTCCTTCACTAGTACCTGTTAAAGAATGTCCTGAGCAAGCTGGGCCCATGCCCGAGTATTTATACTCTCCCTGGACAGCGCCACCAGCAGGCCGCCCAGTATTATTTCATAAGTCATTTCCACCACCTACCCTTTAACTAGCGCCGCCGCGGCTGCAAAATCGCCCCCCTGACCCTGTCGGACGTAGCGTCCGGCGATAGGTCAGGGGACGCGACCGAAGTGTGCGGCCGGGGCGCTGCGCACGGCAATGATGTCATCGACGGAGGCGCAGCGCCGCGGGGCGCTACCGGCTAACGCCGCTGCTAACCTCCCACTGAATTTCGCGGGAGGCGTTAGCGGAGCTGCGCCCAGGCGCTAGGGGCTAGGCGCTAACGGGAGGCGCAAAGCAACCCAATTTTTCCCACAAAGAGCTGCGACTTTAGAGAAGCGTAGACTTTAGGGGGTGATTTGATCGAGGTTTATAAGATGATGAAGGGTTTAGATTGTGTTTGCGTAGACAGTTTTTGTTTCAACGCAATAGGTTAGGGAGGACTAGGGGTCACAATCTCAAATTGTGTAGAGAGAGAGCTATGCTCGATGTCAGGAGGTGGTTCTTTTCCCAGAGAATAGTGGACTTGTGGAACAGGCTACCAGCTCGTGCGGTGAATGTTGATTTTGAAATCATTCAAGCGAGAGCTAGACCTGTTTCTGGCTGGGGCAGAGATCACCTTGTACAGGAGGTAGGTACCGTATAACATTAATCAGGGCCAGAGTTCTCTCCTGGACTAGTTTTGATTGCCTAAGGGGATCGGAGAGAAATAGAAGCAGCAGTAGGCCATTCGGCCCTTCGAGCCCACTCCGCCATTCAATAAGATTGACATGAATCTTGTCATTCATGTGGAAATGACTTATGAAATAATACTGGGCGGCCTGCTGGTGGCGCTGTCCAGGGAGAGTATAAATACTCGGGCATGGGCCCAGCTTGCTCAGGACATTCTTTAACAGGAACTAGTGAAGGACACAACTAGATCTCCATGTTGAAAAACAGTTGATTAAAGCTTTGTTTAACACTCAGACCAAGTGCCTAGTAGTTTTCTTACGTCAAAGAACATGAAATTTTCCAGATTGTTCCTGCCGCCCCCAAAATTGGCCTTGGGTTTTTATGTTTCTTTCGCCTCTCACAGACGATCGCATGGCTTCTGGGCAGGGTGGGGAGTGAGTGTATTGTGATACCCAAGGCACCACACTGGTGTGGGGCTGGCTGGATGGACCTGAGAATCCTTTCCTGTTACGGGTTGAAAGAGAGTTCCGTGACGTCCAGAGGATTACGAGGACCAGTTGTATTTCTGCCTTGTACCTGTGTTCTGCGAAAAGGGGGCTACGCACAATGGTGCTTGCTCATTCCTGACGGGTCAGTGGGTAAAATGGTCCCCTGTGGCTTAGTGCTGGGCCGCGCTATCCACAATCCGCCCACGCGCCATCCCTCGGCCTGTGCTGAGTGAGCTCAGCTGAGTGAGTGAGTTACATTGCAACTGCCCACAGAGCCACTGGCCGAGGGAGGAGAAAAAAGTAGGCCAGGGCTCTCGTTCTTGATCGCACTCCGGTGACCTGCTGTGTGTGTGGTGCCTCGAATTGCCGTTTGTCCCAACCAGTTGGTGTTTATTTTCCACACACAATCCCATTTGGCCACCCGGTTCCCAAATCCCTTTATCCTCCCCCCTTTCTATCAACCACCTATCTAACCTACTCTTCATGAAAAAGAAAATGGTATTTTAGGCACTTACGGGAGACTGAAATACACGAGCTCAGTGAATCCAGGCACAGTTTGAGATGGGGCCAACAGGAACAGATTGGACACGATTGGATTCAAACCCACCCTTACAAAGAGTAATGGATTAATAGTCCAGCAACTTAACCACACAGGTACCTTGTCTTGCATATGTCTGTGTCCTTGGGTGTGTGTATGTGGGTGTGTGTCCTTGGGTGTGTGTATGTGGGTGTGTGTCCGTGGGTGTGTGTATGTGGGTGTGTGTCCGTGGGTGTGTGTATGTGGGTGTGTGTACGTGGGTGTGTGTCTGTGGGTGTGTGTACGTGGGGGTGTGTATGTGGGTGTATGTCCGTGGGTGTGTGTACGTGGGTGTGTGTCCGTGGGTGTGTGTACGTGGGTGTGTGTACGTGGGTGTGTGTACGTGGGTGTGTGTATGTGGGTGTGTGTATGTGGGTGTGTGTATGTGGGTGTGTGTATGTGGGTGTGTGTCCGTGGGTGTGTGTCTGTGGGTGTGTGTACGTGGGTGTGTGTATGTGGGTGTGTGTATGTGGGTGTGTGTATGTGGGTGTGTGTATGTGGGTGTGTGTATGTGGGTGTGTGTACGTGGGTGTGTGTACGTGGGTGTGTGTCTGTGGGTGTGTGTATGTGAGTGTGTGTCCGTGGGTGTGTGTATGTGGGTGTGTGTCTGTGGGTGTGTGTATGTGGGTGTGTGTACGTGGGTGTGTGTATGTGAGTGTGTGTCCGTGGGTGTGTGTACGTGGGTGTGTGTATGTGGGTGTGTGTATGTGGGTGTGTCTGTGGGTGTGTGTATGTGGGTGTGTGTATGTGAGTGTGTGTCCGTGGGTGTGTGTATGTGGGTGTGTGTACGTGGGTGTGTGTCCGTGGGTGTGTGTACGTGGGTGTGTGTCTGTGGGTGTGTGTACGTGGGTGTGTGTATGTGGGTGTGTGTATGTGGGTGTGTGTACGTGGGTGTGTGTCTGTGGGTGTGTGTACGTGGGTGTGTGTATGTGGGTGTGTGTACGTGGGTGTGTGTATGTGGGTGTGTGTATGTGGGTGTGTGTCTGTGGGTGTGTGTACGTGGGTGTGTGTATGTGGGTGTGTGTATGTGGGTGTGTGTACGTGGGTGTGTGTCTGTGGGTGTGTGTACGTGGGTGTGTGTATGTGGGTGTGTGTATGTGGGTGTGTGTACGTGGGTGTGTGTATGTGGGTGTGTGTATGTGGGTGTGTGTATGTGGGTGTGTGTATGTGGGTGTTGTCTGTGGGTGTGTGTACGTGGGTGTGTGTATGTGGGTGTGTGTATGTGGGTGTGTGTATGTGGGTGTGTGTATGTGGGTGTGTGTACGTGGATGTGTGTCTGTGGATGTGTGTATGTGGGTGTGTGTCCGTGGGTGTGTGTATGTGGGTGTGTGTCCGTGGGTGTGTGTATGTGGGTGTGTGTATGTGGGTGTGTGTCCGTGGGTGTGTGTATGTGGGTGTGTGTCTGTGGGTGTGTGTATGTGGGTGTGTGTACGTGGATGTGTGTATGTGGGTGTGTGTATCTGGGTGTGTGTCCGTGGGTGTGTGTACGTGGGTGTGTGTCCGTGGGTGTGTGTATGTGGGTGTGTGTCTGTGGGTGTGTGTATGTGGGTGTGTGTCTGTGGGTGTGTGTATGTGGGTGTGTGTCTGTGGGTGTGTGTACGTGGGCGTGTGTCTGTGGGTGTGTGTCTGTGGGTGTGTGTATGTGGGTGTGTGTACGTGGGCGTGTGTATGTGGGTGTGTGTATGTGGGTGTGTGTACGTGGGCGTGTGTCTGTGGGTGTGTGTCTGTGGGTGTGTGTATGTGGGTGTGTGTACGTGGGCGTGTGTATGTGGGTGTGTGTCTGTGGGTGTGTGTACGTGGGTGTGTGTACGTGGGTGTGTGTACGTGGGTGTGTGTCCGTGGATGTGTGTATGTGGGTGTGTGTCTGTGGGTGTGTGTACGTGGGTGTGTGTATGTGGGTGTGTGTCTGTGGGTGTGTGTACGTGGGTGTGTGTATGTGGGTGTGTGTCCGTGGGTGTGTGTACGTGGGTGTGTGTCCGTGGGTGTGTGTCTGTGGGTGTGTGTATGTGGGTGTGTGTACGTGGGTGTGTGTATGTGGGTGTGTGTCTGTGGGTGTGTGTATGTGGGTGTGTGTACGTGGGTGTGCGTATGTGGGTGTGTGTACGTGGGTGTGTGTATGTGAGTGTGTGTCTGTGGGTGTGTGTATGTGGGTGTGTGTACGTGGGTGTGTGTACGTGGGTGTGTGTACGTGGGTGTGTGTACGTGGGTGTGTGTCCGTGGGTGTGTGTCTGTGGGTGTGTGTCCGTGGGTGTGTGTATGTGGGTGTGTGTAAGTGGGTGTGTGTCCGTGGGTGTGTATCTGTGGGTGTGAATGTAGGTGTGTGTACGTGGGTGTGTGTCCGTGGGTGTGTGTATGTGGGTGTGTGTCCGTGGGTGTGTGTATGTGGGTGTGTGTCCGTGGGTGTGTGTCTGTGGGTGTGTGTAAGTGGGTGTGTGTCCGTGGGTGTGTATCTGTGGGAGTTCCCATGCAGGAGGGTCCCTGATATCTGTGGAACTGTACCCCAGTGAGAGTCAGTGTCTGTGGAACTGTACCCCAGTGAGAGTCAGTGTCTGTGGAACTGTACCCCAGTGAGAGTCAGTGTCTGTGGAACTGTACCCCAGTGAGAGTCAATGTCTGTGGAACTGAACCCCAGTGAGCGTCAGTGTCTGTGGAACTGTACCCCAGTGAGAGTCAGTGTCTGTGGAACTGTACCCCAGTGAGAGTCAGTGTCTGTGGAACTGAACCCCAGTGAGAGTCAGTGTCTGTGGAACTGTACCCCAGTGAGAGTCAGTGTCTGTGGAACTGTACCCCAGTGAGAGTCGGTGTCTGTGGAACTGTACCCCAGTGAGAGTCAGTGTCTGTGGAACTGTATCCCACTGAGAGTCAGTGTCTGTGGAACTGTACCTCAGTGAGAGTCAGTACCTGTGGAACTGTACCCCAGTGAGAATCAGTGCCTGTGGAACTGTACCCCAGTGAGAGTCAGTGTCTGTGGAACTGTACCCCAGTGAGAGTCAGTACCTGTGGAACTGTACGCCAGTGAGACTCAGTGCCTGTGGAAATGTACCCCAGTGAGAATCAGTGTCTGTGGAACTGTACCCCAGTAAGAGTCAGTGTCTGTGGAACTGTACCCCAGTGAGAGTCAGTTGCTGTGGAAATGAACCCCAGTTAGAGTCAGTGTCTGTGGGAATTAACCCCAGTGAGAGCCAGTGCCTGTGGAACTGTACCCCAGTGAGAGTCAGTGTCTGTGGAACCCGTACCCCAGTGAGAGTCAGTGTCTGTGGAACTGTACCCCAGTGAGAGTCAGTGCCTGTGGAACTGAACCCCAGTGAGAGTCAGTGTCTGTGGAACTGTACCCCAGTGAGAGTCAGTGCCTGTGGAACTGTACCTCAGTGAGAGTCAGTACCTGTGGAACTGTACCCCAGTGAGAGTCAGTGCCTGTGGAACTGAACCCCAGTGAGAGTCAGTGTCTGTGGATCTGTACCCCAGTGAGAGTCAGTGTCTGTGGAACTGAACCCCAGTGAGAGTCAGTGTCTGTGGAACTGTACCCCAGTGAGAGTCAGTGCCTGTGGAACTGTACCTCAGTGAGAGTCAGTGTCTGTGGAACTGTACCCCAGTGAGAGTCAGTGTCTGTGGAACTGAACCCCCGTGAGAGTCAGTGTCTGTGGAACTGTACCCCAGTGAGAGTCAGTGTCTGTGGAACTGTACCCCAGTGAGAGTCAGTGTCTGTGGAACTGTACCCCAGTGAGAGTCAGTGTATGTGGAACTGTACACCAGTGAGAGTCAGTGTCTGTGGAACTGTACCTCAGTGAGAGTCAGTGCCTGTGGAACTGTACCCCAGTGAGAGTCAGTGTCTGTGGAACTGTACCCCAGTGAGAGGCAGGGTCTGTGGAACCCGTATCCCAGTGAGAGTCAGTGTCTGTGGAACTGTACCCCAGTGAGAGTCAGTGTCTGTGGAACTGTACCCCAGTGAGAGTCAGTGTCTGTGGAACTGTATCCCAGTGAGAGTCAGTGCCTGTGGAACTGTACCCTAGTGAGAGTCAGTGCCTGTGGAACTGTACCCCAGTGAGAGTCAGTGTCTGTGGAACTGTACCCCAGTGAGAGTCAGTGTCTGTGGAACTGTAACCCAGTGAGAGTCAGTGTCTGTGGAACTGTACCCCAGTGAGAGTCTGTGGAACTGTACCCCAGTGAGAGTCAGTGTCTGTGGAACTGTACCCCAGTGAGAGTCAGTGTATGTGGAACCCGTACCCCAGGGAAAGCCTGTGTCTGTGGAACTGAACCCCAGTGAGAGTCAGTGTACGTGGAACCCGTACCCCAGTGAGAGTCAGTGTCTGTGGAACTGTACCCCAGTGAGAGCCAGGGTCTGTGGAACCCGTATCCCAGTGAGAGTCAGTGTCTGTGGAACTGTACCCCAGTGAGAGTCAGTGTCTGTGGAACTGTACCCCAGTGAGAGTCAGTGTCTGTGGAACTGTACCCCAGTGAGAGTCAGTGTCTGTGGAACTGTACCCCAGTGAGAGTCAGTGTCTGTGGAACTGTACCCCAGTGAGAGTCAGTATCTGTGGAACTGTACCCCAGTGAGAGTCAGTGTCTGTGGAACTGTACCCCAGTGAGAGTCAGTGTCTGTGGAACTGTACCCCAGTGAGCGTCAGTGTCTGTGGAACTGTACCCCAGTGAGAGTCAGTGTCTGTGGAACTGTACCCCAGTGAGAGTCAGTGTCTGTGGAACTGTACCCCAGTGAGAGTCAGTGTCTGTGGAACTGTACCCCAGTGAGAGTCAGTGTCTGTGGAACTGTACCCCAGTGAGAGTCTGTGGAACTGTACCCCAGTGATAGTCAGTGTCTGTGGATCTGTACCCCAGTGAGAGTCAGTGTATGTGGAACCCGTACCCAAGGGAGAGTCAGTGTCTGTGGAACTGAACCCCAGTGAGAGTCAGTGTCTGTGGAACTGTACCCCAGTGAGAGTCTGTGGAACTGTACCCCAGTGAGAGTCAGTGTCTGTGGAACTGTACCCCAGTGAGAGTCATTGTATGTGGAACCCGTACCCCAGGGAAAGTCAGTGTCTGTGGAACTGAACCCCAGTGAGAGTCAGTGTCTGTGGAACTGAACCCCAGTGAGAGTCAGTGTATGTGGAACCCGTACCCCAGTGAGAGTCAGTGTCTGTGGAACTGTACCCCAGTGAGAGCCAGGGTCTGTGGAACCCGTATCCCTGTGAGAGTCAGTGTCTGTGGAACTGTACCCCAGTGAGAGTCAGTGTCTGTGGAACTGTACCTCAGTGAGAGTCAGTGTCTGTGGAACTGACCCCCAGTGAGAGTCAATGTCTGTGGAACTGAACCCCAGTGAGAGTCAGTGTCTGTGGAACTGTACCCCAGTGAGAGTCAGTGTCTGTGGAACTGTACCCCAGTGAGAGTCAGTGTCTGTGGAACTGTACCTCAGTGAGAGTCAGTGCCTGTGGAACTGTACCCCAGTGAGCGTCAGTGTCTGTGGAACTGTACCCCAGTGAGAGCCAGGGTCTGTGGAACCCGTATCCCAGTGAGAGTCAGTGTCTGTGGAACTGTACCCCAGTGAGAGTCAGTGTCTGTGGAACTGTACCCCAGTGAGAGTCAGTGCCTGTGGAACTGTACCCCAGTGAGAGTCAGTGCCTGTGGAACTGTACCCCAGTGAGAGTCAGTGTCTGTGGAACTGTACCCCAGTGAGAGTTAGTACCTGTGGAACTGTACCCCAGTGAGAGTCAGTGTCTGTGGAACTGTACCCCAGTGAGAGTCTGTGGAACTGTACCCCAGTGAGAGTCAGTGTCTGTGGATCTGTACCCCAGTGAGAGTCAGTGTATGTGGAACCCGTACCCCAGGGAGAGTCAGTGTCTGTGGAACTGAACTCCAGTGAGAGTCAGTGTCTGTGGAACTGAACCCCAGTGAGAGTCAGTGTCTGTGGAACTGTACCCCAGTGAGTCAGTGTCTGTGGAACTGTACCCCAGTGAGAGCCAGGGTCTGTGGTACCCATATCCCAGTGAGAGTCAGTGTCTGTGGAACTGTACCCCAGTGAGAGTTAGTGTCTGTGGAACTGTACCCCAGTGAGAGTCAGTGTCTGTGGAACCCGTACCCCAGTGAGAGTCAGTGTCTGTGGAACTCTACCCCAGTGAGAGTCAGTGTCTGTGGAACTGTACCCCAGTGAGAGTCATTGTCTGTGGAACCCGTACCCCAGTGAGAGTCAGTGTCTGTGTAACTGTACCCCAGTGAGAGTCAGTGCCTGTGGAACTGTACCCCAGTGAGAGTCAGTGTCTGTGGAGCTGTACCCCAGTGAGAGTCAGTGCCTGTGGAACTGTACCCCAGTGAGAGTCAGTGCCTGTGGAACTGTACCCCAGTGAGAATCAGCAACTTCAGGAGAGGCGAGGAGAAAACTGGAGCAGGGACAAACTAAAAAGTTGTATGGTTTGGGCAGAGTCGACCTTCCCTGTCAGAGGCTGAAGGCTGCGCACGTACATCGTGGACCTTGAAATGTTGATGTTCAGGAGGCCAGTGGGGGAGCTTGGTGACGTTTGGAAATGATGGGCCTATTTCAAGGATGGCGTGAGGGGGGGGTTGCTCTCATGGGAACACGAGCAGGTGTTGTAGTATGTTCTGTGGGAAGAACTGCAGCGACTGAAACATCATGAGGTAGCCAAGAGGAAGAGTGACAATGAGATGATGAGCACAGTTCATTTTTAGCAACAAGACGCAGGTCAAGGCTGCAGTTGCAAATCACAAATTACAAGGAGTAGAGTGATGGAAATAGGTAGCGAGTAGGATTACACACATCTGTAAAACAGGCAGATGTCCTTGGGGTATCTCAATATGGAAGCTTAAAATCCATTTATACAACCCATCTGTTCTGTGCGCTGTGCAAATTGCAGTCGATGGGACCCCTCTGTAGAGGTATCTTACTCCCTTTCAGTTGGTAAATTAGGTGTCCTGATCTCCCTCAATTGCCCATTAAGTAAAGGCACTGCCACCACCGTGAGGCAATGAAGGGTTGTGATCGAGTAGATCGGGAGAAACTGTTTCCAGTGGCAGGAGGGTCGGTAATCAGAGGACACAGATTTAAGATAATCGGCAACAAGAACCAGAGGGGGAGATGAGGAGAATTTTATTTTTTATGCAGCGAGTTGTTGTGATCTGGAACGCGCTGCCTGAAAGGGCAGTGGAAGCAGATTCAATAGTGACTTTCAAAAGGGGAATTGGATAAATACTTGAAAAGGAAAAATTTGCAGGACTATTGGGGAAAGAGCGGGGGGGAGTGGGACTAATTGGAGAGCTCTATCAAAGAGCACGATGGGCCGAATGGCCGTCTGTATGATTCTATGATAAGATATCGAAGAAACGAACGATTCTCCCTCTCTGTGTGTATGTGGAGCATGTGCTAGTTCTTACATTAACCAACACAACAGGAAGTGATTGGGATTCCAACACAAAGAATAGTCGCAATCTGGAGCAGGCGCTCTTCCCAAAAAACTGCTGAGGCTGGGAAGTCAATTGAAAAATGCCCAAACTGAGATCGATTGGAATTTTGTGAGGTGAGGGCATTAAGGGATACGCAACCAAGGCGTGTAAAATGGAGTTAGGACACGGAGCAGCCGTGATCTCATTGAATGGCGGAACAGGCTCGAGGGGCTGAATGGCCCTCCTCCCGTTCCCACGTTCTTCTATCTGACCTGAGAGCGCTCGCTGCTGGCAAATGTACTGCATCCTCCGGAACTGTCACCTTGATGAATAGCGGAAACCCTCGCCTCCCCCCCCCAGCAGCAACGCCCGCACCTCCCCCCCACCCCCTCCGCCCCCGCTGAATCACGCTGGCGTTGCTCGCGACTTAATGGTCCTGTGCCACTCTATTTTCTATAACCGTTACTTCCCGACGCACATCCTTTACGTACACAAAAGAAAAATAGGTTTCCTGTAACTGTGCTGTAAGTGTTGTTCTGGGGATGTGCAGGAAATGTATGCAGACGTTTAACTTCACAATAATAAAAAGGAAGAAGAAAATGCTGACATTAAAAATAGTCCAGGGCAAAACCTTCTCGAGCATTTATCATAGAATCATAGAATAGTACAGCACAGAGGAGGCCATTCGGCCCATCGAGTCTGCGCCGGCTCTTTCGAAGAGCGAGCCAGTTAGTCCCACTCCCCCCGCTCTTTCCCCATATCCCTGCAATTTTTTCTCCTTCAAGTATTTATCCAATTCCCTTTTGAAGGCTCCTATTGAAACTGTATCCACCACCCTATTAGGAACCTCCTCCAGCCCTACAACCCCCCCGAGATCTCTGCGCTCCTCCAATTCTGGCCTCTTGAGCATCCCCGATTTTAATCGCTCCACCATTGGCGGCCGTGCCTTCAGCTGCCTGGGCCCTAAGCTCTGGAATTCCCTCCCTCAACCTCTCCACCTCTCTCTCCTCCTTTAAGACGCTCCTTAAAACCAACCTCTTTGACCAAGCTTTTGGCCACCTGTCCTAATATCCCCTTATGTGGCTCGGTGTCAAATTTTGTTTGATAATCACTCCTGTGAAGCGCCTTGGGACATTTTACTACGTTAAAGGCGCTATATAAACACAAGTTGTTGCTGTTGCATTCCAAATCCTAACCACTTGCTGCGTAAAAAAGCTTTTCCTCATTTTGTCCCTGGTTCTTTTGCCAATCACCTTAAATCTGTGCCCTCTGGTTATCGACCCTTCAGCCACTGGAAACAGTTTCTCTTTATTTACTCTATCTAAATCCTTCATGATTTTAAACACCTCTATCAAATCTCCTCTTAGCCTTCTCTGCTCGAAGGAGAACAATCCAGCTGCTCCAGTCTATCCACATTACTGCAATCCCTCATCCCCGGAACCATTCTAGTAAATCTCTTCTGCACCCTGTCCAAAGCCTTCAAATCTTTCCGAAAGTGTGGTGCCCAGAATTGGACACAATACTCCAGTTGGGGCCCAACTTGTGTGAAACCCTTCCCCGCATTCAGTCAGAACTGTTCCAAGTCGATGAAATGGCTTCATGGATAACTACACCACCTGATGTGTAACGAGAAGGTCCAAGGTCCCTGGTCTGTGCTGAGTTAGCTAATCTTAGCTACGACAGTTTTAGAGTCTCTACATTTAAAAAAAAATTCAATCTCGGGATCTGGGCATCGCTGGCAAGGCCAGCATTTATTGCCCATCCATAATTGCCCTTGAGAAGGTGGTGGTGAGCCGCTTCTTGAACCGCTGCAGTCCGTGTGGTGAAGGTGCTCCCACAGTGCTGTTCGGGAGGGAGTTCCAGGATTTTGACGCAGCGACAATGAAGGATCGGCGATGTAATTCCAAGTCGGGATGGTGTGTGACTTGGAGGGGAACTTGGAGGTGGTGGTGTTCCCAATGCGTCTGCTGCCCTTGTCCTTCTAGGTGGTGGAGGTCACGGGTATAGGAGCTGCTGTCGAAGAAGCCTTGGCAATTTCACCGGTGGTGGAGGGAGTGAATGTTTAAGGTGGTGGATGGGGGGCCAATCAAGCGGGCTGCTTTGTCCTGGATGGTGTCGAGCTTCTTGAGTGCTGTTGGAGCTGCGCTCATCCAGCCAAGTGGAGAGTATTCCATCACACTCCTGACTTGTGCCTTGTAGATGGTGGAAAGGTTTGTGGAGTCAGGTGTGGAGGTGAGCCACTCAACGCAGAATACATTCCCCGCTCCTGGTCATAATCCAGTGAAGCCGTGCTGGAAAGTGCGCATCTGTTTTAGTGATGTTGGTTGAGGGATAAATATTGGCCAGGACACTGAGGAGAACTCCCCTGCTCTTCTTCGAACTAGTGCCGTGGGATCTTTTATGTCCACCTTAGAGAGCAGACTGGGGGGTCAGTTTAACGTCTGACCCGAAAGACGGCACCTCCGACAGTGCAGCGCACCCTCAGCACTGCACTGGGAGTGTCAGCCTGGATTTTGTGCTCAAGTCTCTGGAGTGGGGACTTGAACCCACAACCTTCTGACTCAGAGGCAAGAGTGTGATACCCACTGAGCCACGGGTTTGACACATAACTCGAAAGGAAGCCGCTTCCTTCTGAAAGCTTTAAGAGTTAAAAGCAAAATAATGGGTTCGTGCAAAACAGTCGATAATTTAGCACGAATTGGCAATAAATTGGCTGCCTCACTCGGGAGAGGTCACAAGGGTGCAGGAGGAACATCAGAGAATAGGGAACAAGAGGAAGCTGAATGGCCCTGGAAACTTGCGCCTGCCAATGGACCTCGCACAGTCTGTACTGTTGTCGGCTCCCCTTGGTTTATGTCATCTCCTCAGGGAGGCTAAAATACCAAATGCTGGGGAAAATTCCAAGAAGATAAAGGACTGGGAAAACTTCTCTTGTTTCCCAATCAGCCCTCCCTTTGCAAACCTTCGGGCCACAGAATTTGTTTTCCTTTAGCCAGTCTGATATCAGAAGTACATTTATAGAATCACAGAATGATTCAACACAGGAGGAGGCCATTCGATCCATCGTGCCCGTGCTGGCTCTTTGAAAGAACTGCCCAATTAGTCCCACTCCCCCCCTGCTCTTTCCCCATAAACCCTGCAACTTTCTCCCCTTTAAGTATTTATCCAATTCCCTTTTGAAAGTTACTATTGATTCTGCTTCCACCGCCCTTTCAGGCAGCGCGTTCCAGATCACAACAACTCGCTGCGTAAAAAAGCTTCTCCTCAACTCTTCTCTGGTTTTTTTTTGCCAATGACCCTAAATCTGTGTCCTCTGGTTACTAACCCTTCTGGCCAGTGGAAACAGTTTCTCCTTATTTACTCTCGTCAAAACCCTTCATCGTTTTGAACACCTCTATTAAATCTCCCCTTAACCTTCCCTGCTCTAAGGAGAACAATCCCAGCTTCTCCAGTCTCCCCACATAACTGAAGTCCCTCATCATTAAAAAAAATATATAATTTCTTGCATCTGTTGTCAACATTGGGCCAGCTTTCTTCTTCCTCATTAGTTAACTCTCTCTGTTTTAGTCTTTTCTGATTGGCCAAGCATATTACACAAAGCATTTGTCCCCAATCAAATTCCAACAAAAAAATTCTGTGACAGGTTTTTTAAAATATTCATTCTCGAGCTGTTGGGCGTCGCTGGCAAGGCCAGCATCTATTGCCCATCCCGTGTCGTCCTTGAGAAGGTGGTGGTGAGCCGCCTTCTTGAACCGCTGCTGTCCGTGTGGTGAAGGTACTCCCACAGCGCTGTCAGGTAGTTCCTCAACCATTCCACTCAATACACTTAAAAATAACATTTCTCACATAGCAACGCATTTAACACACAATCTTACCCAGCCAATCTTTCAATCACTTTGACAATAACCTTCCTCAACTTTTCATCCCCGATTTGAATCGCCCCACCATTGGCGGCCGTGCCTTCAGCTGCCTGGGTCCTGAGCTCTAGAATTCCCTCCCTAAACCTCTCCGCCTCTCTCCCGCTCTTTCCTCCTTTAAGACTCTCCTTAGAACCTACCTCTTTGACCAAGCTTTTAGTCACCTGTCCTAATATCTCCATATGTGGCTCGGTGACAAATTGTACTTGATAATCGCTCCTGTGAAGCGCCTTGGGACGTTTTACTACATTAAAGGCGCCATATAAATGCAAGTTGTTGTTGTTTTCATCACATGACCTCCCACCCCACTCGGTCAAAGAGCTTTTTTCCCCACCTTATCCCATGGAATTAAAGATTAATCTCCCGGACACTGCACCGAGCAATTCAGGGGGGAAAAAATCATAGAGACACTTAAAAAGGAAAAATGCGCGTGTTTTTTTTCCACTTTCTTTGAACACTTTTATTAAGTATAAAAATATTGGCCATCACATTTAACTGACGGTCCGCCCCCACCCCGCCCAGACCCACAGTACGCTTTCTCTCTCACCCGGGCGTTGCAGCAGCTCCAGGGCACCTGCCGTACAGGGCAGGGCTTCGCTGCAGATCCCTAATAACCTCAACGTGGAACCCATCCCGCCCAGAGTACAGGCACATCCCTCACCAGATCCCCAACAGCGGGATTCTCGCTCACCCAAATCTGCTGCAGCCGGTCCGGGACAGAGTTTCCCCACAGCTCCCTGGACAGACCCGCGACCCAGTACTCAAAAAAAGAAAGACTTGCATTTCTATAGCGCCTTTCATGACCTCAGGACGTCCCAAAGCGCTTTACAGCCAATGAAGTACTTTTTGAAGTGTAGTCACTGTTGCAATGTAGGAAACGCGGCAGCCAATTTGTGCACAGCAAGCTGCCATAAACAGCAATGTGATAATGACCAGATCATCTGGTTTTTAGTGATGTTGATTGAGGGATACATATTGGCCCAGGACACCAGGGATAACGCCCCTGCTCTTCTTCGAAATAGTGCCATAGGATCTTTTAAAGCCACCCGAGAGGGCAGTCGGGGCTTCGGTTTAACATCTCATCCGAAAGGTGGCACCTTCGACAGTGCAGCACTCCCTCAGTACTGCACTGGGGTGTCAGCCTAGATTTTTGTGCTGAGTCTCTGGAGTGGGACTCGAACCCACCACCTTCTGACTCAGAGGCTGTATCACTGACTGTGATCATCTGGCTGCATGGAGTGACCTTCGAAAAAGGTAAAAGATAACAAATTCAGCAAAGGATAACCTTTGAGAGGCACACAGAATGAAGGAGAGAAATAAAGGAGAGTGCGATTCAAAGAGCGAGACAGGAAGAGCAAGTTGAGAGAGAGAGCGAGCCTTGTCCAATCATTCCCTATTTTCTGCTCTCAAACCAACTTTCAGAGATTTACCAGAATAATACCCGAGGGGTGAGGGACTTCAGTTATGTGGAGAGACTGGAGAAGCTGGAGTTGTTTTCCTTGGAGCAGAGAAGGTTATGGAGAAAAAGAAAGACTTGCATTTATACAGCGCCTTTCACGACCACCGGACGTCTCAAAGCACTTTACAGCCAATGAAGTACTTTTGAAGTGTAGTCACTGTTGTAATGTGGGAAACGCGGCAGCCAATTTGCGCACAGCAAGCTCCCACAAACAGCAATGAGATAATGACCAGATAATCTGATTTTGTTATGTTGGTTGAGGGATAAATATTGGCCCAGGACACCGGGGATAACTCCCCTGCCCTTCTTCGAAATAGTGCCGTGGGATCTTTTACGTCTACCTGAGAGAGCAGACAGGGCCTCGGTTCAACGTCACATCTGAAAGACGGTACCTCCAACAGTGCAGCACTCCCTCAGCACTGCACTGGAGTGTCAACCTAGCTTTATGTGCTCAAGTCTTTGGAGTGGGACTGTGAACGCACAACCTTCTGACTTAGAGGCGAGTGTGCTACCCACTGAGCCACAGCTGACACTGGATTTAATAGAGATTTAATAGAGGTGTTCAAAATTATTAAGGGTTTTAAGAGAGTAAATAAGGAGAATCTGTTTCCAGTGGCAGGAGGGTCGGTAACCAGAGGACACAGATTTAAGGCGATTGGCAAAAGAACCAGAGGGGGAGATGAGGAAACAAAAATATTTACACAGCGAGCTGTTGTGATCTGGAATGCACTGCCTGAAAGGATGGTGGAAGCAGATTAAAAGTGGAGAAATACTTGAAAAAGGAGAAATTTGCAGGGCTCTGGGGAAAGAGCAGGGGGAGCGGGACTAATTGTTTAGCTCTTTCAAATAGCCGGCACAGGCATGATGGGCCGAATTGCCTCCTTCCGCGCTGTAAGATTCAGACTATTTAGCAGCTAATTTTTCATGAATCACGTGCAAGCTTTGCCTTTTTAAAAGGTCCTAATAGGGAGCATTATCAAGTGCTTGCTGTAAATATCAAATTATGAAAGAAAAGAAGCACAAACTGTTAACGAGGAGGACGACACAGCAAGCGACAGGAACCAGTGCAATGCCCTGCCGTCTTGAAGCTGTGTCGCCATCCTGTGGTCATCTATGGTGCTACAATCCAATATTGTACGAAATCAGTGTTGTCCTGTGGAAATCACCGACTGGCCGCAGGTGAGGCTACAGTGACTTTGTTTTAGCCACATGCGCTAATTTTAGTAGAAAACACCTTACTCACAATACAGGTAAATGTACTTCACTCGTGTATGTTTACCTAACAGTGGTTAGGATTTGGAATGCAATGCCCAATAGAGTGTTGGTGTCATATTCAATAGTCGCTTTCAAAAGGAAACTGGATAAATACTTGAATCAGAAAAAATTGCAGGCATGGGGGGGGGGGGGGAAGAGCCGGAGAGTGGGACTAACTGGATCGCTCTTCGAAAGAGCCGGCACAGACTCGATGGGCCGAGTGGCCTCCTTCTGTGCTATTCTGGTGTCCTGCGGCCAATTTTTATTCTTCAGTCAACATCACAAAAACAGATGATCTGGTCATTATCACATTGCTGTTTGTGGGAGCTTGCTGTGCGCAAATTGGCTGCCGCGTCTCCTACGTCACAACAGCGACGGCACTCCAGAAAAAAAAGTACTTCATTGGCTGCAAAAGCGCTTTGGGACGTCCTGAGGTCGTGAAAGGTGCTATATAAATGCAAGTCTGTCTTTCTTTTACTATTCTATGATTCTATGAACATCTACCGCCATTCAGTAACCAAGTGAGTAAAGCACTCACAATGATCAAAAAACACTCGCACAACTCTGCTGTTCATCCGACCACTTTACCAGCAAACGCACAAAAAGGTTAAAGTTCACATGCAGCTGCCGTGCAAATACGAACATTGAGATCGCGCAGCGCCCAATGACGGCGTCCATTTTTCATTCACAAATCGGAAATGCAATTTGCCACATCTGGATTCGCAATTAGCCACATGTGGCTTGCGGTGATACTATTTGACGGCGCTGTACTTCACGGTCGATGCAGTAAAGGTGGTGCAGCCCCAAATGCGTATCAGCGGTTTTAATTCATGCCTACGACCGAGAAATCACTCAGTCAACCTTTCATGGTCTCAATGAAGAACCAGTGAGGCACCATCACCAGACGGGATATTCTAGCTTAGTAATGAGGAAAGAATGGAGAAACCTGAGCTTTTCATGGTAACCTCAGGAGGTATACAACTCCCAACAACTACTTGTATTTATAGAGCACCTTTAACGTAGTAAAACGTCCCAAGGCGCTTCACAGGAGCGTTATCAAACAAAATTCCACACCGAGCCACATAAGGAGATATTAGGGGCATGTGACACAAAGCTCGATCAAAGAGGAAGGTTTAAGGAGCATCCTAAAGCAGGAGAGAGGCGGAGAGGTTTAGGGAGGGAATTCCAGAGCTTAGGGCCCAGGGAGCTGAAGGCACGGCCGCCAATGGTGGAGCGATTAAAATCGGGGATGCTCAAGAGGCCAGAATTGGTGGAGCGCGGAGATCTCAGGGGGGTTGTAGCAATGTTCCCTCTGATTTTTTTTTCGTGCGCGGTCCCTTTAAATTTGCTGCGGGGCCGCTGGGATCTGAAGACGAGGATGAGAATTTTAAAATCGAGGCGTTGCCCGACCGGGAGCCAACGTAGGTCAGCGAGCACAGGGAGGTAACGGGTGAACGGGACTTGGTGCGAGTTAGGGTACGGAGCAGCATTGTTTTTGGATGGTTTACGGCGGGTGGAAGAACTGCATTTAAATAACACTCCCCAGACGCCAATCCAAAGAGAAAGCGAGTGATTGGGAAAGGTGGAGTGGCGGAGAGTAAACGCTCAGAGGCTAAGGGCACAGTGGGGCAAAGGGAGTGGAGAATCGGAAAATGGTGCATGGTGTTATGTGGAATATTACTCCATGTCAGCAGCACGAGTTCAAACTGGCGAAAGGTAAATCTAGGACTGGCGTCAGCAAGTTTTTCCACACAAAGTGCGACCGACACATGGAGCAGAGTATCAAGTAGCGTAGTCAACGTGAAACATGAAAAACCTGCAATCGTTTAAGATCCAGCTGGTGGTTGTAATGGGGGAAACTGTAGGAACTTTGCAGGAACTAAATTGCTCTTCTCATCCATATCTATCCTTGAGATTCACATGGTTTCAATTTTCATTTTTCGATCAACATTTCACAATTTGCCGACACTGGCTGAACGTGCGGCAGCACTAGTGAAGTAGTGCGTTTCTCCGGGAGTTGGGTGCCCCTGGATATCTCTGGAAACAAATGACCAGATAATCTGGGTTTTTATACAGGTGTGGGTCGAGGGATAAATATCGGCCCAGGACACCGGGGAGAACTCCGCTGCTCTTCTTAAAAATAGTGGCCGTTGGATCTTTTACGTCCACCTGAGAGGGCAGACGGGGCCTCGGTTTAACCTCTCATCCGAAAGACGGCACCTCCGACAGTGCGGCACTCCCTCAGCAGTGTACTGGGAGTGTCAGCCTAGATTTTGTGCTCAAGTCTCTGGAGTGGGACTTGAACCCACGACCTTCACAGTGCCACCCACTGAGCCACGGCAGACACCAAGTAGTTGTGATTGGATAACTGTGGGGTGGCAAATAAAACAGCAGCACAGCGATGTGTGTGTACATGTGCGCACACACACAATTGTGGTTTTAATTCACTAGTTTCTGGGTCAAGTGTTTCAGGATTTCTTCAAAATGGAAGCAACCCAGCAATATGGCCACTCTGCAGATCCCGATAGCTCCCAATGAGTAGCGGCTCGGCTTACAGTCCATGGCTTTAAAACTTGCCCGCTCCAACAATGCATGGAGTGCCAATTCCTACTAACTGAGTAAAGGCAAGTTTTTACAAAGAACGTGATGTGTGGGACCCACTTTCAACGAGACGCACAAGAATGCAGCAGCGGTCGGGTCAGGGGCGGTAAGCCTATCGGTCTCTCATGGGCCCTAATGGCAGGATTCCTTTAAGAAAGCATGATGTGGAGATACCGGTGTTGGACTGGGGTGGACAAATGTGAGAAGTCGCACAACACCAGGTTATAGTTCAACAACTTTATTTGAAATCACAAGCTTTCGGAGCGCTGCTCCTTCGTCAGGTGAAGTGAAGAGATGCATATAGTCACAGCATATATAGTCAGAGAACACTGCCAGATGATTACAGTTAATCTTTCCAACTGCCCTTTATCACACCTCGGCAGAGAGATAATCACGGCAATCAAAGGTGTGGATGGTGTCCAAACAGGTCAGTCAGGAAAACATTACATCAAAGACAATGAGGTGGGGTCACAAGGGGTCACACGCTACATGTAACCCCACCTGACGTAGAGTCATCCAGACTCGAGTCGTCGTTGGCTTGTTCTCTCTACACAGATGCGGCCGGACCTGCTGTGATTTCCAGCAAAAAAAGTTTTTTGTTTTCCATACAGACACCAGCATCTGCCACATTGTCTTTGATGTAATGTTTTCCTGACTGACCTGTTTGGCCACCATCCACACCTTTGATTGCCGTGATTATCTCTCTGCCGAGGTGTGATAAAGGGCAGTTGGAAAGATTAACTGTAATCATCTGGCAGTGTTCTCTGACTATATATGCTGTGCCTATATGCATCTCTCCACTTCACCTGACGAAGGAGCAGCGCTCCGAAAGCTTGTGATTTCAAATAAACCGTGACATCGGCCAGCTCAATTTCTCTGCTCCCCTCACTCACTCCAACCTACCTCCCTCTGAACTTGCAGCACTCCATTCTCTCCGATCCAACCCTGACATTGTCATTAAACCTGCTGACAAGGGTGGCGCTGTTGTTGTTTGGCGAACCGACCTCTACCTAGCGGAAGTTGAACGCCAACTCTCTGACACCTCCTCCTACCTCCACCTGGACCATGACCCCACTACCGAACATCAAGCCACCGTGTCCAAGACTGTCACTGACCTCATCTCCTCTGGAGATCTTCCCCCCATGGCCGCCAACCTCATAGTTCCCCAACCCCGCACAGCCCGCTTCTACCTCCTTCCCAAGATCCACAAACAGGACTGCCCCGGTAGACCCATCGTTTCAGCCTGTTCTTGCCCCACGGAACTTATCTCTTCCTATCTCGACTCTATTTTTTCTCCCCTTGTCCAGTCTCTTCCCACCTACATCCGCGACTCTTCCGATGCCCTCCGCCATTTTAACAGTTTCCAGTTTCCCGGCCCCAACCGTCTCCTCTTCACTATGGACGTACAATCCCTCTACACCTCCATTCCCCACCAGGATGGCCTGAGGGCGCTCCGCTTCTTCCTTGAACAGAGGCCCAACCAGTCCCCATCCACCACCACCCTCCTCCGCCTGGCTGAACTTGTTCTCACATTGAACAACTTCTCCTTTGACTCTACCCATTTCCTCCAAATTAAAGGTGTTGCTATGGGTACCCGCATGGGTCCTAGCTATGCCTGCCTTTTCGTGGGATATGTGGAACACTCTTTGTTCCAGTCCTACTCGGGTCCCCTCCCTCACCTCTTTTTCCGGTACATTGATGACTGTATCGGTGCCGTCTCCTGCTCTCGCCCTGAACTAGAACATTTCATTCACTATGCTTCCAATTTCCACCCTTCCCTCACCTTCACATGGTCCATCTCCGACTCTTCCCTTCCCTTCCTCGACTTCTCCATCTCCATCTCTGGGGATAGGTTATTGACTAACATTCACTACAAGCCCACCGACTCCCACAGCTACCTGGACTACACTTCCTCCCACCCCGCCTCCTGTAAGGACTCTATTCCATTCTCCCAGTTTCTCCGTCTCCGCCGCATCTGCTCTGATGATGCCACCTTCCATACCAGTGCTTCTGACATGTCTTCCTTTTTCCTCAACCGAGGATTCCCCTCTACCGTGGTCGACACGGCCCTCGACCGTGTCCGTTCTATCTCCCGCACATCTGCCCTCACCCCTGCCCCTCCCTCCCGGAACCACGATAGGGTTCCCCTTGTCCTCACCTTTCACCCCACCAGCCTCCACATTCAACGGATCATCCTCCGCCATTTCCGCCACCTCCAGCGTGATCCCACCACCAAACACATCTTCCCCTCACCTCCCCTTTCAGCATTCCGCAGGGACCGCTCCCTCCGCGACACCCTAGTCCACTCCTCTACCACCCCCAGCACCCCTTCCCCTTCGCCCGGCACCTTCCCGTGCACGCGCAGGAGATGCAACACATGCCCTTATACCTCCCCTCTTCCCACTGTCCAGGGCCCCAAACACCCCTTCCAGGTGAAACAGCGATTTACTTGTACTTCCTGCAATTTAGTATACTGTATTCGCTGCTCACGATGTGGACTCCTCTACATTGGGGAGACCAAACGCAGATTGGGTGACCGCTTCGCGGAACACCTCCGTTCAGTCCGTAAGGGGGACCCCGAGCTCCCGGTGGCCTGTCACTTTAATTCACCGCTTCACTCCCACTCTGACCTCACCGTCCTCGGCCTATTACACTGTTCCACAGAAGCTCAGCGTAAGCTCGAGGAACAGCATCTCATCTTTCGTTTAGGCACGCTACAGCCCTCTGGACTCAATATCGAGTTCAACAATTTTAGATCATAACCTCAGCTCCAATCACATTTATATTTTATTTTATCCACCCTTTTATTTGTCCCCCCCACCTTTTTTTTCCTCCTAGAAGCTGGCAGCTGTCCTCCATTCTGCCAGTGGATTTCACACTTCATTCAGCCTTAATCTGTCACATTAACACCACCTCTAGCCTTGCATATCTCTTAATGTCTCTTCATCTCCTCCTTTGTTCCTTTATCCCCTCCCCCTTTTCCCAGCTTTACCCTGGCCTTAAATCTATTTGATTTCCAGCTCTTCCCAGTTCTGATGAAAGGTCATCGACCTGAAACGTCAACTCTCTTTCTCTCTCCACGGATGCTGCCTGGCCTGCTGAGTTTTTCCAGCGTTTTCTGTTGTTATTTCGGATTTCCAGCATCCGCAGTATTTTGCTATCCTGTTGGACTATAACCTGGTGTTGTGCGACTTCTCACATTTAAGAAAGCAGGCAGATTTAAGAAGCTACTTTCAAAGATATATTGGAACGGTTGCCAATCGAATTCCCCCCCCCCTCCCCAAACACTGACAATTTTTCCTCTCCTCCTAAATGGTTGCCAACTCGGGTCGGACGCATTCCTGGAGGTTTCATCACATGACCTCCCGCTGCCCCGCCCCCTGCTATTGGTCGTCCAACATGTCCACCCTCACGGAGCCCCGCCTTCCCACAGACCAATTGGAACGCGAACAGACTCTTCGTGCCACAGTCGGAGGGTGGTGGAAGTTTGGAACTCTCTTCCTCAAAACGGCAGTTGATTACTAGGTCAATTGTTAATTTTAAATTGATAAGATTTTTGTTAACCAAAGGTACCAAGGGGTATGGGGGCAAAGGCGGGGGCATGGAGTTCGGTCGCAGATCAGCCGTGATCTCACTGAATGGCGGAACAGGCTCGAGGGGCTGAATGGCCTGGTCCTGCTCCGATAAAAACAGCCCTTTTTTCTTTCCCCCCCAACTCCTATCTTTTTCACAACTAAATAAACAAAAGCATTTCGAAGAAAATGAAAAAAAACCTTTTTTTTTATAACGACCCCTGTGATTTTTCTCCCAGGTGTTGTTGGCAGCCAGTGTCCTGGGGATTAATCTTCAAATCCTGGGGGGTTGGCAAATGGCAACCCTCCCTCCAATTCTTCTTCAACACCTTCCATCTTATGTCACGCTCCATCGCTGGGAGAGCGATGCAGCCAATAAGACTCTTATCAATGCTCTCCGAGGAAGTTTATTCAGAATATATTACTCCCAAAGTGCAACCCAACTCGGTGGAAATTCATTTAAAATTTTGAAATAAATTTCGGGGTGGTGGGGGGGGGGGGGGGGGGGCCACAGTAGTCACACAGCATTACGAAAGAAAAATAAATGATGCTGAAGGTTTCCCTCCAGGATTTTCTGTTGCTACGCAAACTAATCTTCAGCCCTCGATGTCACTAGTGCACCTCGACCAGTCGGCTGACTGCTGACACCTCGTGGCAGGTTGACAGCACTGCAGCTAAAAAAAAACATGACGGCATCTCAAACCTTGCCTCAGGTGCGCTGTGGGAGGCGCCGTCTTTCGGATGAGACGTTAAACCGAGGCCCCGTCTGCTCTCTCAGGTGGACGTAAAAGATACCACCGCACTATTTCGAAGAAGAGCAGGGGAGTTCTCCCCGGTGTCCTGGGGCCAATATTTATCCCTCAATCAACATCACTAAAAAAAAAAATTCTCTGGTCACGATTGCTGTTTGTGGGAGCTTGCTGTGCGCAAATTGGCTGCCACGTTTGCTGCAACAGTGACTGCACTTCAAAAAGTACTTCATTGGCTGTAAAGCGCTTTGGGACGTCCAGTGGCCGTGAAAGGCGCTGTAGAAATGCAAGCCTTTCTTTTTCCTTCCTAGAGCCTGAAAATTAGAAGTGCCATCCGTCCTCCCACACTTATTACGGTGGCCTTTCAACATTTAGCTGAGATGAGAGACGTTCAATGCAGAGCGAAAGCAAAATGGTTAAAAGCTGCCCAAAAGAAAACACGCTCACTCACACGATTAGGTTTAATTACCAAATGCGGTCGCACTTTCCCAAGAGTATATTTACATACATCGCGTCTGCACAGGTCAACACTGGCAGCGCTTGACTGTACATTGTAGGATGAGCGAGGGTTACAGCAAACCAGGCAGGCAAATTTTAGAGATTTTTTTTTAAAGTTCAGACAGAGAGTGACACCACAGTAACATCCAGATGGAATTTACAAACTGCTGAAGTATTTCACACAAGGAGAATTGGAAATTCAGAGAACAGTTAAAATAATTCGAATGGTTTTTATAACTTTTCATCCGCAATAGTCACGTTTTTTTTCTTTGAGTTTTCTCCCCTTCTTTGCGGAAGGTTCTGCCTGACGCTGGGGTACAGTTTCACGGCTAGCAGCCCTCCAGCACTGCAGCGGAGAGGCCATCCGTCACACCGAGTGTCATCGGGCTATTCCACCGTGGAGGTCATCGCAGCCAAACCCTATCCTGCCCTCATCCAACACACACACGCAACGCACGGACTTTCCAGCAGGGGGCACCGGAAGCCGATCAGGAGCAAGAATCCTGGACGATTTTCCTCTCATCTAATGCAGTTGTAGCTACCTGGCAACCAACCACGTGCCACCCAGATCTCGAACCTGGGGCCGTGCTGGAGTGCATGCCCCCCCCCCCCGTGGATAGCCTACAAGCGAGGGTTCATATCCGATTTTAAAATCCTCATCCTTGTGTTCCAATCCCTCCGTGGCCTCGCGCCTCCCTATCTCTGTGACTTCCTCCAGCCCCACCACGCACCAAGTTCTCTGCGTTCCTGCAGATTTTTGTCTCTTCAGCAGCCCCGATTTCCATCGCTCCACCGTTGGCGGCCGTAGCTTCAGCTGTCTCGGCCTTAAGCTCTGAAATTCCCTCCCTAAACCTCTCTCTCTCCTTTAATATGCGTCTTAAAACCTACCTCTTTGACCAACCCGTCCTAATATCTCCTTATGTGGCTCGGTGTCAAACCCGGTTTGATAATCGCTCCTGTGAAGCACCTTGGGTCGTTTTACTATGTTAAAGGCGCTATATAAATGCCAGTTGTTGTTATAGAATCACAAAACAGACCTTTGAACTAAACACATCCGTTTGATTACCGGCTACACGGATTTCTGCTGCAGATTCAAAACTGTTTTAATAATTTTTGAAAATGTATCAGTGAAACCTTAAGAGCACAAATGTAATAAGAATATAATCGGGCCAGGGCTAGGGGGATATTAAGCAGTTTGGGAATCTTACTGGTTAATCTTTGGGTCTAAATCCTTCTCTGACTGCGAGGGTCCCATGTCCTGTGCATTCCGGGGAAGATCCCGCTGCACTTGCCACCTGGATTACCCCCTCCCACTCCGCTCAAGCCCGCTACGCCGGCAGCAGCGACACACGAGTTCACAGGTCTTTTTAAATCCAGTCGGGGAGGAGAGGGGGAAGAGAAGCAGCTTCCGTGGGCCGAAAGCAGTTCCGCTCCCCCGCACACCCCCCCCCACCCCCTACGTTTGGTGTGTACACGGTGCGGTCCGGAGGGGAGGTGAAGACAGCGACTCGCCGGTCACCTCAGCTTGGGGAAGATGCGGATGAAGAGGATCATGCTGATGAAGATGAAGCAGACCACCACCAGCATCAGCCACAGCAGCCAGTTGACCGATTTCTTGGTGTGTTGCTCCAGGCGCTCGGACTCCACCTTCAGCTTCTCGAAGTTCTGATCCGCCATCCGCAGCGACTGAGTCAGCGTCTGCGCACAAACAACACCCGCGCGGGGGAGTGAATTTCACTCGTTAAAAAAGAGGTTCTTCTCCTCCACTCCCCATCCCAACCACCAGGCAAGGCCAGCATTTATTGTCCATCCCCAATTGCCCTCATCCCAGTGTCTTGCGAGGCCATTTCAGAAGGGCAGTTAAGAGTCAGCCACATTGCTGTGGGGCTGGAGTCACATACCGGCCAGACCGGGTAAGGGCGGCAGATTTCCTTCCCTAAAAGAACATTAGTGCACCAGATGGGTTTTTACGACAATCCGGTAGTTTCATGGTCACCATTACTGATACTAGTGTTTTATTCCAGATTTATTTAATGAACTGAATTTAAATTCCCCAGCTGCCGTGGTGGGATTTGAACTCACGTCTCTGGATCATTAGTCCAGGCCTCTGGATTGCTTCACCAAAGTTCCCTCTAAGCTGTGCGCGGGTGCGCAGCAATCTTGAAGGCACCGCGCAGGCCGCTCACAGGCGCTCAAATACCACTTTTAAAAAATCTTTAAAAAATTTAAAGGGACCGCGCTTTGAAAAAGCTGACCGCGCGCAACAAGGAAAGTTTAAAGGGAGCGTTGGTCGTCACCCACTCCTCCTCCCCTGAAGAGGTTAGCTCTCGCTGGGGATCAGCGCAATGGCTACCGGCCACCCGTTACGGCAGCTTGTCCGTGCGGCAATAAGTGTCGGCAGGCTGTTCAACTGCAAGAGGCATCACAGCCGAGCCTGATCGTGCACTCGCACCAACTCCTGGCAAGTCTGGTCGGTGAAATTTCGCTTCCCTAATCCAGATGTGCAAAAGGACAATTGTAGTTCCCCCATCCCAGACTGCCAACCAGACTAATTCAGTGCATGGGATTGAACCCCTGTTCGCCAATCCATGTGACAATGCAGTGACCAAGCGAGCCACCAGGGGAGCCTTGCTCGGATGTTGCTAGTTGTTTAAATAGTGCGTGTCTTATGAGGCTCCTGGTCAAGACACGGACTCAATAGCCAAGCATGGGTCACCTGGGGTGGGGGGGGAAAGAGAGAGAGTTAACGGGCAGGTCAGGCGACCTCCTCCTGGGCTGCTCCTGGGCCTGGCCAAGGTGGCCATCAACTGGCGGACGAGGGGGTCGTTCGGCCTGACTGCCTGCCTCTCTTCCGCGGCTATGTGCGCGCCCAGGTGGCCCTGGAGACGGAGTACATGGTGTCCGCCGGCATGCTCGAGGCCTTCCGCGACCAGTGGGCACCGGAGGGACTGGAGTGCATCATCACCCCCGGGAATAGAATTTGAATTTAATTTGTTAAGTTTCCTTTTAATTTTTTTGTTCGGTTAGTCTTTATTGGTTGTGCCCCTTTAAAAAGGGGGCACATGCTTAACATCCAATAGGCAACTGCCTGAGATAAAGAAAGATTCAGCCAAGCATGGGGGGTGGGGGGGGGGGGGCAGGAGAATTAAAATATTAAAAAGTGAGGCAACAAGCTCCAACATAATGGTGCAAACTGCAGAGGATTCATTTCTAGTGCAAATTCATTTAGCGACAGTAATTTAGCTCAGTTTTATAATCAACCAGCCCAACCAGTCCATGCTGGCGTTTATGCTCCACTCAAGGCTCCTTCCGTCTTCCCTCATCTCACCCTATCACCATAACCCTCTATTCCCTTCTCCCTCATTTGTTTATCCAGCTTCCCCTTAAATGCATCTATGCTATTCGCTTCAACCACTCCCTGTGGTAGCGAGTTCCACATTCTCACCACTCTCTGGGTAAAGAAGTTTCTTCTGAATTCCCTGTTGGATTTCTTGGTGACGATCTTATATTGATGGCCTCTAGTTTTGCTCTTCCCCCACAGGTGGAAACACTCTCTCTGTGTCTTACTCTACCAAAACCGCTCATAATTTTAAAGGCCTCTTATCAGGTCACCCCTCAGCCTTCTCTTTTCCAGAGCATTTCAATACAACTAAAGTAATGCGCTGTCCCATCCCCCACTTCAATTTGTGAAATCATTTCTTCTAATTTCCCGCCATTCATCCCTCTATTCATAATCCTTAATCTGCACCCCTTGCTACCGATTCACCAATCAGTGGAAACAATCTTTCACTATTTACTGTCTCAAAACCACAATTTTTTAAATATATATATATATACACAAATTTTGTTTTAAAACCTCAAATAAATCGCCCCACCCACTTAATCTTCTCCGTGCCTGTGAAAAAAGAGCCATTTGTTGTCTTTTGAGCTTCAGCTGGAGGAGGCCAAACTTGTCCGGCTTAAGAATTACTCACTGGAGTTTAGAAGAATGAGAGGTGATCTTATTGAAACATAAGATTCTGAGGGGGCTTGACAGGGTAGATGCAGAGAGGATGTTTCCCTCGTGGGGGAATCTAGAACGAGGGGGCATAGTTTCAGAATAAGGGGGCACCCATTTAAGATGAGGAGGAATTTCTTCTCTGAGGGTGGTGAATCTTTGGAATTCTCTTCCTCAGAGAGCTGTGGAGGCTAGGTCATTGAATATAATCAAGGCTGAGATAGACAGATTTTTGAACTACAGGGGAGCCAAGGCTGATGGGGAGCGGGCAAGAAAGTGGAGTTGAGGCCAAGATCAGATCAGCCATGATCTTATTGAATGGCGGAGCAGGCTCGAGTCGTCGAATGGCCTACTCCTGCTCCTAATTCTTATGTTCTTATGTAAGAAACTCCAACAGAACCAAATTCAGAAGGTATCAGTATTGGAATCCTCGTCTCTCCCGTCCTCCATCAGTGCCACTTTTTTTTTTATAAAAGATTTCTCACCGGAATGCAACGGAAACTTTTGTTTACACAGCACGAGCCATGAAAATAAATTAAAGCCCAGCCGCTCGGAATGGCTCACAGTGCCTGATGGTGTAGTTCTTCAGGAATGCTGCGCGCGGCCTCCTCCAACGTGGAGCTCCCTACCACGGGAAGTGGTTGAGGCAAATTGTTTAGATGCTTTCAAAAGGAAACTAGACGAGTACATGAGAGAAAAGGGAACGGAAAGATATGCTGAAAGGCGGACATGAGGCAGATGGAACGGGAGGAGACTGGTGTGGAGTCTAAACACCAGCACAGACCAGTTGGGCCGAATGGCCTGTTTCGGAGCTGTTTCTTCTATGTAATAACCTGTCATCCCTGATGTTATGCTAGTATACCTTCACTATGTCCATTTTATTTGAAAGTGACTGCATGGCTAAGAGGGCAGCGAATGACCTACTCCCAATGACATTGGTAAAAAAAAGTCTTTAAAGAGAGATTGCGTAGAACGAGCCTATACTCTCTGGAGTTTAGAAGAATGAGAGGTGATCTCATTGAAACAGACAAGATTCTGAGGGGGATTGACAGGGTAGACGCTGAGAGGTTGTTTCCCCCTGGCTGGAGTGTCTAGAACCAGGGGGGCACAGTCTCAGGATAAGGGGTCGGCCATTTAGGACTGAGAGGAGGAGGAATTTCTTCACTCAGAGGGTTGTGAATCTTTGGAACTCTCTACCCCAAAGGGCTGTGGATGTTCAGTCGTGCGTATAATCAAGACTGAGACAGATAGATTTTTGGACACTAAGGGATATGGGGATCGGGCAGGAAAGTGGAGTTGAGATTGAAGATCAGCCATGATCTTATCGAATGGCGAAGCAGGCTCGAGGGGCCGTGTGGCCGACTCCTGCTCCTAATTCTATGTACTCCTTGATGTAGTCAATTCAGATTTGTTTCAATGAAATCCCACAGTTAAAATCTTAAACTCCTTTAGCTAATCTCTCAATTTTTTGCCAATTCACATCATTTGCTTCTGGTTTCCCCAATATTGTATCCAGAACTGCTCAGCATCCACTCGACATGAATGGCACCTGACCACAGACTTTACGATGGGCACGAATATTACACTGACCCTCACCTTGCTTCTCCTTTCTACCCCCCCCCTCCCCGCTACCAGTGAGTATATGACGGGTACGGTAGCATAGTGGTAATGTCACTGGGCTAGTAATCCAGAGGCCTGGACTAATGATCCAGAGACGCGAGTTCAAATCCCACCACGGCAGCTGGGGAATTTAAATTCAGTTAATTAAATAAATCTGGAATAAACAGCTAGTGTCAGTAATGGTGACCATGAAACTACCGAATTGTCTTAAAAATCCATCTGGTTCACTAATGCCCTTTAGGGGAAGAAAACCTGATGTCCTTACCCAGTCTGGCCTACATGTGACTCCAGACCCACAGCAATGTGGTTGATTCTTAACTACCTTTTGAAATGGCCTAGCGAGCCACTCAGTTGTACCAAACTGCTACAAAGACGGACTGCAGCGGTTCAAGGCAGCGGACCACCACCACCTGCTCAAGGGCAATTGGGATGGGAATTTTTTTAAAAAGTAGCGGCAACAGCATCAGCAAGCTGCCCAATGGTGAATGTATCAGAATGGAAATTAACCGTGAGTTTACCTTCCAGTGAGTGTCACTGGCTGGCGACCGAGAGCTGGACTCCTGACCGATACTTTCCCCACCCCCACTCCTTAACCCCGACAAGGTCAAACGGTAGTTACATAGAATTACATAAAGTTTACAGCACAGAAACAGGCCATTTGGCCCAACTGGTCCGTGCCGGTGTTTGTGCTCCACACCAGCCTCCTCCCCACCCCTCTTAATGTCAGCTGTGGCTCATGCCTCTGAGTCAGAAGGCTGTGGGTTCGAGTCCCCACTCCAGAAACTGGAGCACAAAAATCTGGGCTGACACTCCAAGCGCAGTGCTGAGGGAGTGCCGCACTGTCGGAGGTGCCGTCTTTATTCGCTCTTTTCTTTTCTCCAGCACAGACCCGATGGGCCGAATGGCCTCCTTCCGTGCCG
This sequence comes from Squalus acanthias, assembly GCA_030390025.1. Taxonomy (NCBI): domain Eukaryota; kingdom Metazoa; phylum Chordata; class Chondrichthyes; order Squaliformes; family Squalidae; genus Squalus; species Squalus acanthias. The sequence continues at coordinate 35,530,959 of CM059443.1, read as the reverse complement.
TTAATCTCTACGATTCATCTAACCTCATCAAGATATCCTGCTATTCCTTTCTCCCACGTGGTTCTAGCTCCCTTTCAGTTGCCCCAGCTGGAATGAGCTAACTCAGCACGGAGCAAGGACTGAACCGGGGGAGGGGGGGGGGGGGTCTCTGACGCGGCACCGCCCCCATCGGAGGAACCTCTGTTGCGGTGTCGCCGGGGGGGGGGGGGGGGGGGGGGTAGGGCCTCGCCCCAGTGCCACCCATTCCGCCCCCCGGGGCACGACCCCCTACCTGGTTGTCCTGTTTGATGACGTTGTGTGCCGCCAGCGTGTTGTTCTTCAGGTTACGGGCCAGGCTCAGCATCTCCTCGGCAAGCCGCTCCTGCATGTTGTGGTGACGGTGGAGAACGGCGTCCAGCTCAGTGGCAGATTGTTTCTCATCCGCTAGTCCGCTGCAAAAGAGGGGGAGGGAGGGGGCAAAATTTTTTTTTTTATAAATGGAGCAAAAATGTGTTTGTGTATGTGAGGTAGAGCATTACAATAAAAACGTAGTCAGTCTAATCCCAGTTTATCTGTGATAACTGCTACGCATGGATTGTACACTAAGGAAGGAAGAACTTGCATTTCTATAGCACCTTTCACGACCTCAGGACGTCCCAAAGCGCTTTACAGTCAATGAAGTACTTTTTGAAGTGGAGTCACTGTTGTAATGCAGGAAACTCGGCAGCAAGTTTGCGCACAGCAAGCTCCCACAAACAGCAATACGATAATGACCCAGATCATCTGTTTTTGTTATGTTGATTGAGGGATAAATATTGGCCCAGGACAAAAACTATTACAATGTCAAAAACGATGAAAGTTATTGGAAAGCTGAGTTATGGAATAGTTATTAGAGGTCAACTTAAAACACTCTAGAAAGTCTAGTTAAAGAGATATAAGCTCTCAGAGACATATCTCTCTACACAAGAAGCGCAACAGAAATGCAAGTTGTAACTAAATGGAATGAAAGGAACAAATAGGTTTTCTCGAGAAAAGAGAAGGCTGAGGGGTGACCTAATAGAGGTCTTTAAAATTTGAAGGGGTTTGATAGGGTAGATGTAGAGAAGACTTTCTACTTGTGGGGCAGTCCAAAACTAGGGGCCATTAATACAAGATATATCTCGTCACTAATAAATCCAATTGGGAATTCAGGAGAAACTTCTTTACCCAGAGAGCGGTGAGAATGTGGAACTCGCTACCACAGGGAGTGGTTGATGTTGGTTGAGGGATAAATATTGGCCGGGACACCGGGGAGAACGAAATAGTGGCCGTGGGATCTTTTACGCCCTCCTGAGAGGGCAGCCGGGGCCTCGGTTTAACGTCTCATCCGAAAGACGGCACCTCCAACAGTGCAGCACTCCCTCAGTACTGGCACTGGGATACAGTGTCAGCCTGGATATTGTGCTCAAGTCTCTGGAGTGGGACTTGAACCCACAACCTTCCGACTCAGAGGCGAGAGAGTGCTACCCACAGAGCCAGGGCTAAACACTAAAATTGCACAGTGCAAATTAAAATTAATTCACTTAACATGTTCACGTGAAATTCCCGTGTCTGCTACTTTAATGGGGCGGCTAACAGGTCATTTCCTCCATTAAAACTGCAGATAAAGACATTTAATTTGAATGTAATAAGTGTCCCTGCAGTAATATTGCACAGCGTTATTTAATGTAAATCAGCCACACACCTCCCTAGCGATTGGCTGCAAATTATTGCTCCATAAACTTGCATCTTTCTGCATTAATTATCTACATCAAGGGACACATTACTGGCAGACAGCTGCTTGTTGGATCTTCCACCCCCCTTCCAACATATCTCCATTGTAAACCAGAGCATCAGTGTCAGTGCTGAGCAGAGCTTCCCTGGATAAAGAGAGAGCGCGAGAGAGCAAAAGAAGAGAGAGAGAGAGAGAGAGAGAGAGAAAGAGAAATGGCGGAGAGGTTTAGGGAGGGAATTCCAGAGCTCAGGGCCTCGGCAGCTGAAGGCACGGCCGCCAATGGTGGAGCGATTAAAATGGGGATGTGCAAGAGGCCAGAATTGGAGGAGCGCAGAGATCACGGAGGGTTGTAGGGCTGGAGGAGGTTACAGGGATAGGGAGGGGGCGAGGCCATGGAGGGATTTGAACTCAAGGGTGACAATGTTAAAACAGAGGCGTTGCTGGACCGAGAGCCAATGTAGGGCAGCGAGCACAGGGGTGATGGGTGGATGAGACTTGGTGCGAGTTAGGACACGGGCAACAGATGAGCTCAAGTTTACGGAGATATACTTGCATTGGAGGCAGTTCAGAGAAGGTTCACGAGGTTGATTCCGGAGATGAAGGGGTTGTCTTATGAGGAAAGGTTGAGCAGGTTGGGCCTATACTCATTGGAGTTTAGAAGAATGAGAGAGGTTCTTATTGAAACATACAAGATTCTGAAGGGGCTTGACAGGGTAGATGCAGAGAGGATGTTACCCCTCATGGGGGAATCTAGAACTAGAGGGCATAATTTCAGAATAAGGGGACACCCATTTAAAACGGAAATGAGGAGGAATTTCTTCTCTCAGAGGGTCGTGAATCTTTGGAATTCTCTTCCCCAGAGAGCTGTGGAGGCTGGGTCATTGAATATATTTAAGGTGGAGATAGACAGACAGATTTTTGAATGGTAAGGGAGGCAAGGGTTATGGGGAGCAGGCAGGGAAGTGGAGTTGAGGCCAAGATCAGATCAGCCATGATCTTATTGAATAGCGGAGCAGGCTCGAGGGGCCAAATGGCCGACTCCTGCTCCTACGTCTTATGCTCTTATGTACGGAAGGTGGGAACATTGGAATAGTTGCGTCTGGAGGTAGCAAAGGAACGGATGAGGTTTTCAGCAGCAGATGGGCTGAGGTAGGGGCGGAGACGGGCGATATTGCAGAGGTGGAACTAGGCGGTCTTGGGGAGGGAGGGGATTATGGGATCGGAAGCTCAGCTCAGGTACAGTGGAACAAGCGAAGGAGGAGGAATAACCGCACAACCCCGATAGGCAGCCCACTATCAGAAGCACTGGTGTGGCCCAGGGAGCACATTTTATGCTTAAATTCCCAGTCAGGGACTGTCTGTGTGGGGGAAACCAGGAAACATCATGACAGCGAGACAGACTGCTACGGATATTTGTAAACTTATATAAAAAAAAAACCTCCTCACCTTCGTTTTCTCAATTCAGTAATTTCAGAACCTAAAAAACAAATAAAACAAAGATTAATTTTTTCTAAATCCACCTTGCCGCCTGACTGATGAATTTCCTTACATACAATAACAGCTATTTTATTAGATGCCCTCAGTTAGTCCTTAAAAAAGGGAAAAAGAATCAAGTATTCATCAACGGTAATTACTTGCATTTCGATATCATTTTAACAAGCTGAGAAATGTCTCAAAGTGCTTCATGTGCAGTGAATTGCTTTGATGTGGAAGAAAAAAATGCACCAGTCATTTTGACAGGGTAGATGCTGAGAGGTTGTTTCCCTTGGTTGGAGAGTCTAGAACTATGGGGCATATTCTCAGGATAAGGGGTCGGCCATTTAGGACTGAGATGAGGAGGAATTTCTTCACTCAGAGGGTGGTGAATCTTCGGAATTCTCTACCCCAGAGGGCTGTGGATGCTGAGTCGCTGAGTATATTCAAGGCTCAGATCGATAGATTTTTGGAATCTAGGGATATGGAGATCGGGCGGGAAAGTGGAGTTGAGGTTGAAGATCAGCCATGATCTTATTGAGTGGCGGAGCAGGCTCGAGGGGCCGTATAGCCCACTCCTGCTCCTAATTCTTGTGTTCTTACACCACAAAATCCCCCCAAAAGGCAACGAGACAAATGATCGATTAATCTATTTTTGTTGGTGTTGGAGTTATTGCTGAACAAGGCAAATAAAAGTAGAAAATGCTGGAAATACTCAGCAGGTCAGGCAGCATCTGTGGAGAGAGAAACAGAGTCAACGTTTCAGGGCGATGACCCTTCGGCAGAACTGGAAAAGTTAGAGATTTAACAGTTTTTAAGCAAGTAGAGAGAGACAGGGAAAGCGGAGGGGGAATGAATGAACAAAAGGGAATGTCTGTGATAGGGTGGAAGGCAGGAGAGATTAAATGACAAAAAGGGATGATGGTAATGGGACAAGAGAATGGGAGGTGTAAATGGTAACAACAGAATCATTATCAGCTCCCGCTGTCTGATTAAATGGGAGCAGTGGTTATGATCCATGTAATCAGATAGCAATGTAGGAACAGTAACATCCACCTGAACTATAGGAACATAGGATTACATAGGATATACGGCACAGAAACAGGCCATTCGGCCCAACCAGTCCATGCCGGGGTTTATGCTCCACTCGAGCCTCCTCCAGTCTTTCCTCATCTAACTCCATCAGCATAACCCTCGATTCCCTTTTCCCTCATGTGCTTATCTAGCCTCCCCTTAAATGCATCTATACTATTCGCTTCAACCACTCCCTGTAGTAGCGAGTTCCACAGTCTCACCACTCTCTGGGTAAAGAAGTTTCTTCTGAATTCCCTATTTGATTTCTTGGTGACTATCTTATATTAATGCCTGTAATGAACAGGCAGACTGAGCCTTGCATTGACATTTCATCTCCAGATGCAATACAGCACTCCCTCGGTACTGCCGAGATTATATGTTCAATCTTGGAGTGTGGATTGAACCGATCATCATCGGACTTTGAGGGGAAATTGTAACCAAACTGACAATTATTTTTTGATCAGTCTAATTAATACGGTCGGTAGCATTCCTTCCCTGGGTCAGAGGGTTGTGGGCTCAGGCTGCACAACACAACAGGACCACATACACTGAGCTGGCACTGAGGGAGTGCAGCATTGTTGAAGATGCCACCTTTCAGGTCAGATGTTGAGCCGAGGCCCATTCAGGTGGACAGTGAAGATCTCAGGTGCGCTGTTTGACCAAGAGCAGGAACTCTCTTGGTGGCCGAGCCAACATTCCTCCCGCGACGAATATCAAGCAAAAAAATAAATAAATGAATTGGTCATTCATCTCAATACCATGAGTGGGATCTTGCTGTGTTCTAAAATGGCTGCCCTGCTTGCCTACATTAGTGATTGGGCGGCAAAGTAATTCATTATAATACATTGAAGCACTTGCGCAACGCTTTGAGACATGATAAGGCGCAATATAAACGCAAGCCTCGCGATCAATGCTCCCTGTCATTTTCTTTTGGGCCGCATGGCCCATTCAAAATTCTGGGCAGGCGCGGTTTTTTTTTTCAATTTAAAAGCCAGCTCACCGGCGCTGCGGGGGGACCCCCCCCCCCCCCCGGAGAGCGCTGCATGGCCATGCAGCTCAAAGGGAACATTGCTTGCAATTAACACGCTCCGTGAGGAATGGCACAAGAAAGGGGGTCCCCACTAAGGGCATGTCTACTGCCACCCCTCATTCCATCAGTGTGATCAGATTGTCATACGGTCACTTGAATGTCAATCTCCCCATCCTGCTTCTCCCCCCCGCAAAATAAATTAGCTACTGGGGTGGATGAACACAGGTGAGACTGAGGGGAGGGGGGTTTCAATGGACAATACTCAACCGACAACACACTAGACGAATTTTTTTTTTTAAATTAATTAATTCTCAGGATGTGGGCATAGCTGGCATTTATTGCCCATCCCTAGTTGCCCTTATACAAGGCAATGGCTTGTTCGGTCACTTCGGAGGGCAGTTTAGAGTCCAACACACGTGGGTGTGGGACTGGAAACACATATAGGCTTAGACTGGGGGAGGACCAATGTTCCCTTTAAGCTGCGCGGCGAATTGGAAAAAAAAACGCGCACACGCGGCCGCACGGCACCAAAATAAATTACAGCGAACATTGGTAAGGACGGCAGATTTCCTTCCCTAATAAGGACCATTAGTGAACCAGTTGGGTTTTTACAACAATCCAACAGCTTCATGGTCACTTTAACTGAGACCAGCTTTTTTTTTTTAAATCCAGATTTTTTTTTTTAAATTTAGTTTGAAAGCTTATCTAAAATTCACAAACTTCCATGGTACGATTTGTTCTTTAGGAATATTTGCCCAGGCCTCTCTATTACTGGCCCACTAACATAATAACTATTACACTACCATATCCCCGTGGATTCTGAAAGCAGCTTTATTTTCTAACTTAAAAATCCCCCCAAAGCACCCAGCGTTCAGCTGCCAATCTCATGACAGCGATTTGAGGTCAGGACGAGACGAAAAGGTTCAACCGATCGAGAAGCAGGCGCGATTCGCCGTTAGTATTTGGCGTTTACTCACCATCGGAAGACGTGGAGGACTGCAAAAAAAAAAACGAGGAAAAAGAATTAAAATTAAGAACGGCGCTTGCGATTTTTTAAAATTTTCTGTCGAGTCCTTTCCTGCAAGGAACAGAAACTGGAAACATCATCGCCACCTTCAGAGACCAAAATAAAGATGCATTGGCCGTTCATCTCATTACCCTTGGTGGGATCTTGTGTGTTCAAAATGGCTGCACCAGGCGCATTCCCCAACTGAGGGATGAAGTAGAACCGGTCCACGAGCAATGTACGGAATGGCTCGGATTAACACCCCCCTTCCCCCTGCACAAAGTTTAGCCCTCCTGCCCTGTAGAGAACAGTTCCTGCCTCCTTCCTGCGGAGGGTTAAGAACAGAAGGACATAAGAAATAGGAGCAGGAGTCGGCCACACGGCCCCTCGAGCCTGCTCCGCCAGTCAATAAGATCATGGCTGATCTTCGACAACTGCACTTTCCCGCGCTATCCCCATATCCCTCAGTATCCAAAAATCTATCGATCTCAGTCTTGAATACACTCAACGACTGAGCATCCACAGCCCTCTGGGGTAGAGAATTCCAAAGATTCACCACCCTCGGAGTGAAGAAATTCCTCCTCATCTCAGTCTTAAATGGCCGACCCCTTATCCTGAGACTGTGACCCCTGGTTCTAGACTCTCCAGCCAGGGGGAAACATTCTCCCAGCATCTACCTTGTCAAGCGCCTGAAGAATTGTGTGTGTTTTAATGAGATCACCACTCATTCTTCTAAACGCTAGGGAATATAGGCCTAGTCTATTCAATCCCTCCGCATAGGACAATCCCCTCATCTCAAGAATCAGCCTGGTGAACCTTTGTTGTACTCCCTCTAAGGCAAGTATATCCTTCCTTAGGTAAGGAGACCAAAACTGTACACAATACTCCAGGTGTGGTCTCACCAAGACCCTATATAATTGCAGTAATACTTTCTTTACTCTTATACTTCAATCCTTTTGTAATAAATATGTGGGTTGCTAACCAGATACCAGACTCATGGAACGGGACGTGACCAGGGTTGCCAACTCTCCAGGATTGCCCTGGAGTCTCCGGGAATTAAAGGGTAATCTCCAGGACACTGCTGCGAGCGACACCTTGAAAAAAAAAAATCACAGGGCCGTTAAAAAATGTGTGTTTGTGTCATTTTCTTTGAACACTTTTGTTTACTAGTTATAAAAATATTGGAGATTTTTTTTAAAGGGCGGGGCAGTTGGAAGGAGGCCGCCGTGTGATGAAACCTCCAGGAACATGTCACAGAGTTGGTGACCCTAAGTGAGGCTGAATCAAACCGCTTGCACATTACAGCTGGAGCACTTACCGCGCCGAGGAGCTCGCTCCTCATTTCCCCCGTGTATCTGGCTTTCGTTTGGAGGTGGACGGTTTTCGTGGCGGATACCCTCTCCTTCCCGGTCGTCGAAGTCCGCCCAGGAGCTAAAAACTGATTGGCCAGAGCCTTCTCTGTAGGGTTAGGCTGGAAACAAAAAGGGTGAAAAAGTTCATCGACAGAATCCAACGCCCATTAACCAGGGATGGGGAGTGAGGAATTGCAAATTGTGCCTTACACCCTTGGTATCTATTGGCCAGGACACCAGGGGGGGAACTCCCCTGCTCCTTGAAATAGTGCCGTGGGGATCTTTTACGTCCACCTGAGAGGGCAGACGGAGCCTCAGTTTAACTTTTTTTTTTGATTAAGAACCACTTGAACGCACTTGCCATACAACAGCTGTGTGTGCTTTTAGCCCTCTCCGTAAATACTGCTTCCAGTAAAGTGTCATCCTTGAAGATCAATAAGCGGGAGGGCCCATTCCCAGGGCACGAAACCAGTGCGGCTGCAGTGGATTCACTGGAAGAACCTGGTCCGTCACACCAGATATAAAACATTTGGCATGGCTCTCTCACGCGCTGTATGCATAGATGTCTCTTCCTTTGAGTAAACAGGGCAATAGGGGAAACATCTACTTATTGCACCCCAGGGGAGGGAATATATCGGCCGTTCCTTCATCGTCGCTGGGTCAAAATCCTGGAACTCCCTCCCCAACAGCACTGTGGGAGCACCTTCACCACACGGACTGCAGCGGTTCAAGAAGGCGGCGGCTCACCACCACCACCTTCTCGAGGGCAATTGGGGACGGGCAATAAATGCTGGCCTCGCCCACATCCCACGAAGGAATAAAAACAAACCCAGGAGAGAAAGTACGGAAAACAAAGAAGAAATGACAAGCAAATCGTCCCTACCAGTTTCTCAGCCTCCAAAAGCCCTTTCAAGAACTCCACTTTGCGGGAATATTCATTTAGAACCTCAGGGGCCGGTTTGCTGCGAGGAATATAAACATGAAACATCATTACCTTCAGAGCCCAAAAACAACTTGTAGTAAACAGCACTTTTAACGTAGTAAAACATCCCAAGGCGCTTCACAGGAGCGTTATCAAACAAAATTTGACATCGAGCCACATAAGGAGCAATTAGGGCAGATGACCAAAAGCTTGGTCAAAGAGGTAGGTTTTAAGGAGCATCTTAAAGAGCGAGGTGGAGAGGTTTAGGGAGAGAATTCCAGAACGTAGGGCCTCGGCAGTTGAAGGCACGGCCGCCAATGGTGAAGCAATTTAAAAATCGAGGATGCGCAAGAGGCCAGAATTAGAGGAACGCAGAGATCTCACGGGTTGTGGGGCTGGAGGAGGTTACAGAGATAGGGAGGGGGACGAGGCCATGGAAGGATTTGAAAACAAGGATGAGAATTTTTTTTAAAAAAGAGTGATTGCCGGACCGGGAGCCAATGTAGGTCAGCGAGCACAGGGGTGATGGGTGGACGGGACTTGGTGCGAGTTAGGACACGGGCAGCAGAGTTTTTGATGAGCACAAGTTTCTGGAGGGTGGAAGATGGGAGGACAGCCAGGAGAGCGTTAGAAGAGTCAATTCTAGAGGTAACAAAGACAGGCATGGATGAGGGCACACGCTCAACTGACTATCACTCCAAAAATCACTGCACGATTCCAGGGAGTTAGTTTCCACTCACTCTGGTGACACAGAACTCCTGACCCAAGAATTGAGCTGATCCGATTACTGTGCCCTTCCACTCCAGTCCAAGCTAAGAAAGTAAAGGAGAACCATTTTATCAAATAAAAAAGAACTTGCATTTATATAGCACATTGCACGGGCTCAGGACGTCCCAAAGCGCTTTTATAGCTAATGAAGTATATTTGATGTGTAATCGTTGTTGTAATGTAGGAAACGCGGCCGCCAATTTGCTCACAGCAAGGTCCCACAAACAGCAATGAAATAAATGACCAAATCATCTGTTTTTGGTGTTGATGGAGGGATCAATATTTGGCCAGGACAGCAGGGAGAACTCCCCTGCTCTTCTTTGAACAGAGTCATGGGATCTTTTACATGCACCCGAGGGGGCAGATGGTGCCCCGGTTTAACATTTCATCCGAAAGACGGCACCTCCGACAGTGCAGCACTCCCTCGGCACTGCACTGGGAGTGTCAGCCTGGGATCCTCTTTGGAACACAACTTTCGCAGTCCAGAATGTTGATGGAGGACATAAATCACACTGAGTCTCTGGGTTCAGGTTAATAGCAATATACGACTAGCCCAGTATTAGTGTGCATTGAAAGCCACCAATCTTGAAGTTGGATCGTGATGACAGTCACTCACGTTATCAGAGGTAAATAATACTTGCATTTAAGTAGCACAGCTACTTCACACAATGGATCGCTATTGGAGTGCAGCGACTAATGGTACATAGCCGTACTTAGAATGTTACAGCACAGAGACCATTCAGCCCATCGTGCCTTTGAAAGAGCTACCCAATCAGTCTCACTCCTTGCTCTTTCCCCATAGCCCTGCAAATTCTTCCTTTTGAAGTACATATCCAATTCTAGCGACTACGAGACACTTGATCTCTTCTTGGTGTGGGAAAGGTACCAATCACTATGGGAATGGTAGCATAGTGGTTATGTTACTGGACTAGCAATCCAGAGGCCTGGACTAATAATCTGGAGACGCGAGTTCAAATCCCACCACGGCAGCTGGGGAATTTAAATTCAATTAAATAAATCTGGAATTTAAAAAAAAAAACTAGTATCAGTAATGGTTGTCGTAAAAACCCATCTGGTTTACTAATGTCCTTTTCCTGAAGGATATCCTTTCGGGAAGCAAGTCACTCAGTTGTACCAAACCGCTGTGACAAAGTACCTTCACCACTCGGACTGCAGCGGTTCAAGAAGGCGGCTCACCACCACTTTCTCAAGGGCAATTAGGGATGGCCAATAATTGTTGGCCTTGCCAGCGACACCCACATCCCCGTGAATGAATTAAAAAAAAATTAAACTAGGGGCGTCCAATCTTTTGTTTTGTCGGCTTCATGGGTGTGGTGCACAGATCCTCAGGGGCCAGGTGTACAGCTTGAATTCATAATCCCATTAATATGCTTAACTCTCAAGCCGCTGATACTAACAGGTCTTAGTGTTCTGATTTATCCGCTAATGCAGTGGGAGTGCTAAGAACAGTCCGTTCCAAACACGCAGGCCCACTCATTTAAAAACAGGACAAATCAGCGCGTATGAATAAAAGCACAAATAGGACCGAGTTGCCGAGTCGTCCAGGGCTGATTGCCAGGGGTCGGAGGTCACATGGGGCCCCGAAGACCAAATGCTGGACAGAAAATAATTCTCTGCAAAAAGCCTATTCAAAAGTTAACTGTAAATTTGTGAATAGGGTAGGGAACAAAAAAAAGTGACAGAGGGCTAAGTCCACCAATAAAATGTTCATTTATTTAAACGCTTGGAGAGGGAAGAGAAGCCCAGGGTGTTCCTTGTGGGATTGTCCTGGATCTACCGGTGCTTGACTTTTTGCAGCGATTCTTTCCTTTTCCAGTTTCTGCCCCAAGAAAGAGTCTCCGCTTGAAGCATTGCAGACGCTGATGTAATTCCACTTTAAAAAAGAGTCTTGCGGCACCTTATCACACCTCTCGGAAACCTGCCAAAAGCACTTCACGTACAAGGAACGACTCGCAAGTGCTGTGGATTTAACAGGCAAATGCAGCAGCTGTTTTTTGCACTGCAAGATTCCACACCCAGCAACGTGACGAATGACCAGTTAATCAGTTTGTTGATTGGCAGCCTGTAAATCGAGCAAACAGTGTTCTTTGCAAATATCTTTACCATCCACCGGAACAGAGAGACAGGACCTCGGCTCAATGTCCCACCGGACAGAGGGTGCCGCTGACAGTGCGGCACTCCCTCAGTACAGTGCCCACCAATTACAACGTCCATGCTTAGCACGGGCAGCCACCTATATCGGGCAAACGGCGCTAACCGTTTGCCGTCACCATAGGTGCCAATTACAAAGGCTCTGCTAATAACTAATGTCCCCTTTAAGCTGTTCGGCGACAAATAGGAAAAACGGCGCTCGCGCGGTATTTTGAATGGGCCGCGCAGTCCCTTAAAAAAAATAATTAAAGGGAACATTGTTTATAATGTATTAAGCGTACAGACTATTTTGGGCAGTTCAATAACCACCATCTACAAGGCACAAGTAAGGAGTGTGATGGAATACTCTCCACTTGCCTGGATGAGTGCAGCTCCAACAACACTCAAGAAGCTCGACACCATCCAGGACAAAGCAGCCCACTTGATTGGCCCCCCATCTACCACCTTAAACATTCACTGCCTCCACCACCGGCGTACTGTGGCTGCAGTGTGTACCATCTACAAGATGCACTGCAGCAACTCGCCAAGGCTCCTTCGGCAGCACCTCCCAAACCCGCGACCTCTTCCACCTAGAAGGACAAGGGCAGCAGGCGCATGGGAACACCACCACCTCCAAGTCACACACCATCCTGACTTGGAAGTATAGCATCGATCCTTCATTGTCGCTGGGTCAAAATCCTGGAACTCCCTCCCTAACAGTACTGTGGGAGTACCCTCACCACACGGACTGCAGCGGTTCAAGAAGGCGGCTCACCACCACCTTCTGAAGGGCAACTAGGGATGGGCAATAAATGCTGGCCTTGCCAGCGACGCCCAGGTCCCATAAGCGAATAAAAAAAAAAAGTGATTACCCATTTAAAAGGTTCTGGCGATTTCAGATAATGTTGGGTCTTTAAGCAGTTTCAATCAGCTGTTCGTACCTGGTTAAAGTGCAATGACCTTTAGTGAGATTCCGATGCAACTGACCGCGATTAGGAGAGGCGATCGCTGTGGAGACTTCCTGGGTTTTTTTTTTTAATATGTTGGTTACTTCGCTTTTTGCTTCTACCGTCCATCGCGTACAGCGGGAAAATCGCAGTAACACCAACACGCCCGCTATAAGCAGTGGGGACTGTACGGCAGTAACAGTCTCAGCCGAGATTAGGTCTCAAGTCTCTGGAGTCGGGGCTTGTACCCACAACCTCCTGACTCAGAGTGCTACCAATTTTCCATTTGTATTTGCAATTTTTTTTTTTTTTTTTTAAACCTATTGGTTTTGTACATCTACTGTTTACAGCATTCACATCGCTACAAGAAAATATAACTCAGGAAGTCTCTGGACCGACAAAGGCTGCAGCTGAAACAATCCAAAGGATTCCCCTACCTGACGTGCTTCTTCAATTCACCCAGCATTTCCTGAAGAGCGCCGACGTACTGGAGGAAACAACAAAAAGCAGCCATTAGCAGCCAGCAACTACACTGGAAAACATCATTTTAACCTGCTTTCATTCAAGGTTCAGATTCCACTTTGAAGCTAAACACAGATTCTCATGAATTCAGTATTCACGGGAACAGTAATGGTCGTTATTGCAAGGGGGTAGGAGTACAAGAGTAAGGAAGTCTTGCTACAATTGTACAGGGCCTTGGTGAGACCACACCTGGAGTACTGTGCGCAGTTTTGGTCTCCTTATCTGAGAAAGGATATACTTGCCTTGGAGGCGGTGCAACGAAGGTTCACTAGATTGATTCCTGGGATGAGAGGGTTGTCCTATGAGGAGAGATTGAGCCTATGCTCTCTGGAGTTTAGATGAATGAGAGGTGATCTCATTGAAACATACAAGATTCTGAGGGGGATTGACAGGGCAGATGCCGAGAGGTTGTTTCCCCTGGCTGGAGTGTCTAGAACTAGGGGGCATAGTCTCAGGATAAGGGGTCGGCCATTTCAGACTGAGATGAGGAGGGATTTCTTTACTCAGAGGGTTGTGAATCTTTGGAATTCTCTGCCCCAGAGGGCTGTGGATGCTGAGTCTTTGAGCATATTCAAGGCTGAGATCGATAGATTTTTGGACTCGAGGGGAATAAAGGGATATGGGGATAGTGCAGGGAAGTGGAGTTGAGGTCGAAGATCAGCCATGATTTTATTGAATGGCGGAGCAGGCTCGAGTGGCTGTATGGCCGACTCCTGCTCCTAATTCTTATGCTCCTATGTTCGAAGAAGATGGAATCACAATATAATGATGCATCCAAATCGCTGCACTGGATGACTAGGACTCTCGGTGCAGGATGACGAGCCACATGCAGCAAGTGGGCAGAGGATGCCAGTGGTGACTGGTTTATACAGCACCACATCACTTCCTCAGGGCATCCCAAAGCGCTTCACAAGCAATGAATTACTGCCGAAGTGCAGTCACTGTTGTGATGGAGGCAAACGCAGCAATAATTTGTACACAGCAAGGTCCCACAAACAGCAAACGAGATGAATGGCCGGCGAATCTATTTTTGGTGGTGTTGGTTCAGGAATGAATGATGGCCAGGGCACCGGGAGAACGCCCATGTTCTTATCCAAATAGTGCCGTGGGATCTTTTACATCCAACTGAACAGGCAGACAGGGCCTCGGTTTAACGTCTCACCCGAAAGACACCTTCGACAGTGCAGCACTCCCTCAGTACTGCACTGGAGCGTCAGCCTGGATTATGTGCTAAAGGCCTGGAATGGTGCTTGAACCATGACCTCCTGACTCAGAGGGAAGCGTACCACCACTGAGCCAGGGCTGGCATTTAGAATATGTTCACCTGACATCTCAGCTGATCTGCTCAAGAGGAAGATACAAATAATCCCCATCGCTGAGGAGCAAAACTACTTCTTCTTCTTCTTAGGCAGTCCCTCGGAACCAAGGATGACTTGCTTCCACATTAAAAATGAGTTCTCAGGTGACTGATGAGTCCAACGCGGGACCTACAGTCTCTGTCACAGGTGTGGCAGACGGTGGTTGAAGGAGCGGGTGGGTAGGGTGCTTGGGTTGACTTGCGCTGCTTGCGCTTGGCTTCCACTTGCTCCCGGCGAAGAGACTCGAGGTGTTCGGCGCCTTCCTGGATGCTTCTCCTCCACTTTGTGCAGTCTTGGGCCAGGGATTCCCAGGTGTCGGTGGGGATGTTGCACTTTTTCAAGGAGGCTTTGAGGGTGTCCTTGAAGCGTTTCCTCTGCCCACCTGGGGCTCTCGTGCCGTGTCGAGCTGCGAGTAGAGTGCTTGTTTTGGGAGTCTCGTATCGGGCATACGGACGATGTGACCCGTCCATCGGAGCTGATCGAGCGCGGTCAAAGCTTCGATGCTGGGGATGTTGGCCTGAGCGAGAACACAGACGTTGGTGCACCTATCCTGCCAATGGGTTTGCAGGATCTTGCGGAGGCAGCGTTGGTGGTACCTCTCCAGTGCTTTGAGGTACCTCTCCAGTGCTTTGAGGTGCCTGCTGTCTCTGAGGCATACAGGAGGGCGGGTATCACTACTGCTCTGTAGACCATGAGCTTGGTGCCGGGTTTGAGGTCATGGTCTTCAAACACTCTCTTCCTCAGGCGACCGAAGGCTGCACTGGCACACTAAAGGCAGTGTTGGACTTCGTCATCGACATCTGCCCAACCTATAGCAGGACCATATATGGGGGCAGTACAGGAAGGAATCATTCGTTCTTTGGGGGGTCAGAGCAATGTCACTCCAGTGTAGAAACACCAGCTCAATTCCAGTGCCCCAGAGAGTGTCTGTTGAATCACATTTTTTCCATTTTCATTAATAACAAAAATTCCTTTATCTTCTTCAATGAATCGCACCACGTCGCCCCTCAGTTCCTACTTAACACCTGCCCAAGTCGTGGAGGTGAAACAGTGCCTCATTTACTACTAACCTGCACCTATCCGATCCTGTTACTACTCCCCAGCTGAGGAATTCAAGGATAAAGTTCTTGGGTTTTTAACATTAAAAAAAATTCTAAAACTTAGTCAGTTCCTCAGTCAGGGAATTGGCTGGGATGGTGCAACCCACCGAAAATCAACATGGGTCACAGACGTCACTGACTATCTTAACCCATTAATGAATGTGATGCAGGGAATGGCCCCCAGACAGTTCCCCCACACTCACTTCCCCCTCGTGAAGTCAGGTCTTGAAGCTACCCAAGGCTGCCCATGGTCATGTTACTTTACCTACAGCCAAAAGTTATGCACAACAACCTGAAGGGAAACAATTTGCAGGGCTACGGGGAAAGGGTGGGGGAGGTGGGACTAACTGAAGTGCTCTTGCAGAGAGCCGGCACGGGCTCGACGGGCCGAATGGCCTTCTGTGCTATAGCCATTCTATGATTCTACGATTTGTAGAACTAATGCGCAAAACACTTGAAGGATCAGGATAGCCATCAGCGTTAAAGCGACATAATGTCTCAATAGGTACAGCTGATCATAGAGTTATTATTAATTCATTCACGGGATGTGGGCATTTATTGCCTATCCCTACTGTGAGTTCCACAATCAATCTAGAAATCCATGCTTCTCCTACTTACAATCTCTTGTGATGTGGAGACTTTAGTTAGCAAGGTCTTCAATGAATTTTCATCAACAAAGCAAATATAGGAAGAGGAGGAGGCCATTTAGCCCCCCAAGCCGGTTCTGTCATTCAATGTGATCATGGCTGATCTGCGACCCAACTCCATATACCCGCCTTTGCCCCATATCCCTTAATACCTTTGGTTAACAAAAATCTATCAAACTCAGATTTAAAATTAACAATTGATCTAGCATCAATTGCCGTTTGCAGAAGAAAGTTCCAAACCCTTTGTGTGTTGAGAAACTTTGGAACTTCAACCACCCTGCGACCTGTCTGGGTTTGGACTTGACAAGAGGTGGCGAGACAGTTCAGCAGACTGTTCAGTTCTGACGAAAGTTCACCGACCTGAAACGTTAACTCTGTTTCTCTCTCCACAGATGCTGAGTATTTCCAGTTCATATTTCAACTAGATGGGAACTTCAGATACCCACTCCACAGAGCCACCTAGTGGCCCAGAGGCTGCAATTACACCGTGACAGTTTACATAGGGAAGATTAAATGGGACTTTTATTGACAGGAAAAAAAAACTTGACCAAGAATAGTGACAACAGGATAAAGGTTTGGGGGCAGAAAATTCCCACTCAATGCCGGATTTTTCAGCAATATTTGGATATTAGTGTCAGAGAGCGTTCAGGGGCAGCTCCAAAACAACCCCGGTGACGTGGCCCCCGCCTCAGGCCCAATATTTATCCACACCCCCAGCCTTCTCGGCACCTCCGTCTTGCCCGTACCTTATCCAGCCGCCAGTCCTTTTCTTCCCTTTTTTCCGCCGCCATCGACTCGCATCTCACCAGCAGCCGCAAGAAATTCTTCTCCAGCCTGGAGGCCGCCATCTTTGCGCCGGCACCGGCGCGACGCAATTTCCGGAGGTGGGGCGAAAGCGCCATCCTTACTGCTGGCAAAAAAAGAACAACGAGAGCCGCAGGGAAAGGGGGCAAGATAGACCTCAGTCTGTGAGTGATCTGTAAATCCAACAGCGCCGCCTAGGGACCAGAGCTGTCAGGTGTATTTGAACATCAAAAGGCCCATGTGTTGCATTAAATTTTAATGCACTATATTATCATTACGTTGATCTTCATGTTAAAGAAAGAAAAACTTGCATTTCTATAGCGCCTTTCACAACCACCGGATGTCCCAAAGCGCTTTACAGCCAATGAAGTACTTTTTGAAGTGTTGTAATGTAGGAAAAATCATTCCTGGCAGCTCCTGTCTGAAGGAACAGCAAGAAAAGTTTAAAAAGTTCAGCATAGGGTTGCCAACCCTCCAGGATTGTCCTGGAGTCTCCAGGAATTGAAGATTAATCTCGAGGGTCACTGTTAAGAGCAACTCTGGGAGAAAAATCATAGGGGCATTAAAAAAAAATTGGGGTTTTTTCATTTTCTTTGAACACTTTTGTTTATTAGTTATATAAATATTGAGAACGGGGGAAAAGGTTGTTTAGACTGACAGTCAAGAATCGTCCAATTGGCTTTCAAATTGGCATGGGAAGTTGGTGCGCTGTGAGGAGGAACGTGCTGGGTAACCAATGATGGGAGAGTGGGGCGGGGCAGTTGAAGGCAGGCGGTCTTACGATGAAACCTCCAGGAATTAATTCAACCAAAATTGGCAACTCTAGTTCAGCATGGAGCCAAGCCAGACAGGCCGGAAAGGGCTCCTGGTTCAATTACTGGTCTGTGCTGAATTATGCTGGGGCAACAATGGGGCACTACAATTAGCCCAAATTAGGGAGGGGAAAATGAGCCAGGGTTGCCTCGACTAGTCACTATTGACGTGGACATCAGATGAGGACGGGGATCAGTCTCAACTGAGATTCTCCCATGAGGTCACGTCGTCTGCTGATACTCACAGTCATGCCTTATGCTCAGGTGCCCGTGGGATCCCAGCCCAGTGAAGAGTCAATTGCTTAAGGACAGGACAACAACAACTTGTATTTCTACAGCGCCTTTAATGCAGTAAAACATTCCAAGGTGCTTCACAGGAGCGTAATCAAACAAAATTTGACACTGCGCCACATCAGTAGATATTAGGACAGATGATCAAAAGCTTGGTCAAAGAAGTAGGTTTTAACGAGCTTCTTAAAGGAGGAGAGGTAGAGAGGCAGAGAGGTTTAGGGAGGGAATTCCAAAAGTAAGGGTCCAGGGAGCTGAAGGCACGGCCGCCAATGGTGGGGCGATGAAAACCGGGGATGCACAAGAGGCCAGAATCGGAGAAGCGCAGCGCAGAGATGTTGGCGGGTTGTAGGGCTGGAGGAGGTTCCAGAGATAGGATGGGAGCGAGGCCATGGAGGACCGGAGAAAACTGCTGAGAATTAAGAAATTTTCAGCCTTTTCTTGTTTGCGCAATAGAAGAGTCAAGAACATTGTGGGATCTCTGTCACAATGACAGTACCTGCAGGAAGCACCACCAAGCAGATTGGTTCAATCTTTGTCCTTGTCTTGTGCATTTTTTAAAAAACAAAAAGAAATGGTTAATAACAACAGAAAACGCTGGAAAAACTCAGCAGGCCAGGCAGCATCCGTGGAGAGAGAAACAGAGTTAACGTTTCAGGTCAAAGACCTTTCGTCAGAACTGGAAAAAGCAAGAAATGAAATAGATTTAAAGCAAGTATAAAGCTGGGAAAAGGGGGAGGGGATGAAAGAACTAAAGGAGAGATTAAGAGACATTGAGAGACATTAAGAGATGATCAAGGCAAGAGGAGGTGTTAATGTGACAGGTTGAGGCTAAATGAAGTGTGAAATGCACTGGCAGAATGAAGGACAGCTGGCAGCTTCTAGGAGGAAAAAAAAAGGAGGGGGGGGCAAACAAAAGGGTGGATGGAAAAATAAAATATAAATGTGATAGGGGCTGAGATTATGATCTAAAATTGTTGAACTCGATATTGAGTCCAGAGGGCTGTAGCGTGCCTAAACGAAAGATGAGGTGCTGTTCCTCGAGCTTACGCTGAGCTTCCGTAGAACAGTGTAATAGGCCAAGGACGGTGAGGTCAGAGTGGGAGTGGAGCGGAGAATTAAAGTGACAGGCCACCGGGAGCTCGGGGTCCCCCTTACGGACTGAACGGAGGTGTTCCGCAAAGCAGTCACCCAATCTGCGTTTGGTCTCCCCAATGTAGAGGAGACCACATCGTGAGCAGCGAATACAGTATACTAAATTGCAAGAAGTACAAGTAAATCGCTGTTTCACCTGGAAGGGGTGTTTGGGGCCTGAGAAATGGTTTCTCAGAGGACCTTTCAAAGAAGACTGGCCCTTAAATTGCATTCTCCCACAATGCTTTCCCAAATCACAACTTTACATCATCAGTTTAGGATCTCGTAAGAAAGGCCTTGAATTTATATATCCTTCAGACGTCCCAAAAGCACTTCGCCAATAAATTACTTTTTTTTTTTAAGTGCAGTCACTATTGTTATGTGGGGAAACATGGCACCCAATGTGCACATAGCAAGATCCCACAAACAGCAAGTGAGATGAGCAGCTGTTGGTGCTAGTGTTTTATTGGCGCTCATCTTGTGTGACACAAATGTTACCTGCCACTTGTCATGCCGAGCCTGAATGTTGCTCAGTTCCTGATACAGGCTGGTTTAGGCTGCTTCATTATTGAAAGAGTTGTGAGTGGATCTGAACACATTAAGCAGCCCCACCGCCCCCACCCGACCTTATGACGGAGGGAAGGTCATTGATAAAGCAGCTGAAGATTGTTGGGCTGAGGGTGTTTCCCTGGGGAACGCTGACATCAACATCCCGTGGCTGCGATGATTGACTCTGACAGCCACAACCATCTTCCTTTGTGTCAGGGACGACTCCAACCACTGGAAGGGTTGCCATTGTCTCCAATGAAGGTTGAGAGAGAGTTTCAAAAAAAAAAGCACAGCTGACCTCCAATGAGTCAGTAAAGTGATTGGCAACACAGATCCAGGGTGTCCTTTTGAGGATGCCAAGGGGTGAAGATACTTTAAACGTTTTCTTTTATTTCAAAATGGCACAATGCTGGGACTAGTGAGCGTACATTAACACTACATGTACTCGCCCATAATTACTTTTTTATGCCCTCTAAGAGCCAATTCGCGATAAATAAGTCGAGATTATTTCTAGGACTTACTCTTCATTACCCATGAGACTACCATTACCTTTAAATATCGACTTGTCACCTATCTGCACATTGATTTCAGATTTTAAAAAGAAAAAGGCACAACAAACGTAAACATTTCTATTTTTATTATTTTTTTTACAAAGTATTTATGTCCTAGTATCTATCATATGGTTGCAAGTGGTCTACTGTAGATCAGGAAGACATGCAGAAACAGGCAAGACAGTTGGCACATAAATGACAGAGTGAAGTCATTGAGGTCAAACCTTGATGTCTATTCATGGTGACGCGGTGAGGGGGGAAACAGGATTATCTATGGGCATGACCATCACCCGAACTGCTGCCTCAGAGTGGATCTGGTCAACTAACTGAGGATTATCGTAAATGTGTCCAGTGCATATGTGTCTCCTAGTTACTGCCTGATTTTTGGACGCTATCACCCAGCTTATAGAAAATGCCTTTTAGCTCCCCCCGATAGTCTAGTGTGTGAATGCACAGCCCAAGTGACGTGGACCAGAAAGGCCTCCGCTTCAAACCCTGGTTTGTTGGCTTGGCTGAATTCAGCTCAGCCAGATGGTTGGGTGCTACATTTGACCTCAAGACATCTTGAGGATTTGCGGGGGGGGGGGGGGGGGAAAGGCAGCCAAGATTCTCACTGCTGATTGCTACTCAGTCACTTTCAAGATCATGTATGAAGAATGGCTGTTGGAGAAAAGTGCCAGAGATTGTCTGGTGTTGGTACAACTCTACCCCAGATTGGGCCAGTGCCTTGGGGAGATATTGGACAGGAAAGGAAGAAATAGACCTCCCAATTCCATCATATTACAAAATGTTGTGATTTAGACTCTGCAACAGGCGAGTCACTTGTGGGTTAGATGCTCTGGTGCCTCCATGTGAATAGGCCCAATATAGGATATACAATGGAATCCACCAAACATTTCACAGGAGTTGGGGCTTTGAGTCAGAAAATCAGTGGGAATCAGGACGACCAGAAATTATGAAAATAATTTATTTTTTAAATTCATTCACGGGATGTGGGCGTCGCTGGCAAGGCCGGCATTTATTGCCCATCCCTAATTGCCCTCGAGAAGCTGGTGGTGGTGAGCCGCCTTCTTGAACCGCTGCAGTCTGTGTGGTGAAGGCGCTCCCACAGTGCTGTTAGGGGGAATTCCAGGATTTTGACCCAGTGACGATGAAGGAACAGGTAAAACTTAAGTGGAAGATGGGATAATTTAACCTTGTGCATAATTGAAGCTTAATTGTGTAAAAAAAGTTTCTCCACCCCTGTCCCAGCCCCAACAAGCACCATTCACTGGCTCAAAATGAGGGCAAATGACTTGCCTCCAGACATCAGTCAATGCTGTTCTTGATCCAACCTCTGGGAGATGCCCAAGAGCACTGATTCATCTAATGATTTTTCTTCCTTTTCGACCTTGGGCGATAGCTCCCTCCCCAGCGCCCAATTGGGATCAGCAAACCCCTCAACTCACCCTCCGTCCAAGCGGGACACTCTAACTTCTGAACAATCCACTCTATTGCTCATTGTATCTTATTCCTTAGTTTTTCTGGTAAGTATTTTACATCAAACAGAAGAAGTCAAAGAATCCCCAGCCAACTTGATTACATTTCCCACCTTCTGTACTTGGCTATGTCTTTATCTTCATAAAGGTTTCCTCAGATTGGAAGACGTGGATGAGAGACCTGTAGCAGTGTGACTCAGCGTATCGGAGAACCACCTTGTTGGTTCTTGGCAATTTCTTAATGCCCATGGATGCACAAGAGATCCCCCCCCCCCCGCCCAACTTTCCTCCTTTTTTTCGGTGATCAAGAGCTGGATCACTGATTCACTTTCCCAGTTTTCGGGTAAGTGCCCAATGGCAGTATCCCAGCTGGCTGAGATCAGCCATCTCCACCCAGACCAGGGAGCGATCCCGAGACCCTCTGTTCGCTATGGCTTAGGGCTACTCTGGGCGGTGCCTTCACCCGCAAGCCCATCCCCCGATGGCGGCAGCTCTTCAATGTTGGCGAGTGTGAACTATATCTTTAAATGGCGAGATTCCCAAGCTTCACACTTACCACGCATTGACCAGCATCTACAGATGTTGCCATCTTGCTCCCTCCCTTGCTACGTTTAACAGCGTCAAGTGTCTGAAAGGAATGATTCATTTTCGTGACAGTCAGTCTCAAATAGCATGAGTTAGTCTTGGTCTCCTAAAAGCCTCCGATTTGGTGCCCGGTACTTCTTCTGCTCCACGACGGATTTCCCCTCTTGAACAAATGTTTGATTAGGACACGGGTAATGGGAGCTTGTGATTTATGGGGTTTCGTTACCCCCTTTCTCCTCTCAAAGGTGTTGCCTCTTTTGCTGGTTTACAGTTCCATAGTTACCAGTCACCCTCCAGTCCTTCACCCAACTATCCATTCCTTATACGCAAGCCTGAATGGTGGGTGCTGGCAGGTGATTCAATGGTGGAGACATCACAGTTGGCCTTGATCCTATCCTCTGGTGAGACACATACACGCACTCGCCAACAGGGTCAATGGACAGTGATCAAGCGCAAGAACCTTGGATGTTCTCCTTTCTAGCCCAGTGTCATGGACAGAAATTACAGAATGCGAAGTTTCTTTTCACAAAGGGTGGTGGAATTCTGCAACTCTTTCCCTCAAACACCTGTTGAGGCTGGGGGGGGCTCAATTGAAAATTTCAAAACTGAGATTGATAGATTTTTTATTAAGGGTACTAAGAGATATGGAACCGAGGCGGGGAGATGGGAGTCAAGATACAGGTCAGCCATGATCTAATTGAAAGGCGGAACAGGCTCGAGGGGCTGAATGGCCTCCTCCGGTTCCGATATTCCAAATGGCACCCAGTGAGATGAAGCAGCCTAGTCTGTACTAGTCAATCAGAAGAGGCGTGATGGGGGGTGGGGGAAGCAAAGAATCCCAGCTCGTGCTGGATGGAGGGGGAACATTACCCATTAAAAAAAATACAACGTCCATCTCGGATCAGAGTATTTCCATCAGGGTTGGGAAGCAGCTTCCGTTCCTCTTGGGTGTCCACCATTGGTCCAGCCCAGACAGAGAGGCTAGCTGGCTGCAGCGTTTGACCAGTTACTTGTGGTACAACTGCAAAGTAACTCTCGACTGGTTTTCCCCTTCTCCTTAGCCCAGGGGCGCTGTGGCCTATATGAGCTCCCCCCCCCACCCCACCTCCCCCCCTCCCCTCACTACTAGGAGTGAATTAACTCACAGGCCTATAGGGCCCAGGCCCAGGGGGCCTCAGCTAAATATGGGGCCCCCACCCAGGCCGGGAGAGGGGGGGCGGGGTGGCAGATTCATTTAAGCGGCGGGGCGGCAGATTCGTTTAAGCGTAATATATTGTGTAAACATTCTACGGCATTGGTGCATTTTACCAGAGGTTTGTGTCAATGGATTTTGGGGTGGGTAGGGAGGGGAAGGTTTGTGCGGGAGTTGCAGGGGGTTCCCCCACCCCCACCCCTAATGTTCCCGGTGCCCAGCGCCCGTTAAGAATTCTTGATCCCACTCTGTTTGCCACCATCTGGTCCAAGATGAACTGATCTCGGCGCAGACCCCAGGGAACCGACCTGGGACCGTCCCGATCCCGCGGGGTCGGTTTCGTTCAGGCGCACGGCTAGCGACGCGAGAGGAGGTGGACCGTTTCCGGGTTCTTATTCATCAGCATCCTGGGCAGCGGCTTCTTCTTCTTGGGCAGTCCCTCGGAACCGAGGATGACTTGCCTCCACATTAAAAATGAGTTCTCAGGTGACTGATGAGTCCAATGCGGGACCTACAGTCTCTGTCACAGGTGGGGCAGACGGTGGTTGAAGGGGCGGGCGGGGTGGGTACTTTACAAAGGGAAGCGGGTTTTTAAGTTGCGGGAGAGCTTCGGAGGAGCAAAGGAACATCCTAAAGCACAAAGCCCGAGAACTCGGTTCGGCCTTCACAGCGACACATACGTTTAGGCGAGGGAGTTCTGCTGGAGCTGACCGAGTGCTAACCATGCAGTCTTTGCAAAAGACACGGAGAAGTGGTTCCCAATAATTAAAAAAAAATTAAGACATGAGAGAGAGCAAATGCAGCCCCCCGCCCCCCAAGGGCAATCAGGCGTCGAAACAACAGCAGCTGCACCGGTAGAATTTTTCCCGCTGCAGTTTCAATCCCAAATCGAGGAAGTTCCAGTCAAGTCGGAATCGGAATCAGCCCCTAATTCAGACCAAATCCGGATTCGAAGGTCCTTGTAAACACAGCGCTAGAGGTGGTGTCGAGACGTCCCCGCGCTGCATCAGAGCCATTTGTTCTTGATGATCCCGTTCCTCTGGTGCGTTCTGCGGATGGAAATAAACCGGCAGATAGATCAGCTGAAGCGAGGCGCACTCCCGAGAGAAGCAAGGGGCTGAGAGGGAGAGCAGGCAGGACAACCGGGAGCTTTCAAAAAAAATGGAGATCGATGGATGTTTGTTGGGTGAGGGTTTCAAGGGAAGTGGAGCTAAGGTGGGTAAATGGAGTCGAGGTTGAGATTAGCCATGATCTCATTGAATGGGGTAACAGGTCCGAGGGGCTGAGAGCCATCAAGAAAGACTTGCATTTCTATAGCGCCTTTCACGACCACCGGACGTCTCAAAGCGCTTTACAGCCAAATGAAGTACTTTTGGAGTGGAGTCAATGTTGTAATGTGGGAAAACGCGGCAGCCAATTTGCGCACAGCAAGCTCCCACAAACAGCAATGTGATAATGACCAGATCATCTGTTTTTGGTGATGTTGATTGAGGGATAAATATTGGCCAGGACACCGGGGATAACTCCCCCTGCTCTTCTTCAAAATAGTGCTGTGGGATCTTTTACGTCCACCTGAGAGAGCCGATGGGGCCTCGGTTTAACCTCCCATCCGAAAGAAGGAAAGAGGACAGGCTTATTGGTTCTAATGGCTACTTTCTAACACTTCTTAGTTTTCTGCGATGAAAGCACAAGAGCAGCCCAAGGTGACCAGGCCTCTCACTTTATTCCCTTCTTTCAACCCTGTGAAGCTGCCTTCTCCCCATTACTGGCTGACTGTCGGGCTGCTCAGCACTGGGGTCTCAGGATGTTGGGCAACTTCTGACTGGGTTTAACTGTGAAGGACTATAATTGTATTGATAAATTGGAAAATAGGAACAGGAGCAGGCCGTTCAGCCCCTCGAGCTTGTTACGCCATTCAGTTCAATCGTGGCTGATTTGCACCCCAACTCCATTTAGTTTCCATGGATTCTCACTGTGTCGCCGAGACTCATCGCTCTGTTCTAGTCTATTTTTTCCCCAGGATCTCAGTGCTGTGGAACTCCTCCCCTCCCTCAGTCTCCCCTTCCTCCTATAATCGGCAGCCATTTTAAAACCCTGGATCGGCCCCCCTAACCTCATCATCTCTTGGAATAGAATCATACAGCACAGAAGGAGGCTATTGAGCCCATCGTGCCTGTGCCGGCTCTTTGAAAGAGCTGTCCAATTCGTCCCACTCCCCTGCTCTTTCCCCATAGCCCTGCAAATTTTTTCCCTTCACCTATTTATCCAATTCCCATTGAAAGTTATTATTGAATCTGCTTCCACTGCCGTTTTCAGGCAGTGCGTTCCAGATCATAACAACTCGCTGCATAAACATTTTTTCCCTCATGTCGTCTCTGGTCCATTTGCCAATTACCTTAAATCTGTGTCCTCTGGTTACCGACCCTTCTGCCACTGGAAACAGTTTCTCCTTATTTACTCGATCAAAATCCTTCTTGATTTTGAACACCTCCATTAAATCTCCCCTTAACCTTCTCTGCTCTAAGTAGAACAACTCCAGCTTCTCCAGTCACTCCACATAACTGAAGTCCCTCATCCCTGGAACCATCTCTTCTGTACCCTCTCCAAGACCTTGACATCCTTCCTAAAAAAGTGTGGTCACAATACTCCAGCTGGGGCCTAACCAGTGTTTTATAAAGGTTTAGCATAACTTCCTTGCTTTTGTACTCTATGGGGGAAAAATTGGGTTGATTTGTGCCTCTCGTTACCGCCCCTGGGGGTCACTAACTGGGCGCAAATCCTCTAGCGCCCGGGCGTGGCGCCGCTAACACCTCCTGCGAAATTCAGCGGGAGGTTAGCGGCGGCGGTAGCGCCCCGCGCCGCCGGCGATGACGCCATCGCTGTGTGCAGCGCCCCAGCCGCAAACTTCCCTTGCGCCCCCTGACCTACCGCCGGACGATATGTCCGACAGGGTCAGGGGGGGTCGATTTGGCAGCGGTTGCGCTAGTAAAAGGGGCAGGTGTCGGGCGGCCATTTTTTTTTGGCCGACTGCCGGCACCTGCTCACTTCCCCTTTGTTTTCCTCGGGGTGCCGGCCGCGATTGCTGGAGTGCTGGGCTGTTTTCCCGGCACCCCGCTCCCCGGTTGTCCAGCAGGGCCCCGGTGCGCGCAGCGCCAGGCCCCTCCCCTTTAATCAGGGGAGGGAGGCCTGCAATGATGCGGTGCTACGTGCCGGTGCGCGTGGCGCTGTTGCACGTCGCGCCGCGATCTTCCGTTGTAGCGTCCCAAGAAGGAGGTGGAGCTCATTTTCCGGCAGAGTGACGCTAACTTTTTCGGGGCGCTAATCGATGTTTTCCCCCTATGAATCTACGATCGTATTTTGCAGTTTTCCCTGCGCCAGCCAGCAATTCTTTGAATCTCATACCTGTCTTTGGAGGAGTTCTTCAGATGAAGATGATCGTATTTCTTGCGCACCGCCGGACTACGACTGTCCTCAACGTCATACTCTCGGACGTCATTCACCTCTGTCACATGACCGGTCAGGACCTTCACCACAAGCAGGATGATATACTGAAACAGAACGAATCACAGGGCACAGGTCAAGGCTGGCTGGCAGGGCTACACAAGGACTATAATTCACGGCTTGTTTGTTTTCCTTTTCCATTGGAAACTGGAGCTAGGCCGCCGAGTGGTACAAAGGGCACACTCTGATGTTCCACAGCTACTGTTTTAACTTACTTCCCATCTTTAGGTCCAATGGGAGAGTTAAGCTGAACGCGGAGCCCCGCACTCTACTAGTGGTCGTCCTGCAGACCAGCTGCACGTCTCACACAGCCTGTGTGGGGCCATTTTTGCGGCCCACCTCTGGCCCTTCAGGAGGGCTTTGCTGCTCCGTGTGCCTTTGGGCCTCCAATCACAGTCTGCTCGGCCGCGAGATGTCGACCCGAGCTGGAGTTGAGCGCTGCCGTGCCTCCTTTACCTTGCGCCCAGTTACGAGGAGGCAGCCTTCACCCCAGCTTGCAAAGGGCAAGTGAAAGGACCCCATTTGAAATGCAACCATGGGGGGTTCCACAGTTTTTTTTTCTTTCTCTCTCGCAGTGGGGAAGTGCCCTCTGTGGCGCGACTGGAAGCGGGAGTTGATCGTGTGCAGGACTCGCAGATGCAGGTCTACCTCCCATCGCTTTGCAGTGCAGTATTCTTGAGAGTAAGCCTTGGGCAAGTCATTGGTTGGGAATGTGGCCCTCAACTAAACGGGTCATAGACTGTTCTTCACCTTTTCACTTGTGTTTAATTTCAGCTCAAATTCACCCCCCTCACCCCCCAATTTACTCTCCTTTTCTCCCCTCCTCGCTGAAGATGAGGCGAACAGCATAGATGAATTTAAGGGAAAGCTAGATATGTACATGAGGAAGAAAGGAACAGAAGGATATGCTGATAAAATGACTTCAATTATACCTATGGAGGGATTATAGAGACCAGAGCTATCCACAGTAAATATGTTTGACAAGCTACAGACAAATTCAGACAGCTAGCTTCAACAATAAGCTTGGATCGCAATAGCCCAGATGTATTTAAGGGGAAGCTAGATAAGTACGAGGGAGAAAGGAATAGAAGGACATGCTGATAGGGTGAGATGAAGAGGGGTGGGAGGAGGCTCGTGTGGAGCATAAACAGCGGCAGAGACCAGTTGGGCCGAATGGCCTGTTTCTGTGCCGTACATTCTATGGAATCTCCGGGATATTATTGCTACAGTTATAAAAACCAACTCTCTCTCCGTTCTCGCCTCCCCTCCAGCACGTGTACAAAACATATCATCCCTGCCCATCCCACCATGTGTCTACGCCCCGATCACATTGGAAGAGGTTAGAGGAAGACGGTGAGAGGAAGATAGGGAGGAGCCCCCCCCCCCCCCCAACAGCCTGGGATTACTCACCAGAAACCAATAGATATTCATCAGAGTGAGGGTGAGCAGCAAGATGTTGAAGAAAAAGTAAAAAGGAATATTGGGAACAGACTGGAGACTGGAGTAACAGGTGGCATACAGCACTTTGAGGGGGAACCAGTAAAGACGGAACCAGAACCTAGGAGAAAAAAAAAAGAGAGAGAGTGTTGCAGAGAAGAGAACTCATGGAACTCATTATAAACATGAGGCTCCCTCACTATCCTGAGAACAGTCTTGAACATATGCAACAACTCAGCATCCACAGCCCTCTGGGGTGGAGAATTCCAAAGATTCACAGCCCTCTGAGTGAAGAAATTCCTCCTCATCTCAGTCCTAAATGGCCCACACTGGATAAGCCTGCCGACACTCATTGGCTAGGCTCACATGAAAGAAAGAAAGACTCATTTCTACAGCGCCTTTCACGACCACCGGACGTCCCAAAGCGCTTTACAGCCAGTGAAGTACTTTTTGAAGTGTAGTCACTGTTGTAATGTAGGAAACGCGGCAGCCAATTTACGCACAGCAAGATCCCACAAACAGCAATGTGATAATGACCAGATAATTGGTTTTAATGAAGTTGATTGAAGGATAAATTTTGACCAGGACACCGGGGAAAACCATGGGATCTTTTACGTCCACCTGAGAGGGCAGACGGGGCCTCGGTTTAACGTCTCATCCGCAAGATTACTAACTGCTACAAACTGTGAAGCATTTTGGGATGCGAAAGGCGCTATATAAATGAAAATGCTTCCTTCCTTACATAGCAACACCCACCATTTCAAATATTTCCTTCTCTTTCTCCCACTGACCTTTGAAACACCCAAGCACTTCATAGAATTGCCTTTAATGTAGTAAATGGCCCAAGCTGCTAAACCGAGGAGAATCAGACACCGAGCAATACGAGGAGAGTTAAGGGGAGATGACTGGAAGCACGGTTGTTAAAATGGGATTTTGGGGAGGCTTTTGAGAGGTAACAAGGGGAAAAGTTTCAGGGAGTAGTTGGTATGTTGGCCTTCATTGCAAGAGGATTTGAGTACAGGAGCAGGGATGTCTTACTACAGTTATACAAGGCCTTGGTGAGACCACACCCGGAGTACTGTGTGCAGTTTTGGTCTCCTTACCTAAGAAAGGATATACTTGCCATAGAGGGAGTGCAGTGAAGGTTCACCAGACTGATTCCTGGGATGGCAGGACTGTCGTATTAGGAGAGATTGGGTTGACTAGGCCTGTATTCACTCGAGTTTAGAAGAATGAGAGGGGATCTCATTGAAACGTATAAAATTCTGACAGGGCTAGACAGACTGGATGCAGGGAGGATGTTTCCCCTGGCTGGGGGGTCTAGAACGAGGGGTCACAGTCTCAGGATACAGGGTAGGACATTTAGGACTGAGATGAGGAGAAATTTCTTCACTCAGAGGGTGGTGAATCTGTGGAATTCTCTGCCACAGAAGGCTGTGGAGGCCAAGTCACTGAATATATTTAAGAAGGAGATAGATTTCTAGACGCAAAAGGCGTCAAGGGGTATGGGGAGAGAGCGGGAATATGGTATTGAGATAGAGGATCAGCCATGATCATATTGAATGGCGGAGCAGGCTCAAAGGGCTGAATGGCCTACTCCTGCTCCTAGTTTTCTATGTAGGATCGAGAAGGCGGAAAGCTCTGCTGTAAACAGAGGGGCGAGGGGAAATCGAGGGAGATGCGCAGGAGGCCAGGGTTGAAAGGCCAATGGGCATGGCCTTCGATATTGAGCTGGAAGAGGTCGCAGAGGCCAGGTGGTGAACAATCCTCTTTGTTTCCTGCTCAAGGTCCACTTTCCACCATGTTGAGAGATATTTCTGTTCAGTGGGGAGGGCTGTCTAAAGGAAGGTTAGCTAGTGAGGGTTGGTAGTAGAACTTGGCGAATGGGCCCATCCATCAGACGGAGCCAAAGAAAAACAGGCAGATTACACATTTGCTGGAACTTTTCTTTCGGACAACTTGACTCGCCTGAAAAGGCACCAAAATACACCCATGGTGACTTGATGTTAATTTTCACCTAGAATTAACTCAAATGACTTTAGATCACCTGAAGGACAGGGGCATCCGAATGGCCTTCTTTACTTTTCAAAATCAGGGGCAATTTGACAAACAATTTTTTGAGCAAGTGGAAAACCTCTTGCAATGTCAAAACTGAACAATGTTCTTGCTGTTTGGGGCATGATACCACCCTTGGGATTGTTGTTTGATTTGTCCCCCCTCCCCCCCAATCTCCATTCGCCTCTCTGTGCATTTTGTCCTCCTTACTAACCACTGGCCTTAGAAACACCTTATAGTGTGAGATTTCCCATATTGGAACAACTTACATCAGGAGTAGGCCATTCCACTTTGTTCCGCTATTCAATTAGATCTGTACCTCAACTCCATTTACCTGCCTTTGCTCCATATCCCTTGATACCCTTACCCAGTACCAATCTGTCGATCTCAGCATGGAAAATTTCAATTGACCCATACCTTTGAGTGAAAACATGCAACCTGATTTCACTCCTAAATGACATGATGTTAAAATTATGGTCTATTTGTTCTGGATCTCCCCCACCAGCGGGAATAGGTTCTCTCTGTGTATCTACTCTATCAAATCTTAAAAAAAAAATCATTTTAAACACCTCGATTAGATCACCCCTCAACCTAAACTCAAGGAACTACAAACCAAGTTTATGCAACCTGTCCTCATAATTTAACCCTTTAAGCCCCGGTACCATTCTGGTGAATCTGCCATGCACCCTCTCCGAGGCCAGTATATCCTTCCTGAGGCGCAGTGCCCAAAACTGAATGCAATGCTCTAGATAGGGCCTGACCAAGGTACAACTGCAGCATCACTCCCTCCCCTTTGTAATCCAGACCCCGAGAGAGAGAGAGAGAGAGAGAGAGAGGCCAACATTCCATTAGTCCTTTTGATTACTTTTTGTACCTGCGCACGAGCTTTCAGTGATCTGTGAACATGGACACCCAACTCCCCCTGCCCCTCCACACCACTTAGTCCCTCACTAACTTGCATTTATGCAGTACCTCGAACACAGTAAACATCCCAAGGCACTCCATAGGAGGAGCAAAAGAACACTAGTAGTAGTGGGGAGTTGGTCCACAGCACTGTTGAAGAGACGGGGCAGTTCACCGTGGACAACGGCCAATCGCTGTAGGACTGTGGATCTGCTAGGATGCATTAATTAAGGCATTAAGCGAGCGCACAAACACTTACCAGCTCATAGCAAAGGTGCAACAGCCAATATTGGAAACCACATCGTTTAGTCTGTGGTGGACACCAGCCCTGTTTTTGAAGTAAACATTGAGTTTGGTGAATTCTAGCAGAATGTCATTTATGTCGTGAAGGAAAAGAACCAAGATTCCAATATTGTGATACCTGCAAGAGAGAAAAAAAACAATTGTTTAGCCGCCGAAGTGGCCATTACCGATGGGAAAACATTATTGACTACAAGGGGCGCCAATCCCAATCCTGTCCTCATCTTTTCCAACAGAAGTTACTGAGTAGCCATCAGGACTAGGAACCCTGGCTGATCCCGTTCCACTGCCTAGCCTGTGCTGAGGTTAACAGCGCTCCTACCTGCTGTCCTGGAACCAAGCACTCAGGTTTATTTCTAGAGGGATAGAATTGAAAAGTAGGGAAGTTATGCTAAACCTTGATCGAACCTTGGTTAGACCACACTTAGGAGTACTGCGTACAGTTCTGGTTGCCATTATAAAAAGGATATAGAGGCACTGGAGAGGATGCAGAGAAGATTTACAAGGATGATACCAGAAATGCGAGGGGGTACATATCAGGAAAGGATGAACAGGCTGGGTCTCTTTTCTCTTGAAAAAAGGCTGAGGGGTGACCTAATAGAGGTCTTTAAAATTATGAAAGGTTTTGATAGAGTGGATACAGAGAGAATGTTTCCACTTGTGGGAAAGAGCATAACTAGACGACATCAATATAAGATAGTCACCAAGAAATCAAATAGGGAATTCAGAAGAAACTTCTTTACCCAGAGAGTGGTGAGAATGTGGAACTCGCTGCCACAGGGAGTGGTTGAAGCGAATAGTATAGATGCATTTAAGGGGAGGCTAGACAAGCATGGTGAGGGAGAAGGGAATAGAGGGTTATGCTGATAGATTTAGATGAGGAAAGACAGGAGGAGGCTCGAGTGGAGCATAAACGCCAGCATGGACTGGTTGGGCCGAATGGCCTGTTTCTGTGCCGTATATCCTATGTAATCCTGTATGGTTCAGTTCCAAACAGAGCAGTGCATTTACGAACAGAGCCACCGGGGGAGCCCTTCCTCGAGGTTGATGAAGATTTCACAATTGGAAAGGCCATGTTGTACTAATATGTGTTTGTTCGTAAAAGAATAAAAAAAACACAAATCACGGGTTGAAAAAATGGGGAAACACCTGCTCAAGATTATCGTAAATCTAACACTTCAAATCCGCTGTGTTTTTCAGCCTCTCTTCCACGTCTGGAGGTTGTGAAAGGCGCTATATGAATGCAAGTCTTTCTTTTTACTCCACTGGTTTGAACCGCCTGATGACACTAGGCTACACATGAGAACATAGAGCAGGAGTAGGCCAGGCCCCTCGAGCCTACTCTGCCATTCAATAAGATCATGGCTGATCTTCGACCTCAACTCCACTTTCCCACCCCATCCCCATATCCCTTGATTCCCCTAGTGTCCAAAAATCTATCGACCTCAGCCTTGAATATACTCAACGACTGAGCATCCACAACCCTCTGGGGTAGAGAATTCCAAAGATTCACAACCCTCTGAGTGAAGAAATTCCTCCTCCTCTCAGTCTTAAATGGCCGACCCCTTATTCTGAGACTGTGCCCCCTAGTTCTAGGCTCTCCAGCCAGGGGGAAACAACCTCTCAGCATCTACCCTGTCAATCCCCCTCAGAATCTTATATGTTTCAAAACCTCCCACAGGCGATGAGATATGTTGAAGAAATTGTATAAGATCTGCGAAAGGAACAGGCTTGACAGGTAAATGGGTCATTTCTCATCTTTGCCCAGGCCGAGATCAGTTGGGGTTTTCCTGTTCTCTGTAGCTTGGTACCGCATCACAAGGTACCTTTACCCATTACACCACTGGGGGAGGCCTATGTCTCTCTTCTCATCCTGGACTAGCAGTGGTAACGACACCGATATATCTTGTGCTCATAAACAGAGGGAAAGTTTTCAGGGCGTGCGGGATTAAACCCACTTTACGGTAAAAATGATCGCCCCGGAATTTGCGGTCAAGGGGCGAAGCTAAGGTGCTCGCCGCCGGCCCCCGAAGAAATCCGCCCACAAAGCCCTCACGATCTCCGTGGCGAGAGGTTTGCCTTTTGCGACGCGCAAGTGAGATCAGTGTAGAATAGTGGGGAATCCCTAGAGCGCGATCTAAGGTGACGTCAACAAGCTGTCCGAGCAGCCGATCACACTGCAGAAT
Source organism: Squalus acanthias (assembly GCA_030390025.1). NCBI lineage: Eukaryota > Metazoa > Chordata > Chondrichthyes > Squaliformes > Squalidae > Squalus > Squalus acanthias. The sequence continues at coordinate 35,497,102 of CM059443.1, read as the reverse complement.
TCTCACAGACAAGAACCAGGAAGTGAAGAAGTTGCTTTTATCCGGATTTTTTAAAAATGTTACAGAGAGCAAAAACACAGATTGGGGCTCTCACATGGGGAAAAGGTAAACCTGAAATAAATATGAACAAACTTTAAAAAAATATTGAAACTTTTTTTTTATAGTTTCTAAAAAATTGTAATTTTTAATCAAAATGGAGAAATTTGACCCTCCACGAAATTAAAATTAGTTTTTCAGGGCCATAACCTTTGTTTAGCAGTCAATACGCTGTTAAAACTCCAGTTACGCCTGATCCAACAAGGCCGAGCATTTAACAGGGTATTTAACAGCAGTATTACCGCAGAAAAACCCAAGTTTTCATCAGTTTCCCTGTTTTGACCGATTACTGATTGCCAGCTGTCGGGGGCGAGGGCGGGGGCGGGGGCACAGCGCAGCCAGTGTCGGAGCAGGGAATGACTGCCCGCAACATCAGGATTTCCGCGTTTAGATGCGCGCGCGCGCTACATCCTGAAGTTGTGGTCAGTTTCAAAAGGGCAATAACACCGAACGCTGTTAGATCGCCGTTATTACCCACCGCAACTATTCCAGCCCGATGTCTTCTGCGCACACGCCAGTATGGTGGATCAAGAGTCCTGTAATTCGTTGATTCCCTCTCTTAACACATACTAGGGTTGCCAACCCTTCAGGATTGCCCTGGAGCCTCCAGGAATTGAAGATTAATCTCCGGGACACTGGCTGCCAGCAACTCCGGGAGAAAAATCATAAGGGAGTTAAAAAAAATGGTGTTTTTTCCCCCATTTTTTTGAACACTTTACTTTATTAGTGATAAAAAAATGTTGGAGAAGGTGGGGAAAAAGGGGTTTGACCAGAGGTGGGAGGTCATGTGGTGAAACCTCCAGGAATATGTCCAACCAGAGTTGGCAACTCTAGCACATGCACGCACACTTACCTGAAGGCGTAGGAGAAGGCGATGAGAGCCAGTGTTATCACATGATGGACCAACATCACGACAGAGTCCTTCCTCCAGGCGTCCATGTAGACAGTGGCGTAGATGGCGTGTCCATAGAAACTGCACTGAACCAGGTAAGCAATTGCTATGTCTTTAGGGACGTCCATTGTCGCTCTCCACTCTGAAAGACGAGCGGGAAAGTTAACGCCTTTGATTCGTGCGTGGTATTTTCTGATTGAAGCACAAACATTTTCTCTCATTTCCCCGCTGATCCATCGCACCAGAGAGTGGATTTGTGTAATAATAGTCGTGACACAAGGATGATACCAGGGCTCAGAGCACGGAGTGGCGCCTTTTCCAATTGCCAAAGTTCAGATACAACGTTCTAAGTCACTTAGAATCTTATAGCACAGGAGGCCATTCGGCCCGTCGTGCCTGTGCTTGCACTTTTCAAAGATCTGTCCAATTTAGTCCCACACCCTAGCTTTTTCCCCATATCCCTGTAAATGAGTCCTCTTCAAGTACATGTCCAATTGCCTTTTGAAAGTTCCTATGGTATCTGCTTCCACCACCCTTTCAGGTAGTGCGTTCCAGATCTTAACAACTCGCTGTGTCAAAAAATTTCTCCTCATTTCCTCTCTAGTTCTTTTGCCAATTATTTTAAATCTATGACCTCTGGTTACCAGCCCACTTGCCAGAGGAAAGAGTTTCTCCCTACTTGATTTATCAAAACTACTCATAATTTTGAATACTGCTATTACATCTCCCCTTAACCTGTTCTGATGAAAGGTCATCGACCTGAAACGTTAACTCTCTTTCTCTCTCCACGGATGCTGCCTGGCCTGCTGAGTTTTTCCAGCGTTTTCTGTTGTTATCCCCTTAACCTTCTCTGCTCTAAGGAGAAGAATCTCAGTTTCTCCAATCTCTCCACATAACTGAAGTCCCTCATCCCTGGTATCACCTCCCAAACCAGCGACCTCTACCAGGCGCATGGGAACACCACCACCTCCAAGTTCCCCTCCAAGTCACACACCATCCTGGCTTGGAAGTATATCGCCGATCCTTCATCGTCGCTGGGTCAAAATCCTGGAACACCCTCCCTAACAGCACTGTGGGAGTGCCTTCACCACACGGACTGCAGCGGTTCAAGAAGGCGGCTCACCACCACCTTCTCGAGGGCAATTAGGGATGGGCAATGGCCTTACCAGCAACGCCCACATCCCATGAATGAATTAAAAAAAAAAACCTTGTACTGTATTCTTCTATGAGGGTTAGTGTCTGTCTAAACACACAGAGTATGAACGCATGAAGTGTTTGTATCTGAACTTCTCTAATTGTAAAATATAACCTTAGTTACAGAGCAAGACAGGACGACACTAAGCGGAGAAATTCACTGCTGTTTAACGGGTTAGTCCCAAGTTCAAATAATGTCACGTGATATTCTGAAACAAAAGTAGAAATGCTGGAAACACAGAGTGAGTCAGTCAGCAGCTGCAGGCAAAATGGACAAGTTAAAGTTTGAGGTGTAACCCGTCATCAGAAATGGAAAAGTGAGAAATGAACAAGAATTTAAATAGGAGCAGAACTAAAGAATCCCCCCCCCCACCGCGCACACCCCGCACACACCCACAACGCAGCACATCCCCCCCACACACACCCTCCACACACACACACCCCCACACACCCCCTCCACGCACCCCACCGCATGCACGGTACATACCCCATGCACTCGAGCACCCACTACGTGCACACACAGTTAGCTGGCACAGATGCTACATTAGACGATGGGAAGAAGCATAATAAAATGAGTTAAAGACATAACAAGAGAGTATGCTGTACGATTCAGGATGGGGGTTGGTATTAGGGAGGGGAGGTGGATGGTGCTTGGGGGAACTTGCCTTCGAACAGTGTGCTTTGGGGGAAATCTGCGTCCGTGGTGTCAATCTCATATTCTTCACTTTGGATCGCTAGATCTTCCCATGTTTTGCCAGTTCTCCTGTTCTTATTTATGACTGGACTTACACCCCCTCCCTCTTTGTCTCACTCACGACTTGCATGTCTTTTGTTATGCTTCATCTCAGCATCTCACCATCTCCTGCTTCAGTTCAACATCTCACCATCTCCTGCTTCATTTCAGCATCTCACCATCTGCTGCCTCAGTTCAACATCTCACCATCTCCTGCTTCATCTGAACATCTCACCATCTGCTGCTTCATCTGAACATCTCACCATCTCCTGCTTCATCTGAACATCTCACCATCTCCTGCCTCATCTGAACATCTCACCATCTCCTGCTTTTCCTTTAAGTACATTACAGATCATTTCACCCACATTTCATCTCTTGTTTGACTTTTTCCCCCTTCCTTTTCCTTTGTACCACAGTGATACTCAATACCTTCAGGAAAGGGGGGCAAAAATTGAGGAATTCGGCTCATTTCTTTTGCAATGGCTGCATCTTTTTTCTGTGGATTCTATAGGTTAGTTCAGGTGTCCCACACTCCTTGCTGCATTTCTACAGCACCTTTCAAGACCTCAGGATGTCCCAAAGCGCTTTACAGCCAATGAAGTACTATAGAAGTGCAGTCACTGTTGTAATGCAGACAACCCGGCAGCCAATTTGCGCACAGCAAGCTCCCACACACAGCAGTGTGACAATGACCAGAGAATCTGTTTTTTTATTGATGTTGTTTGAGGGATAAATATTGGCTCAGGTCACCGGGGAGAACTCCCCTGCTCTTCTTCGAAATAGTGCTGTGGGATCGTTTTCATCCACCCGAGAGGGCAGACGGGTCCTCGGTTTAACGTCTCATCTGAAAGACAGCACCTCCGACAGTGCAGCACTCCCTCAGCACTGCACTGGGAGTGTCGGCCCCAGTGCTTAAAAGACTCTGGAGTGGGACTTGAACCCACGTCCTTCTGAAAGGATAGTGACACCCACTGAGGCACGACTGAGATAGGTACGCTCATGACAAAACCGTATGGCTTACACAAATGAAAGGGTAAGTGGAAATCCAGTGGACTGGGACAGCTGTAAAAAGTAACAAGGGGATACGAAGAAAGTGATGAGGCGCAAGACAAGAATATGGGGGGAAGAAACCTTGTGAGGGATATCAAAGCTAACAGGAAAAGTCTTTACAAATATATTAAGAGAAAGAGAGGGGGGGGGGAATGTAGACTCGACTGAAAGAACAATGAAGGTGCAACGAAGGTTCACTGGAATGATTCCTGGGATGAGAGGGTTGTCCAATGAGGATAGATTGAGTAGATTGGGCCTATATTCTCTGGAGTTTAGAAGCATGAGAGGAGATCTCATTGAAAGGTATAAAATTCTTAGAGCACTTGACAGGAGCTGTTTTCCCCTGGCTGGAGAGTCTAGAACCAGGGGTCACAGTCTCAGGATAAGGGGTCGGCCATTTAGGATGAGATGAGGAGAACTTTCTTCACTCAGAGGGTTGTGAATCTTTGGAATTCTCTACCCCAGAGTGCTATGGATGCTCAGTCATTGAGTATATTCAAGACAGAGATTGATAGATTTTTGGACTCTAGAGGAATCAAGGGATGTGGGGATAGTGCAGGAAGGTGGAGTTGAGGTCGAAGTTCAGCCACGATCTTATTGAATGGCGGAGCAGGCTCGAGGGGCTGTATGTCCTACTCCTGCTCCTAATTCTTAGGTAACACGGGATTTTGTCGATATCGGCCGCTGCGCGTGTTGAATGCGGTTAAGCTCCGAGTGGTGGAATCAACAGACGGAGAACCCGCTGAACTCAGCCTCACCGCAGCTCCTCCCAGCAGAGACTCCTGCCTCGCAATAGTGGTCCTTCGCAGTAGGTGACTCTAGTGATGCAGCATTACCGCAGTATCTGCAACACCGGACCAACGTGGGCTCGGGTTTCAGGGCTTGAAAGGATCACTTGATTAAAATATTTTTAGATGCAATGGTTTGATATTTAAGCCACAAATTGCAAATTTATTTTGATTTATTTTCACATTATGTACTCTGTTACTTTATCCTTTGAAAGCATACTGACTGCAGGAGATGTCTCCATCTCGAATCTCTCCAGCTCAGAGTCATTGAACTGGAGTGCGAGTTGGAGACACTCTGACACATCAGGGAGGGGGAGGAATTTCTGGACAGTTTTATCCAGATTACAGTCACACCCCAGAGGAAAGCACAGGTTCAGGAAAGGGAGGGTGTGACTGCTGGGGAGCCGGGTAGTGGGGATTTAGGAGAAGGAGGTCCCGCAGACACTGATCCTGTCCAACAGGTACGATGTACTCGCTACCTGTGAAGACAAGGAGAAAGACTGCAGGGAGGACAGCCACAATGCAGACCAAGGCACCGTGGCTCAGAGGGAAAGTTAAAGAGAAAGGACAAGGCAATAGTGCAGGGTAGCGATAAGGGTAATGATAACCAGAGCATGACAGGAAGGGTCAGAGCGTACAAGCATAAGAGTGCACCAGCAAATAGGGTCAGAGTAGGGAAAAATTTTAAAAAGACAAAATTAAAGGTTCTTTATCTAAATGCATGCAACATTCGTAACAAAGATAGATGAATTGACGGCACAAATAGAAATAAATGGGTATGATCTGATAGCCTTTACAGAGACATGGTTGCAAGGTGACCAAGGCTGGGAACTGAATATTCAGGGGTATTTGACATTTCAGAAGGATAGGCAAAAAGGGAAAGGAGGTGGGGTAGCTCTGTTAATAAAGGATGAGATCAGTACAGTAGTGAGAAATAATCTTGGCTCGGAAGATCAAGATGTAGAATCAGTTTGGGTGGAGATAGGAAATAATAAGGAAAAGAAGTCACTGGTGGGAGTAATCTATAGGCCCCCTAACAGTAGCTACACTGTAGGACAAAGTATAAATCAAGAAATAATAGGGGCTTGTAAGAAAGATACTGCAATAATCGTGGGCGATTTTAATCTTCATATAGATTGGACAAATCAAATTGGCAAAGGTAGCCTTGAGGGTGAGTTCATAGAGTGTATTCAGGACAGTTTCCTAGAACAATACATTGTGGAACCAACCAGGGAACAGGCTATTTTAGATCTGGTAATGTGTAATGAGACAGGATTAATTAATGATCTCATAGTAAAGGATCCTCTAAGGAAGAGTGAACATAACATGATAGAATTTCACATTCAGTTTGAGGGTGAGAAACTTGGGTCTGAAACTAGTGCCTTAAACTTAAATAAAGGCAATTACAAGGTTATGAAGACAGAGTTAGCTAAAGTGGACTGGGAAAATAGATTAAAAGGTAAGATGGTAGATAAGCAGTGGCAGACTTTTAAGGAGATATTTCATAACTCTCAACAAAAATATATTCCAGTGAGAAAGAAAGACTCTACGAGAAGGATGAATCATCCGTGGCTAACTGAGGAAGTTAAGGAGGGTATCAAATTGAAAGAAAAGGCATACAATGTTGTGAAGATTAGTGGTAGGCCAGAAGATTGGGACATTTTTAGAAACTTGCAAAGGATGACTAAAAAAATAATAGAGGGAGAAAATAGATTGAGAGTAAACTAGCAAGAAATATAAGAGCTTCTACAAGTATATAAAAAGGAAGAGAGTAGCTAAAGTAAACGTTGGTCCCTTAGAGGATGAGACTGGGGAATTAATAATAGGAAACAAGGAAATGGCAGAGACTTTGAACAAATATTTTGTATCTGTCTTCACGGTAGAAGACCTTGAAAGCATCCCAATAATAGTGGAAAATCAAGGGGCAAAAGGGAGCGAGGAACTTAAAACAATCACTATCACTAGAGAAAAAGTACTAGGCAAACTAATAGGACTAAAGGCTGACAAGTCCCCTGGACCTGATGGCCTGCATCCTAGGGTCTTAAAAGAAGTGGCTGCAGAGATAATGGATGCATTGGTTGTAATCTTCCAAAATTCCCTAGATTCTGGAAAGGTCCCAGTGGATTGCAAAACTGCAAATGTCATGCCCCTATCCAAGAAAGGAGGGAAACAGAAAGCAGGAAACTATAGGCCAGTTAGCCTAACATCTGTCATTGGGAAAATGCTGGAATCCATTATTAAGGAAGTAGTAGCAGGACAGTTAGAAAATCATAATACAATCAAGCAGAGTCAACATAGTTTTATGAAAGGGAAATCATGTTTGACAAATTTATTAGAGTTCTTTGAGGATGTAACGAGCAGGGTGGATCAAGGGGAATCAGTAGAAGTAGTGTATTTGGATTTCCAAAAAGCATTCGATAAGGTGCCACATTATAGGTTACTGCACAAGATAAAAGCTTGTTGGGGGTAATATATTAACATGGATAGAGGATTGGCTGACTAACAGAAAACAGAGTCGGGATAAATGGGTCATTTTCAGGTTGGCAAACTGTAACTAGTGGGGTGCCACAGGGATCAGTGCTGGGGCCTCAACTATTTACAATCTATGTTAATGACTTGGATGAAGGGACCGAGTGTACTGTAGCCAAATTTGCTGATGATACAAAGATAGGTGAGAAAGCAAGTTGTGAGGAGGACACAAAGAATCTGCAAAGGGATATAGATAGGTTAAGTGAGTGGGCAAAAATTTGGCAGATGGAGCATAATGTAGGAAAATGTGAGGTTATCCACTTTGGTAGGAAGAATAGAAAAGCAAAATATTATTTAAATGGAGAGAGACTACAGAATGCTGCGGTACAGAGGGATCTGGGTGTCCTCGTACATGAAACACAAAAAGTTAGCATGCAGGTACAGCAAGTAATTAGGAAGGCAAATGGAATGTTGGCCTTTATTGCAAGGGGGATGGAGTATAAAAGTAGGGAAGTCTTGCTACAACTGTACAGGGCATTGGTGAGACCACACCTGGAGTACTCCGTGCAGTTTTGGTCTCCTTATTTAAGGAGGGATATACTTGCATTGGAGGCAGTTCAGAGAAGGTTCACTAGATTGATTCCTGAGTTGAAGGGGTTGTCTTATGAGGAAAGGTTGAGCCTATACTCATTGGAGTTTAGAAGAATGAGAGGTGATCGTATTGAAACATATAAGATTCTGAGGGGGCTTGACAGGGTAGATGCTGAGAGGATGTTTTCCCTCGTGGGGGAATCTAGAACTAGGGGTCATAGTTTCAGAATAAGGGGTCGCTCCATTTAAGACGGAGATGAGGAGGAATTTCTTCTCTCAGAGGGTCATGAATCTTTGGAATTCTCTACCCCAGAGAGCTGTGGAGGCTGAGTCATTGAATATATTCAAGGCTGAGATAGACAGATTTTTGAACTACAGGGGAGTCAAGGGTTATGGGGAACAGGCAGAAAAGCGGAGTTGAGGCCAAGATCAGATCAGCCATGATCTTATTGAATGGCAGAGCAGACTCGAGGGGCCAGATGGCCTACTCCTGCTCCTATTTCTTATGTTCTTATGTGATAAAAGTTAATAAAGGATCAATCACACTAATAGGCGTAGTCTACAGAACACCTAATAGTGGAAGGGAGGTGGAGGAAGAAATATGCAGACAAATTAGGGAAATGAGTAAAAACATAGAATAATAATCATGGGGGCTTTTAACTACCCCGATATTAATTGGACAGAAGAGGTAGGTAAAGGGGATAAGGGAATGGAGTTCCTACAATGTGTACAGGACTCCTTTCTAACCCAATATGTATAAAGCCCAACAAGGGAGGATTCGCTATTGGATCTAGTAATGGGAAGTGAACCAGTGCAGATAAGAGAAGTAAAAGTAGGGGAACATCTAGGCAATAGTGACCATAATATAATATGCTTTAAGATGCTAATTGAGAAGGACATAGTATGATGAAAACCAGGGTAATAGATTGGAGAAAAGCTGATTTTGAGGGGCTGAGAATAGAACTTGGGAAAATAAAATGGGCAACAATATTGGCAAACAACGATGTAGAACAGCAATGGGAAACATTTAAAATGGTGTTCAACAGTGTGCAGGAACAATATATTCTGCTAAAAGGAAAGAACAAACTAAACACTAATGAGACTCCATGGATGAATAAAGCCATAAGGGAACAATTGAGGGTAAGGAAAGGGGCATACATTAAGTACCTAAACAGCAGGGGAGTGCATGATAAGGGAGAATATGAAGAGATTATGAGAGAAGTCAAAAAAACTATTGGGAAGGCAAAGAGGAACTATGAAATTAAATTATCAAGGAACATAAAACAAAATAGTAAAATATTTCACAGGCACATCAATAAAAAAGGAAGGTTGGGATGGGAATAGGGCCATTAAGGAATAGACAGGATAATACCACAGGTAACGATAGAGAGATGGCAGAAATATTAAATAATTATTTTGCTTCAGTATTTACCAGGGAAATAGAACAGGTGGACTTGACATTGGATGGCGAGATTAGTAATGAGATAAGTGCATTTAAAATAAAAGGAGGGGATATATTAAATAAACTAATGAAACTCAAAGAGGATAAAACCCCTGGTCTGGATGGATTGCATCCACGCATTTTAAAAGAATCTAGGGAAGAGATAGTAGAGGTATTACCACACATATTTAATAATTCGTTAGAAAAAGCTGTAGTGCCGGAGGACTGGCGGATAGCTAACGTAATACCTATATTCAAGAAGGGGGATAAAACATGTCCAGGGAATTATAGACCAGTCAGCTTAACATCGGTGGTAGGAAAAATAATAGAACCCTACTAAAGGAGAAAATAGAAGAACATCTAGAAACCAAAAACATAGTAATGAATAGTCAGCATGGATTTCAAAAGGGAAAGTCTTGCTTGACCAACCTTATTGAATTTTTTGAAGAGGCAACAGAGAGAGTAGACAATGGTAATTTATCTAGATTTTCAAAAGGCCTTGATAAGGTACCCCATAATAGACTGATGAACAAGGTCAGAGAATTCGGAGTCAGGGGACAAGTAGCAGAGTGGATAGCTAGCTGGCTTCAAGACAGAAAGCAGGGAGTAGGGGTAAAAGGTAACTATTCACAGTGGCAGAAGATGGGTAGTGGTGTTCCACAAGGATCAGTGCTGGGACCACTGTTGTTCACAATTTATATTAATGGTTTAGACTTTGGAATCAAAACCACAATTTCTAAACTTGCGGATGACACCAAATTGGGGGGGGATAGTCAATACTGAGGAGGACTGCAACAAATTACAGGAGGACATTAATAAACTTGCAGAATGGGCAAATCATTGGAAAATGAAGTTCAACACAGATAAATGTGAGGTATTACATTTTGGTAGGAAGAATCGGGAGGTCACTTATTACTTGGAGGGTGCGAGTCTAGGTGGGGTAGAGGAACAAAGGGATCTCAGAGTACAAATACAGAAATCACTAAAAGTTGCGACATAAGTTGGCAAGGCCATAAAAAAAGCAAACCAAGCACGAGGGTTTATTTCTAGAGGTATAGAATTGAAAAGTAGGGAAGTTATGCTCAACTTGTATCGAACCTTGGTTAGACCACACAGAGTATTGCGTACAGTTCTGGTCACCATATTATAAAAAGGATAAAGAGGCACTGGAGAGGGTGCAGAGATTTACAAGGATGATACCAGAAATGCGAGGATATACATATCAGGAAAGGATGAACAGGCTGGGTCTCCTTTCTCTTGAAAAAAGGCTGAGGGGTGACCTAATAGAGGTCTTTAAAATTATGAAAGGTTTTGATAGAGTGGATACAGAGAGAGTGTTTCCACTTGTGGGGAAGAACAAAACTAGAGGCCATCAATATAAGATAGTCACCAAGAAATCCAAAAGGGAATTCAGAAGAAACTTCTTTACCCAGAGAGTGGTGAGAATGTGGAACTCGCTGCCACAAGGAGTGGTTGAAGCGAATAGTATAGATGCATTTAAGGGGAGGCTAGATAAGCATATGAGGGAGAAGGAATAGAGGGTTATGCTGATAGAGTTAGATGAGGAAAGACGGGAGGAGGCTCGAGTGGAGCATAAACGCCGGCATGGACTGGTTGGGCCGAATGGCCTGTTTCTGTGCCGTATATCCTAAGTTATCAGGAGTTTTTCCCCCAGAGTATTTTTTTTTAACATTTCAAGAGATATGAAGCTATTTTGAAAGAGTAAATAAGGAGAAACTGTTTCCACTGGCAGGAGGATCTTTAACCAGAGTACACAGATTTAAGGTAAATTGGCAAAAGAACCAGAGATGGGATGAGGAGAATTTACTTTAGGCAGCGAGTTGTTGTGATCTGGAACACGGTGGAAGCAGATTCAATAGTAACTTTCAAAAGGGAATTGGATAAATACTTGAAAAGGAAACATTTCCAAGGCTAAGGGGAAAGAGCAGAGGAGTGGGACTAATTGGATCGCTCTTTCAAATAGTCAGCACAGGCACGACGGGCCGAATGGCCTCCTTCTGTCCTGTGTGATTCTATATTGTCAGAGAACCCCCACCCTCGATGGCTCAAACGGTTACGGCTCAGCCACATAAACCAAGAACCACCGAAGTTTGAGCCCCTGTCTGTGCCGAGGTAACTGATCTCAGCCCAGCTGAACTCCAATTCACCTCAGCAACACTGGGCCGGGCACAGGAGGGGAAATCATCCAGGCTTCTTGCTCCCCAGCCGCTGTCCAGTGACCCCTGCTGCCAAACGCAGGCGTGTGTGAGAATCCCTCGTTGCAAGGCACCTCGCCAACGCTCCCCTCCCCCTCCGGAGACCAGGAACTCACTGTGGGGTGACTTGCGGGCTCGAACCCCACATCTTACCCCTGGCGGTGCGGGGCAGTGCTCTAGTGCAGTGACGCACTGCGTCACCGGGCAAACCCACAATTTGAAAGGGTTAACGGTAGAAGCCTGCAGGGTCGGCACGTTGCAGCGAGATTACAGACTGTGGCTTGGATTACAGGAGATTGACATCGACACTGCAGGACCCGTCGCACTGCAGTATCTCAGCCATTACAAATTTAAAGGGGCACCGTCATCTTGAAACAGGGCTTATCAATCACTGGTCGAACACTCATGACACTGCGACCCTCTCCAATATGATATTCGTCGCTGCAAAGCAAGAAAGACTTGCATTTCTACAGCGCCTTTTACAATCTCAGGACGTCCCAAGGCGCTTTACAGCCAATGAAGTACTTTTGAAGTGTAGTCACTGTCGTAATGTAGGAAAAGTGGCAGCCAATTTGCGCACAGCAAGCTCCCACAAACAGCAATGTGATAATGACCCAATAATCTATTTTAGTGATGTTGGTTGAGGAATAAATATTAGCCCAGGACACGGGGGAGAACTCCCCCTGCTCTTCTTTGAACAGTGCCGTGGGATCTTTTACATGCACCCGAGAGAGCAGACGGGGCCTCGGTTTAACGTCTCATCCGAAAGACGGCACCTTCGACAGTGCAGCACTCCCTCAGCACTGCACTGGAGTGTCAGCCTAGATTATGTGCTCAAGTCTCTGGAGCGGGGCTTGAATGAGGATTTGTCGATTTTGTTTTCCACAAAGACTCTGTGGGGACGGCTCCGAGCAGAGATCATTTTAGAGAGAGTCGATAAATCGAACCCTGATAACATGTTCTGAGATTGCCACAAATTCTGTTTCCAGGGGGAGGGGGGGGAAGGGCTCAAGCCCAGGCTGAGAGGAAGGTGCAGAGACAGTTTACATTTAACTACTTTACACAGAGAGTACTGAACGTGTTTTTAAATAATTCATTCTTGGGACGTGGGCGTCACTGGCAAGGCCAGCATTTATTGCCCATCCCTAATTGCCCCTGAGAAGGCGGTGGTGAGCCGCCTTCTTGAACCGCTGCAGTCCGTGTGGTGAAGGTGCTCCCACAGTGCCGTTAGGGAGGGAGTTCCAGGATTTTGACCCAGTGACGATGAAGGAACGGCGATATATTTCCAAGATGGGATGATGTGTGACTTGGAGAGCAACTTAGAATCATAGGGGGAGAAATTCGGTATCGCCCCATTTGGGGCGCAATTATCGGCCGGGCACAAAGTTTAGCGCCTGGCGCTAATTATCGCCTCTGACTGCAAACTTGGCTTCTATCGCCCCTCGGGGTGATTGGAGCGCTAAATTAGGCGCTACACACCTCTCTTAAGGCGCTAATGCCGAGGAGCAAGGCGGTATCTCAGAGCGCTGGCGAAGCTCATGTGATGTCAGTCAGCAATGGAACACAGGCACACTGGCGCCAGCCAGTTCTTAAAGGGGAGGGTCGATCTTGCTCTCCATCCACACCCTGCTCATTGCAGCCTTGAATCTCGGCCTGGAGAGACCTGTACATTAAATCTGCTGGAAAGAACAATGGAGAAGCCCAGGGAAAGAGCTCAGAGTGCAGCCCCCAGAGTCTCTTCTAAATCGATGCAAGGAAGGTCAAATCAAAGTGAACCTGCAAAGTGCTGCTCAGTACCCAAAACTCCTTCACACAGCATTGAATCTCTCCAGAAGTCTCTCTCTCTCTCTCTCTCAGAATGCATGGTGCAAAAATGTCGCCGACAAAAAAAGGCAGGAAGCAGTCGCCTTTAAATAGCGCTCCCCCAGTCCCTTCCAGACTGCAAAACGTTCCTCTCAACCTGTCGTTGCTAGCAGCAGGCGGAAAGGCAGGGGGCGCCACTCAATATCCGGTCCGGAGCGCTACCGGGGCGTTGCACGCTCGACTGACGTCACGATCTGCGGTGCAGGAGATCGTGGCGGTAGTGTTTAGCGCTGCCGCAAAATGTCTGGTCAATTTCGCGAGCGGTGCAAACATTGCCGTGCCCAGGCGCTAGTTGCTTTGCGCCCCATTAGTGCCCTCTTAGGGCGCTAATGGGAGGTGCAAAGCAACTGAATTTTTCCCCCATAGAATCATAGAATGGTTACAGCACGGAAGAAGGCCATTCGGCCTGTTGAGCCCGTGCCGATTCTCAGCTAGTCCCACTCCCCCGCCCTTTCCCCGTAGCCCTACAAAAATTTTTCTTTCAGGTGCTTATCCAACTCCCTTTTGAAAGCCGTGATCGAGTCTGCCTCCACCACCCTCTCAGGCAGTGCATTCCAGATCCTAACCACTCGCTGCGTAAAAGAGTTTTTTCTTATGTCGCCTGTGGTTCTTTTGCCAATCACAACTTGGAGGTGGTGGTGTTCCCATGCGCCTGCTGCCCTTGTCCTTCTAGGAGGTGGAGATTGCGGGTTTGGGAAGGTGGAACAGATTGGTCTGGGTGTGCGGATTTGAGGGAATGGACAATGTCGGGCCATTAGTTTTCAGGACCGGTCAGATGGACTGTAAAGTTTTTTCCGATCCTTCACTGTCCTCTGTTCCCGTGTAAGACAATAGCTCCTTTAAGTTCCCCCAATTTGGACCAGTCAGCACTCTGGTCAAGTGGTGTAACGCTACACAGGATATCGTATCCAGACATCGAGTGGCTGTTCCAGCAGACTGTAGCGTTAAGGGATGGGGGAGCGCTCTCTCTGTGATTGGTGAAGACCTTTCAATGTCAGGTTTAAACCTCTCTTGTTGCACGGTTTGCCAGTAAGAGGTTCAGGATTCCAAGGACTTGCAGAGAGCTCAGTTCTGCCCACAACGCTGCCAATACCAACAAAATTAAATCCTCCGCCACAGCTCATTTGACGAGACAGAAATATCTGTGTTTTAGCAGCAAGCAGATTTAAAAAGAAAAGCTCCTCCCTGGCAGTGAAGCAATGATTCATTAATTGAGCGCTGAAATCATTCTACTTCCAACAAGCTCAGGGGAGGGTCGGAAGGGTCGGCTTATTACAAGACATGAAATAATGAAATATATTTAGAGAGCATCCTTCACATCACTCTGATATCTCAAAGAAGAGCACATACAATGAATTACTTTTAAGTGTAGGGATTTACTATGTGAGCCACTTTGCACACAGCAAGATCCCACAAGCGGCAGTGAGCTGAATCAGCAGTTAATCTAGTTTTTGTTAGTGGCGTTGTTTAAGGGAGGAATAGAATAGGCAGAGAATATAAGAGCAGGGAGGTTAGGCCACAGCTAGAGTACCGCGTACAGTTCTGGTCGCCACTTTGCAGGGAAGATGTGATTGCACTAGAGAGGGTGCAGAGGAGATTTACGAGAATGTTGCCAGGACTGGAGAATTTTAGCTATGAGGAAAGATTGGATAGGCTTTTCTTTGTTGGTTTCTTTGGAATAGAGGAGGCTGAGGGAAGATTTAATTGAGGTGTATAAAATTATGAGGGGCTTCGATAGAGTGGATAGGAAGGACCTATTTCCCTTAGCAGAGAGGTCAATAACCAGGGGGCATAGATTTAAAGTAATTGGTAGAAGGATTAGAGGGGAGTTGAATCACAGACAGAATCCCCACAATGCAGATAGAGGCCATTTCGGCCCATCGAGCCTGCACCGACACATATCCCACCCTATCCCCGTAATCCCACGTATTTAATCCCCCCTAACACTAAGGGTCAATTTATCATAGCCAAATCAACCTAACCCGCACATCTTTGGACTGTGGGAGGAAACCGGAGCACCCGGAGGAAACCCACGCAGACACGGGGAGAATGTGCAAACTCCACACAGACAGTCACCCGAGGCTGGATTCGAACCCGGGTCCCTGGCGCTGTGAGGCAACAGTGCTAACCACTATGCCACCGTGTTGAGGAGAACTTTTTTCACCCAGAGGGTGGTGGGGGTCTGGAACTCACTGCCTGAAAGGGTGGTCGAGGCAGAAACCCTCATCGCATTTAAAAAGTACTTGGATATGCACTTGAAGTGCCGTAACCTACAGGGCTACGGACCAAGAGCTGGAAAGTGGGATTAGGCTGGAGAGCTCTTTTTCGGCCGGCACAGACACGATGGGCTAAATGGCCTCCTTCTGTGCCGTAAATTTCCATGATTCTATGAATGTCAGCCAGGACACTGGGCGAACTCCCTGCTCTTCTTCAAGTAGCACGGTGGTCATGGTTTGATATCTCATCGGATGGACCACACCTGTAACTGCAACCTAACGTATCTGCCCACATCCTGGATTGGGGCTCAACCCCACAACCTTCTGACTCAGAGGCAAGAGTTCCACTAACTGAGCCAAGCTGACTTACCAACTGATGGCAAGTATATCCTTACTCTAGATTTTTATTTACCATCTGTGCTTTCCCATCACATCTGATCCTTTGCATCCTGTAACAAAAACAACTTGCATTTATATAGCGCCTTTAACATAGTAAAATGTCCCAAGGCGCTTCACAGGAGCGATTATCAAACAAAATTCGACACCGAGCCACGCGAGGAGATATTAGGACAGGTGACCAAAAGCTTGATCAAAGAGGTAGGTTTTAAGGAGCGTCTTAAAGGAGAGAGAGTTAGAGAGGCGGAGAGGTTTAGGGAGGGAATTCCTGAGCTTAGGGCCCAGGCAGCTGAAGGCACGGCCACCAATGGGTGGAGCGAAGGAAATCGGGGTGCGCAGGAAGCCAGAATTGGAGGAGCGCAGAGATCTCGGAGGGTGGTAGGAATGGAGATATTTCTTCAAGACTTCACTCTCCAGCTCCTTAAGATTTATTTCCACTGGTCTAATTAGTATTGTAGGGCCAGAGACGAAGCTTTACTCTGCATCTGACTGGGCTACGCTTGAGCTGGAAGTGCTTGATGCTGACACTGGATATCCAAATCGTTCTATTCCCCAACACTGACTAGCCTGACCTTAAGGAGCAGAATATGTAAAAAAAAAACACAACACCAATTGTTATGCTACTACTAAAAGCTATTTGAATCGTACTGCTTACCATACCGTAAAAGACAGACGGTGGGTCATGGAAGAAGGGATAGTCTGCCAGGAAGAGCAGGTAGGTGCTGTAGGACCAGGAAGCCATGTAGAAAATTAGTTTCCACGCACTCTCCGGCATTTTGGCTGCATCTCTGGGGTGTAGGTCACACCAGTGGGCTAGCGGCTGAAAGAGAGAGAGAGAGAAAAAAACGGCAATCGTCACCTCACCTGGTCAGAAGCAGATCGCTAACTTCACGCACTGGTTACCTCTTCCTGTGTAATTGGTGCTCCCACCCCTCAATATTTCTCTGTTCAATTCCACGCTGGCGGGGGGTGGTGGGGAGGTGATCAGTTCTACAGAACCATGTAGTCCTCCGTTCCCTTGGCCCAAATAGGAATTCTTCTTCTGTGAACTTCGATAGGGAGCGTTGACAGGCTATTTGGCCATGGGAGGCACCACTAGCAAGCCCAATTCTCTCTTCACTTGAAACGTACACCTACTTTCTATCTGGACTCAATGGGCCATGATCCGGAGTGGGAATCCTGGTTCATTTTTCCCTTCCCTTGCCCAGAAGCACTGAGGCTAACTTTAGCCCCTCCCATCCCCCATCCCGCCTTACCTGGATGTGATCAGCCAATTCACCACAGACCAGGGATGGAACCTCATCGTCTTTTGATCAGGTATAGAAACATAGAAACATAGAAACATAGAAAATAGGTACAGGAGTAGACCATTCGGTCCTTCGAGCCTGCACCGCCATTCAATGCGTTCATGGCTGAACATGCTACCTCAGTACCCCATTCCTGCTTTCTCGCCATACCCCTTGATCCCCCTAGTTGTGAGTGTTATATCTAACTCCCTTTTGAATATATTTAGCGAACTGGCCTCAACAACCTTCTGTGGAAGAGAATTCCATAGATTCACCACTCTCTGGGTGAAGAAGTTCCTCCTCAGCTCAGTCCTAAATGGCTTCCCCTTAATCCTTAGACTGTGACCCCTGGTTCTAGTTTTCCCTACCATTGGGAACATTCTGCCCGCATCTAATTTGTCTAAACCAGTCAGGATTTTAAATGTCTCTATAAGATCCCCCCTCATTCTTCTGAACTCCAGAGGATACAAGTTCAGTTGACCCAATCTTTCTTGATATGTCAGTCCGGCCATCCCAGGAATCAATCTAGTGAACCTTCGCTGCACTCCCTCAATAGCAAGAATGTCCTTCCTTAAGTTAGGAGACCAAAACTGCGCACAATACTCCAGGTGTGGCCTCACCAAGGCCCTGTACAACTGTAGCATCACCTCCCTACTCCTGTACTCAAATCCCCTTACTATGAAGGCCATCATTCCGTTTGCTTTCTTGACTGCCTGCTGCACTTGCATTCCCACCTTCAATGACTGATGTACCATGATGCCCAGGTCTCGTTGCACCTCCCCTTTCCCTAATCTGCCACCATTCAGGTAATAGTCCGCCTCTCTATTTTTACCACCAAAGTGGATAACCTCACATTTATCCACATTGTACTTCATCTGCCATACATTTGCCCATTCACCCAACCTGTCCAAGTCACTCTGTAGCCTCCTAGCATCCTCCTCATTGTTCACACTACCTCCCAATTTAGTGTCATCCGCAAATTTGGAGATATTACATTTAATCCCTTCGTCCAAATCATTAATATATAATGTATAGCTGGAAGTCCTGTATTCAAGGCCGATTCCTATTAACTGTGTCTATTGTTTTTCCCTCATCGAACAATATAGCACAGAAGGAGGCCATTCAGCGCATCGTGCCTGTGCTGGCTCTTTGAAAGAGCTATCCAATTAGTCCCACTCCCCCTGCTCTTTCCCCATAGCCCAGAATTTTTTTTTCCCTTCAAGTATTCATCCTGAAGGAATTTTGATTTTGTGAGGAGTTGGGGTGGGGTGGGGGGGGGCGGGATTTACTCAGTGAAATCCTGACAAACGCCAACCGAATTTTAATAAGGATACAATGTTTGGTAAATGGTTTAATTTTATTTTAAGATAGCAAAGACTGAACCCAGTTACAAAAAGGTCACAAATTAAATATTTAAAGAATGTGACAGATGCAAAGGAGGAAACATTTAATGGGGTGTGAGGGGGAGTGGGAATGAATGAAATTCTTATCGAGCTGACGCAGATGCAATCCTCCCACACAACAAAACTCGACAGAAGCTGGAGGATTTTTTTCCCCCTCGTCCCAATTTTCTCGCGCTTCCTCAGCGGACGTTGAGCTCTCATGGTGTACAGTTCCAAGGGCGACTGCACCACCTCCCCTCCCACCCATCCCACCCCCAAGTGGCCATTCATCATGTGTGAACCAAGACAGTAAAAGGCCAGCCGACTATTTGACAGTGGAGGCATCACAACTGAGCCTGATCTGCACAAGCACACGTCACAGCAGCAGGGCGTTGTTGGATCAGGAGCAGGAACCCTGGGTGATTGTCCCCCTCGGTACTTTAAGGCGCCGAGGCCAATTAAAGTGCCACTATCACTGCCCTGGCTGAGATCAGCGAACTTAGCACAATCTCCGACCTTCCCGGCCCAGCCTGGCCTGGCCCAGGTCTACACTAGGCGATACATCTACCAGTAGCAACACACAGGAGTTATCCCCATTTTGGAAATGGAAATGTCAGCCGTGGCTCAGTGGGTAGCGCTCCTGCCTCTGGGTCAGAAGGTTGTGGGTTCAAGTCCGACTCCAGAGACTTGAGCACAAAAATCTAGGCTGACACTCCCAGTGCAGTGCTGAGGGAGTGCTGCACTGTCGGAGGTGCCGTCTTTTGGATGAGACGTTAAACCGAGGCCCCGTCTGTCCTCTCAGGTAGACGTAAAAGATCCCACGGCACTGTTTCGAAGAAGAGCAGGGGAGTTCTCCCCGGTGTCCTGGCCAATATTTATCCCTCAATCAACATCACCAAAAACAGATTATCTGGTCATTATCACATTGCTGTTTGTGGGAGCTTGCTGTGCGCAAATTGGCTGCCGCGTTTCCTACATTACAGCAGTGACTGCACTTCAAAAATACTTCATTGGCTGTAAAGAGCTTTGGGATGGCCGTGAAAGGCGCTATATAAATGCAAGTCTTTTCTTTTGTAGGATAAATTGTATCCAAATTTTACCTTTTTTGCAACACAAAGGCAAACTTATACCGTACGTTACATCTGTGGGTCCATTTCATCAGATCGCTCCCTTCCCTTCCACCCCGACCCCCTCCCAGCCCAACATTCCACCAGACCTCGGAGTTACTTGTTCCAATTGAAAGGGCAGGTCAGCCCAGGGCTGCCACCATTGCTGTTCCTCATTTCATCACCACAGGGCACCCCGTGAGACAGACAGTAACCCACTATTAGTGGTGGTGGGACTTTGGTTGCTCACTGACTCCAGATATTTTTTGTGTAGGGTGGGGGGGGGGGGGGGGGTGGTGGGGGGTTGGGAGTAAAGAGTGCAGAACTAAAATAATAAAAAATCTGTCAGCTGCGTACCAACTCCCGCTGCAAAGTGCAGTTGAAGTCCCCTGCAGTTGAATAGCCAGCATGCAGACGCGCATTTGCAAAAAATGGCCACGTTGTCAAGGCACTGGAGGATGGGCAATGCCTGTGAAACTACAACCCCAGCAAGAGTCTGAACCTTCAAGAGATACAAAAAAATATGCATGGAAGGGGGGTGGGGGGCAGTGAGTTGAAATGCTCAACTTTCTCATCATGACTTGTGACATTATCTGAACGGCCTTTCAACACTTTCTTGGCTCAGTGTGATTCTATATGGTGCTGGGTTGCTCTGACTAGATTCCTGCTTATGCACAGCCTGACTGGCTGGTAATGAGAGCTCAGTGCGTCCCTTGTGCTGTTTTGGGTGGTGTTAATTGCTGTAATGTTACCCCCAGGTCACCACAAGCAAGCAGGCGAAAATATACAGAGCACTGCGACTGCAGCTCTTTTAATACCACACGTGTAAAGACCGGGTTTGTGGCCAAACGAGGAATTGTTTAAAAATATCACTAGTGACGTAAGAAAACTACTAGGCACTTGGTCTAAGCATTAAACAAAGCTTTAATCAACTGTTTTACAACATGGTGATCTAGTTGTCCTTCACTAGTTCCTGTTAAAGAATGTCCTGAGCAAGCTGGGCCCATGCCCGAGTATTTATACTCTCCCTGGACAGCGCCACCAGCAGGCCGCCCAGTATTATTCATAAGTCATTTTCCATGAATGACAAGATTCATGTCAACTAGTCTAATTTTGACATGGTCACCCTCTCAAACTTGGCTCAGTTGGTAGAACTCTCGCCTCTGAGTCAAGAGGTCGTAGGGTTCAAGCCCCACTCCAGGGACTTGAGCACATCATCAAGGCTGACACTTGCAGTGCAGCGCTGAGGGAGTGCTGCAATGTCGGAGGTGCCGTCTTTCGGATGAGACGTTAAACCGAGGCCCCTACCTGGCCTGGTCTACACGTGACTGCAGTCCCACACCACGTGATTGACTCTGAAGTGGCCTGGGAAGTCTCCCAGTGGTAAGACCTATGCTACAAAAACAAGTAACAAGAGAAATAATGGCGGGACCTATGCTTCATTGCTGTTGAGTCCAAGTCTTTGAACTCATGACAAAGCACCATCGTTGGAGCACCTTCACCATGAGTGCACCAATTGTTCAAGAGGAAAGCCCACCACCACCTTCTCTGGGCAACTAGAGATGGGCAACAGATGCCGGCCTGGTCAGCATTTACCAAATCCCAAAAACAAGTGAAAAAAAAATGTAACTCGGACCTAAGGATCTCATGTAATCACTTTGGGAGGGATTCACTTCTTACCAACCTTCTGAGATAGTAGCTGTAAATCTTGCTGAAATCTTTAGTGTTTTAAAGAGCTGAGTCAAGAGAAAAGGGAAAAAAAGACTTGCATTCATGTTGCGTCTTTCACGACTTTCCAAAGTCGCTTTACAGCCAATGAAGTACTTTTTTGAAGTGTAGTCACTGTTGTAATGTAGGAAACGCAGCAGCCAATTTGCACACAGCAAGCTCCCACAAACAGCAATGAAATAATGACCAGATCACAGCAAGCTCCCACAAACAGCAATGTGATAATGACCAGATCATCTGTTTTAGTGATGCTGGTTGAGGGTTAGATATTGACCCAGGAGAACTCCCCTGCCCTTCTTGCAATAGTGCTGTGGGATCTTTTACGTCCACCTGAGAGAGCAGATGGGGTTTTGGTTTAATATCTCAACCGAAAGACGGCGCCTCCGACAGTGCAGCACCTCCCTCAGTATTGTACTGAAGTGTACACCATTCACTTCTTCTATGTGGTATCCTCTGTGTCCAATCATATGCCACTTTCTGTGCATACCCTGTATAACACACTCCCTCTATGAAGCACCCTCTAGTTACAAGCTTGAGTAACCGAGACTGCAAAAGCCAGAAAGCGTTGCAGGACCTGGGACGTGATCCAACATACCCTCGGGTTCCATCATCAGATTGGAATACCTTTCATCATATCTCATGAGGTATCCCTTTCATCTTCAAACAGCACCAGAAAGCCTCTACATGAAAGGCACCGTCTGCCTCACAGGAAGGAAACTATTTTAAAAAGGGAATAAAATTCATGATCTGGTATTTATTATAAATGAGAACAAGGACACTGGAACACTTTACCTCAAGTATAATCCGATGTTACAGTTTTACATTTACAAATGGGGACTGTAAATTGCAGGAGTTCCTCTATTGTAGCTTTTACCTCAGGTGCTGGTGGTCACTCCCAGCAAGACCAACCTCCATCAATGATGGTGCTACTCTAAAGGTCCACCTATTGAGTTTATTTTATCCATGGTCCATAGGAGCAGCAACAATGTAAATACTACCTTGGATGTCAGCCTTGGCTCAGTTGGTGGCACTTTCGTTCCCGAGTCAGAAAAACGAGGGTTCAAGTCCAGTGTTCCGTCTAATTTTTTTTGGGGGGTGCGCGGTCCCTTTAACGGGCTGCACATCCCATTCAAGATTTTGTCCATTGAGAAGCCGGCAAGCGGCCTGCGCAGGATCTCCATACAACTGCACGGCCATGTAGCTTAGCGGGAACGTTGTTCAAGCCCCATTCCAGAGACTTGAGCACGCCATCCAGACAGACACTGGAATATCTATTATATATTAATAATCTTATGTCTGCATGCACTTCCTGCCGTTAACTTTTTGAGCTAACTTTCTTCATTATAAATTCCTATGTCAACATTTATAATATTAAATGCCTATATAAACTTGTCACGCTGTAATTACACCCTCCCACCAGTAGTGGTGCTGTAGCTTATAATGCAAAGACACATTGATGATCTACCACCTCCACTTCTTTGCTTCCCAAACAGTCAGAGGTCTTGTTGGACAGAATGTTATGACTTTAAAATGGATTACATCTGCACGCCCTGGTCCAGCTGTCCCCTTTGGTTAAACCCCCTTTCACCTGAAGACTACACTTGATCTTCACTCCTCGTGTGCAATGCCACAGGAGCTTGACTGGTAGAATATAAAAACTAAACGCAAAATGCATGGCCCAACCTTCACAAATCCTATTTTAAGGATTTACGGTCGGTAACCAGAGGACACAGATTTAAGGTAATTGGCAAAAGAACCAGAGGGGAGATGAGGAGAAATGTTTTTGCACAGCAAGGTGTTGTGATCTGGAATGCGCTGCCTGAAAAAGGTGGTGGAAGCAGATTGAATAGTAACTTTCAAAAAGGGAATTGGATAAATACTTGAAAAGGAAAAATGTGCAGGGCTATGGGGAAAGAGCAGGGGAGCGAGACTAATTGGAGAGCTCTACCAAAGAGCTGGCACAGGCACGATGGGCCGAATGGGTTCCTCTGTGCTGTTCGATTCTGAGAAGAAAATGGCAGATCATTCATTCCTCCTGTCATTGTTGTTCGCCCCAGCCAAACATGTGCTTGATGTGTGCCTGTCTCCACCCTTGCCTCAACTGATCTGCTGCTGAAACCCTCATCCATGACTTTGTTACCTCTAGCCTTGACTATTCCAAAGCACTCCTGGTTGGCCTCCCTAGTTCTACCCTTCATAAACTTGAGCTCATCCAAAACTCTGCTGCCCGTGTCCTGACTCGCACCAAGTCCTGCTCACCCATCACCCCCTGTGCTCGCTGACCCACATTGGCTCCCCGTCCGGCAACGGCTCGATTTTAAAATTCTCATGCTTCTTTTCAAATCCCTCCATGGCCTCGCCCCTCCTTATCTCCGTAATCTCCTCCAGCCCTACAATCCACTGAGATCTCTGCCCTCCGCCAATTCTGGCCTCTTGAGCATCCTCGATTTTAATCGGTTTTATAAAGAGGAGCAGGCTTGAAATTACCTCCGGTTGCAGACCCCCTGGAAAGTCTCTGCAGACCGCCAGGGATCCCCCAGTTTGAGAACCACTGCTTTAGAGGGATAATTGACTCACACATTAACTGGCCATACAGCTGTTTTCATTTCCTCCAATCCTAAAGTTCTGTTTCTTGCATTGCTGTGATCTTCAATTTGTCGTCTCCATCCTGTTCACTACAATCTTGGCCCTTTCCTTCTGTGACTGTATACTTGCTTTGAACCAGTACTGTGCTAGTTTGACTCATTACTTTCACCTGCAGTTTTCTATCCCTTATTTCATGGTGCCAGCCGTGGCTCAGTGAGTAGCACTCTCGTCTCTGAATCAGAAGGTTGTGGGTTCAAGTCCCACGTCAGAGACTTGAGCACAAAATCTCAGCTGGCCACTCCCAGTGCAGTGCTGAGGGAGGTGCTGCACTGTCGGAGGTGTCGTCTTTTCTGTGAGATGCTAAACCGAGGCCCCGTCTGCTCTCTCAGGTGGATGTAAAAGATGCCATTTGAAGAAGAGCAGGGGAGTGCTCCCCGGTGTCCTGGCCAATATATATCCCTCAATCAACATCACTAAAGCAGATTATCTGGTCATTATCACATTGCTGTTTGTGGGAGCTTGCTGTGCGCAAATTGGCTGCCGCGTTTCCTACATTACAACAGTGAC
Organism: Squalus acanthias; assembly: GCA_030390025.1. NCBI lineage: Eukaryota > Metazoa > Chordata > Chondrichthyes > Squaliformes > Squalidae > Squalus > Squalus acanthias. The sequence goes on along the minus strand of CM059443.1, from coordinate 35,472,502 downwards.
TACACTTCAAAAAAAGTACTTAATTGGCTGTAAAGCGTTTTGGGACGTCCAGAGGTTGTGAAAGGCGCTGTAGAAATACAAGACTTTCTTTTATTTCTCAGGATGTGGGTGACACTGCCAAGCCCATATTTATTGCCCGTCCCTAGTGGTTCTGAGAAAGTGGTGGGCCGCCTCCTTCTTGAACCGCTGCCGTCTTCATGGGTCATGTCACTCCCATAATACCATTAGGTGGGGAATTCCAGGACACTGACCCAGTAATGAAGGGATGGCACCAAATATAGGCCCAAATTAGTATGGTGCGCAACCTTGAGGGGAACGTGGAGGTGATGGTGTTTCCAAAACATTGCTGCTCTTGTCCTTCTCAGTGGTAGCTGTCTCAGGGAGAGATGTGCTGTTGAAGTAACCTTGGTGACTTACTGCGGTGCATTCTGCAGCTCGTACATACTGCAATCACAGTGCGCTGATGATAGTCAGCTCGATAACGCGGGCTTCTTCACCCCAAGAAGATTTTTTTTCTTTTTAAAAAATTATTTTGCCCATTGTGCCTGTGCCAGTTCTCTGAAACAGCCTTCGACTTAGTCCCTTTCGCCATACGCTATCAATTTTTTCTTTTTCACCTATTTATGCATTTCACTTTTGAAAGTTATTATGGATTCTGCTTCCATTGCTGATTCTGGTTGTATGCCCAGCCCTAACAACCCTCTGGGTTAAAAAAAAATCTTCTAACCTCTCCCTTTGTTCTTTTCATGATGAAAAAGATACATTAAGCAATTAGGAATGCAAATGGCATGTTGGCCTTTATTGCAAGGGGGTTGGAGTACAAGAGTAAGGAAGTCTTGCTACAAATTGTAGAGGGCTTTCGTGAGACCACATCTGGAGTACTGTGCACAGTTTAGATCTCTATATCTAAGGAAGGATATACTTGCCTTAAAGGTGGTGCAATGAAGGTTCACTAGATTGATCCCTGGGATGAGAGGGTTGTCCTATGAGGAGAGATTGAGTAGACTAGGCCTATACTCTCTGGAGTTTAGAATGAGAGGTGATCGCATTGAAACATATAAGATTCTGAGGGGGATTGACAGGGTAGATGCTGAGAGGTTGTTTCCCCTGGCTGGAGAGTCTAGAACTAGGGGGCATAGTCTCAAGATAAGGGGTAGGCCATTTAAGACTGAGATGAGGAGGAATTTCTTCACTCAGGGGGTTGTGAATCTTTGGAATTCTCCACCCCAGAGGGCTGTGGATGCTCAGTTGTTGAGTGTATTCAAGGCTGAGACAGAGATATTTTTGAATACTAAGGGAATCAAGGGATATGGAGATCGGGCAGGAAAGTGGAGTTGAGGTAGAAGATGAGCCATGATCTTACTGAATGGCGGAGCAGGCTTGAGGGGCCGTGTGGCCTACTCCTGCTCCTATTTCTTGTGTTCTTAAACTTATTCCCTCTAATTGGATGCTCTGACTGTCAATCATCCCGCTCCCACCAGGTTTAAGGGGAAGTACATGAGGGAGAAAGGAATAGAAGGATATGCTGAGAAGGCGAGATGAAGCAGGGTGGCAGGAGGCTCGTGTGGAGCATAAACACTGGCATAGACCAGTTGGGCCGAATGGCCTGTTTCTGTGCTGTAACTTCTATGTAATGCTAGTTACCAACTCACCAATCAGTGGAAATAGTGTATCGGAAACCTCAGAATTTCACACACCTCCTCTTAAACTTCTTTGTCCTAATGGATGTTCTAATTCTCCTGCAATGGCAACACAGTGCCATTCTATTGCCAGACACCATACGAACATAAGACGTAGGAGCAGGAGGTCATTTGGCCCCTCGAGCCTGCTCCGCCATTCAATGAGATCATGGCTGATCTGATCTTGGCCTCAACTCCACTTCCCTGCCCGCTCCCCATAACCCTTCACTCCCTTACCTTTCAAAAATCTGTCTGTCTCCACCTTAAATATATTTAATGACCCAGCCTCCACAGCTCTCTGGGGAAGAGAATTCCAAAGATTCACGACCCTCTCGGAGAGAAGAAATTCCTCCTCATTTCCAATTTAAAACGGTGGCCCACTAATTCTGAAATTATGCCCCCTAGTTCTAGATTCCCCCACGAGGGGAAACATCCTCTCTGCATCTACCCTTCAGAATCTTATCTGTTTCAATAAGATCCCCTCTCATTCTTCTAAACTCCAATGAGTATAGGCCCAATCTGCTCAACCTTTCTTCATAAGACAACCCCTTCATCTCAGGAATCAACCTCGTGAACCTTCTCTGAACTGCTCTGGTGGGGCTCAGTGGAAGTGATGTAGCCTGGAGTGGTTTTGATTTAGTAGAATTGTCAAAGCACATTTCTGATGCTATAGTTGTGAAACTGCTGTGAAGATTTTAGAAGAGAAAAAAAAGCAGTATTTAAGACTGTACCAGGGATTGGGGGGTGGGACAGGGGTGGGTTGGGCACAGTTGTGAATGATAGACTTGAGGATTTAGGGCTTTTTTCAGTGGAGCAGAGACTGTTAAGGGGTAAGGAAAGAAACTACGAAAGAAAGACTTGCATTTATATAGCGCCTTTCATGACCTCAGGACATCCCAAAACACTTTACAGTAAACAAAGTATTTTTTGAAGTGTAGTCACTGTCGTAGTGTAGTGAAATGCAGCAGCCAATTTGCGCGCACAGCATTTAGATAGTGACCAGGTAATCTGTTTCTTTGACCAAGCTTTTGGTCATCTGCCCCAATATCTCATGTGGCTCGGTGTCAAATTTTGTTTGATTACGCTCCTGTGAAGCACCTTGGGACGTTTTACTACGTTAAAGGCGCTATATAAATACAAGTTGTTGCTGTTGTTTGATTATTAGTGACGTGGGGAGTCATCCAGGGTTCCCATTCCAGGGACACTGGCTGGAAACTGCACATTTGTGGAGAGTAGCTGGGAACAAAATTGGATGCCCTCCACAGCCCAATAGTCTACTGCCATTCATCGTGGGGTCACTTGGGCAAGACACTGGTTGGCTGCTGTTACTCACCCAGTGAGAGTCACAGCCTTCAGGACAAGAGCAGAGAAAACGGGGAATAAAACTATGGTGGTTACTTTTTGTCGGAGGTGCTGTCCTTCAGATGAGACTGTGAATCCAGGCCCTTTCTGTTGTCTCAGGTGGATGTTAAAGATGTCATGGCTGCTAACTGAAGAAGAGCCGAGGGCTCTCCCAGTGTCCTGGCCATCACTCTTCCCTCAACCAACATCAAAAAAAGACATGCATTTATGTAGCACCTTTCACAACCACCGGACGTCCCAAAGCACTTTACAGCCAATTAAGTACTTTTTTTGAAGTGCAGTCACTGTTATAATGTAGGAAACGTGGCAGCCAATATGCGCACAGCAAGCTCCCACACACAGCAATGTGATAATGACCAGAGAATCTGTTTTAGTGATGTTGATTGAGGGATAAATATTGGCCCCAGGACACCAGGGAGAACTCCCCTGCTCTTCTTCGAAATAGTGCCGCGGGATCTTTTACATCCACCTCAGAGGGCAGACGGAGCCTCAGTTTAACATCTCATCCGAAAGATGGCATCTCCGACAGTGCAGCACTCCCTCAGTACTGTACTGGAGTGTCAGTCTGAATTGTTGTGCTCGAGTCCCTGGAGTGGGACTTGAACCCACAACCTTCTGACTCAGAGGCGAGGGTGCTTCCCACTGAGCCACAGCTGACACTCACCCACAAAAATATGCTTAACCGGTCTTTCATCTCACGGCTGTTTATGGGTGTTGCTGGTGCAGAATAGTTGCCATATTTGCCTATGTAACAAGAGTCACTGCACATTGTGTGACGCGCTATGAGATGTTTCAATACGTCAAGGCACTATATGAATCAAGAGGTTCAAATGACATCATAAACCATACAAGAGCAAAGCTCAGTTTGTGAATATTGCAAAGCCACTGGTATGCTATATAACAACACATCGGTTCCCACCTTAATTTCTTGCTCATTGTACAGTATAGTTTAAGAACCCGTTGCGGATGCAAAGCCTGACATTGTCTGCAGTGGCTTGTCTTCTGAAGTTTGAAGGGAGCACAGCAGTGCTGGTCAGGGCAAAAGTCCTCAGGTGGCTGAGATCACATGACAAGAAGCTCTGATTACACCAGGGCAATTGGTGCCATTTAAGGGCAACCGCCTACCCACTAAAGATTATGAACCATTACCCAATCTATCGAGTAACTTTGCCACAGCATATTAGAAGATTTTTTTTACATAAAAATTGAGAGTCCCTAACATCAGGGTTGAGCTGTATTGTGAGAGCACATATCCATTTTAACACATGGAGCTGTATTTGTGGGTTTTATTTTCCCAAAGAATGAGATGCACAAGAACACATTATTATTTATAAACCACGAACTGAGAGAATCTCAATCCAAGAGGCCTGTTTTAGCGCAACAGACCCAAATCTGGCCAAAATATTCAGCGCCTGCTCCGACATCGTATTCCATTGTAAATTAATAAGCATCAACCGCAGTCAAATAAAGCCTCAGTTTGTTACATTATTGGTCAGATTATACACCATCATCTATAAATATATTGATTCAGAGTGCAAGTAAAATAAATACTGATTATATATATATATATATATATATATATATATATATATACACACACATATGTACCATATTTTATATATATAACATATATAGATAGAGAGATTAGATAGTTACTGTGTATATCTATATATAATAGAGAGATAGGTAAGAGAGAGCGAGGTGAGAGAGAGAGATAGATAGATAGCTGAGAGAGCGATAGATAGATGAGGGAGTGATAGATAAGAGATATAGATAGATAGCCAAGAGAGAGATAGATGAGAGAGATGAGAGATAATAGAGAGGAGAGAGAGAGATAGATAGAGATAGACAGATAGACTGTGTATATCTATATAGGTATGTAGGTAGAGTGAGAGTTTTAATATATGTTCAGGCCAGCTTTTCTCATGTTAAAAACACACAGATGTGGAATTGGTATTTTGCTTGACAATATAAGGGGCACAAACACTGACTCACTCACTGACCTGGAAAAGGTAACGCGAAGCCGCCTTCCGTAGGAGAGTCCATCCCACGGCACAAACCAGGAACAAAAGCCCCTCGGTAGCGGTGAGGGAGGCGTTTTCCAGCAGGGTCCGTTTCGACAGCTCAAATCCGCAGTCCCCGCACTCCGCAATCGCAGTGTTCATGCGAGTGAAGCTTTTGAGCAGCACCTCGCCATAACCAGGCATCGGCTGCACCATCCTGACAACCTGCTTGCGAGCGCCAGCCTCCATTTAACACCGATTCCCCAATCGATTAACAAAAAAATATAATATATATATATATAAATATTAGTCCCCAGTAATTGGTCACAGAAAAAAAACTCCACTGTAAACCCTTAATAAAGAAATCAGAGCCAAAGGAAAGAGATACTTTCCCTTAGGGTGAATACGAAACAATGTATCTGATTCTCAGCGATCTTCCAGCTTTAAACAATGCGATTGTTTACAACTGGATACAAAGTATTTCCCGGGAATGTTGCAATTTATTGTCCCGGACTAGTCGTTTCATGAATCAAATCTGGATCTCGCTGGGGTTGTACATTAAACGATTCTGAGACTCCCACTCGTCCACTTCACAAAATAAAAATCGACACAAAGTGCAACGGTTGAGAAATCCCCAGTCCATTAAATATTCATTAACAATGAATGTAATCCTCTTGGTTTTAAGACTTCTGCTGAGCAATTTGGTCTCGCAGGTTCCCAGCCTCACTTGTCCTTGTAGTTTCGCCCCTCTCGTCAGTTTCGCCCGCTGCTGGGTCAGTTTCTGCAGATAAGCCTGGGTCAGTTTCTGCAGACAAGCCTCTGGTTCAAGCCCCTCTCCCTCCAGCTCCTTATTCTCTGCCGGTTGCTGCAGTGTATCCGCGCATCTGAAACACAAGCAAAAAAGATCAAGATTTGACAGTCTGGTCACGTTTCTTTTCTTCACCCACACACACACACACAAAAGCAGAATGACTCCTCCTTTACAGTCCGATCACGTTCAGATAGCACCAAGACCCGCCCACAGCCAGAGAAAGATGCACAGCTCACCCAATCCGTGTGAGCCGTCAATCTGCAGCCCTTAAACGTCACGCTCCAATCCCTTCACAGGACCCTTCCTTATTCCCACCCCCCTCCCACAATTACAATAAGGGAAGGGGGGGAAGCGTATACATGCCTTGTGATTGCTGAACACCGTCCCACCCCCCACCCGAGCCACAGCTTGCTGCTTGCCTGGAAAAGGTCAGGGGAAGCATAAGGGTGGGGGGCCGCCGGGAAGGAGGGACGAGATTATAAACATATTTTAGAAGTATATCAGCCGGTCCTTCATCGTCGCTGGGTCAAAATCCTGGAACTCCCTCCCTAACAGCACTGTGGGATTGCCTTCAGCACACGGAGTGCAGCGGTTCAAGAAGGTGGCCCACCACCACCTTCTCAGGGCAATTAGGGAATAGGCAATAAATGCTGGCCTTGCCAGCGACGCCCACATCCCATAAACAAAAAGAAAAACTGTGAATGTTGGAATGTTGAAATAAAAGACTTGCATTTCTATAGCACCTTTCACGCTCTCAGGACATCCCAAAGGGCTTTATAGCCAATGAAGTACTTTTTGAAGTGTACAAATGTGAGAAGTCGCACAACACCAGGTTATAGTCCAACAGCTTTATTTGAAATCACAAGCTTTCGGAGCGCTGCTCCTTCGTCAGGTGACGTGAAGAGATGCATATAGGCACACCTTTGATTGCCGTGATTATCTCTCTGCCGGGGTGTGATAAAGGGCAGTTAGAAAGATTAACTGTAATCATCTGGCAGTGTTCTCTGACTATATATGCTGTGCCTATATGCATCTCTTCACTTCACCTGACGAAGGAGCAGCACTCCGAAAGCTTGTGATTTCAAATAAAGCTGTTGGACTATAACCTGGTGTTCTGCGACTTCTCACATTTGTCCACCCCAGTCCAACACCGGCATCTCCACATTTTTGAAGTGTAGTCACTGTTGTAATGTAGGAAACGCGGCAGCCAATTTGCGCACAGCAAGCTCCCACAATCAGCGATGTGATAATGACCAGATCATCTGTATTAGTGATGTTGGTTGAGGGATTAATAATGTCCAGGTGACCAAGGATAAGTCCCCTGCTCTTCTAGTGTCGTGGAATTGGTTTAATATTCTTGTTTGTCGTCTGAGCACTGGCTAGAAGATCCCAAGCGAAGAGCTCGGAGCAGCAGATTGCTGCACTGCAAACCAAGGCCGATCGATTTCTTTTTCGAGCTACATTCCAATGAGATCGGCAAATTCCTTCAATTGTCAATGCTTGTTCCGAGGATAAGAACATAAGAATTAGGAGCAGGAGGAGGCCATACGGCCCTTCGAGCCTGCTCCGCCATTCAATAAGATCATGGCTGACCTTCGACCTCAACTCCACTTTCCCGCGCGATCCCCATATCCCTTGATTCCCCTAGCGTCCAAAAATTTATCGATCTCAGCCTTGAATATACTCAATGCCTCAGCCTCCACAGCCCTCTGGGGGCAGAGAATTCCAAAGATTCACAACCCTCCGAGTGAAGAAATTCCTCCTCATCTCAGTCATAAACGGCCGACCCCTTATCCCGAGATTATGCCCCCTGGTTCTAGACTCTCCAGCCAGGGGAAACAACAGGAGGAGGGAAGGCTAGCTCTGGTGGGAAATAGGTGTGGCAGGACTAAGTATGTCGGTACCAGCTCTGGCTCCTGAATCAACAGTAGCATAGCATTAGAACCAAGTCCATTGACTGCCATCTCCTTCCTCTTTTAAAAGGCACCATTTTCCTGGACAATATTTATCCCTCAATCAACATAACAAAAACAGATTATCTGGTCATGATCACATTGCTGTTTGTGGGAGCTTGCTGTGCACAAATTGGCTGCCACGTTTCCCACATTACAACAGTGACTACACTTCAAAAAGTACTTCATTGGCTGTAAAGTGCTTTGGGATGTCCGGTGGTCGTGAAAGGCGCTGTAGAAATGCAAGTCAGTTTTTGTCCCCATTTAATTCTTGGTGGCCCTGCTCCCCCCCGCCTCCCCCCCACCTCAGCCACCCAAGTGATTGAAGCCAATAATTTCAATGTCCCAGTGCAGCGTTGAGCATCATAATTCGATGCAATGGTTTGTTTCGATGTGTCAATTATTATGCTTCTGTGATTGGTTATTTGCTGCAACCGTCATGTTTCTACAGCTGCTTGTTTGGTGTGTTAGGAAATGGTGGGGTATCGTCATGGATACCAGCCAGAGCTCACTCATTGGTTTCATAGGAACAGGAGGGGCAGTTCAGCCCATTGAGAGCCTGTTGCACCATTCATTTAGATCATGGATGATCTGTATCTTAACTCCATTTACATCGCCTTGGTTCCATAACACTTAATACCCTTGCCCAACAAACATCTATCATCTCTGGACTAGATGGAACTTGGCTGCACAGATTCTAGAAAAAAGACTTGCATTTCTATAACACCCTTCACGACCTCAGGCTGTCCCAAAGTGCTTTACAGCCAATTAAGTACTTTTTGAAGTGTAGTCACTGTTGTAACATAGGAAACGCGGCAGCTAATTGTGCACAGCAAGCTCCCACAAACAGCAATGTAATAATGACCAGATAATCTGTTTTTGTTTTGTTAGTTGCGGGATAAATATTGGCCCCAGGACACCGGGGAGAACCCCCTGCTCTTCTTCGAAATAGTGCTATGGGATCTTTTCCGTCCACCTGAGAGAGCAGACAGGGCCTCGGTTTAATGTCTCATCGGAAAGACAGCACCTCCAACAGTGCAGCACTCCCTCAGTACTGCAGTGGAGTGTCGGCCTAGATTTTTGTGCTCAAGTCTCTGGAGTGGGACTTGAACCCACAACCTTCTGACTCAGGCGAGAGTGCTGCCCACTGAGCCACGGGTGACACAATCATTCTATCGTGAATAGTTGGGTTCTGCTCAGGAAGTTCTGCTCGAGCGCAATAACAGTTTCAGAGTCGGACTCAGAATTGGCTCTTTGTAGTTCTGGCCTTTCCACTTTAGACCAGGGCTTAAATTACAAACTACAATTCCCCTCATGTACTATAGCAATTGGAGGTTTGGTTATAATCAACTGTGGGATAAATGGAAAGAGTTCTCAATTATTCAAACTTTCCATTATCGAAACTAACCCATTTTCAGATTTTTTTTTAAAATCGAACATTAAGAAATCCACTAAGTAGATAAATATCAGCACTATTGCAGTGGCCATTAATGTGGTACCTTTTATTTGTAAATTATGAATAAAAATTATTTAACAAATGAATAAAACAGGACAGATGCGATCATGACTCAGCTAATGGAGCCGATTAGTTCAGTTGCATGCACACAGCTGTAAAAAGGCTCGGGTTGTAAAACAAAACACAGTCAGTGGTACTCGTTATATAACCAGCGGGAGGGCTATTGAAGCCCACCTCCCCTTCAAGCCCGGCTCCTTGGCAGGCAGGCAGGGCGCTACACACACACTTTTGGCCTTCCATTCACAGCCTCTCGGAATCGGTAGCTCCTCTGAATCACAGGCCGGACATCATCCTGCAAAACAGAATAATTTATCTGGTTGTACAGCCACAGAGAAAGAGGGGTTAAATAACAGAAAGTCAACAAGGTCGTTTACATTTATCACCACAACCATCGACTCGAGTTTTCATTCTGGCCTGAGGCAAAGTTAAAAGGAGCTGCATCATCGTAAGCTTGATGCCCAGAACGATGGGACTCTATGGAGATACAAGAGGGGAGGGTGGAAGGAATACAAGAACACAAGAAATAGAAGCAGGAGTAGGCCATTCGGCCCCTCGAGCCTTCTCCACCATTCAATAAGATCATGGCTGACCTTCCACCCCAACTCCACTTTCCCGCCCTATCCCCATATCCCTTGGTTCCCTTAGTGTCCAAAAATCTATCGATCATTGTCTTGAACATACTCAATAATTGAGCATACAGAGCCCTCTGGGGTAGAGAATTCCAAAGATTCACAACCCTCTGAGTGAAGAAATTTCTCAACTCAGTCCTAAACGGCCGACCCCTTATCCTGAGACTATGACCCCTAGTTTTAGACTCTCCAGCCAGGGGAAACAGCCTCTCAGCATCTACCCTGTCGGAGGTGCCGTCTTTCAGATGAGATATTAAACCGAGGCCCCGTCTGCTCTCTCAGGTGGACGTAAAAGATCCCATGGCACTATTTCGAAGAAGAGCAGGGAGTTATCCCCGGTGTCCTGGCCAATATTTATACCCCAATCAACATAACAAAAACAGATTATCTGGTCATTATCACATAGCTGTCTGTGGGAGCTTGCTGTGCGCAATATGGCTGTCGCGTTTCCTACATTACAACAGTGACTACACTTCAAAAGTACTTCATTGGCTGTAAAGCGCTTTGGGACATCCGGTGTTCATGAAAGGCGCTATAGAAATGCAAGTCTTTCTATTTTCTTTTTGAATGGGGGCAAGAGGGGGCAAATCACCTCTCAATTGCCTTCACGCTAACTGTAGCAGCTGGTCATACAGGACCATTGGTAACTACGAAGCTGCCTGACTGCCCTCTTGGTTTGGGAATTGCTTGTAACAACAGAGATGATGGACAATTAAATGGGAGGAAAGTAAATAAAACATTAAACTTTAGTCACCCATTTCATTTTCTAAGGCTAGGCCCACTAGAGACAACAACATCTTGCATTTATATAGTGCCTTTAACATAGTAAAAAGGCCCAAGGTGCTTCACAGGAGTATTATCGAACAAAATTTGGCACCGAGCCACATAAGGAGATATTAGGAGAGAGCTTGGTCATAGAGGTAGGTTTTAAGGAGCATCTTAAAGGAGGAGAGAAAGGTAGGGAGGCGGAGAGGTTTAGGGAGGGAGCTCCAGAGCTGAGGGCCCAGGCAGCTGAAGGCACGGCCACCGATGGTGGAGCGATGAAAATCGGGGATGTGCAAGAGGCCAAAAAGAAGAAATATCAATCTTGGATTCCCACCAACACATACCAGTTCTGCCAGTTTCTGCAAGAATGGGATGAGTTTCCGCAGCTCCTGGTCTCTTGGATCTTTGAACCAGCTTTTGATTTGGATTCCATTTGCAATCTAGGAAGAGAAATTGGAGATTTTCTAAAAGCCCACCCACTGTGGATTGGCCACAAAGCACGCAGAGCCTCACAGAGTGGCATTACAGCCCTGAAGTGTGGGGTTCAAAGCTAGGAGCTTTCTCTATTAAATCAGATCAATTGTTTTCAGATATCAAGACCAACAGTGCTCCTGCTCCAACATTTTGTGCCATGGACAGGTAGGATATTAGTTCCTGCCCAAGATTCCCACACCCCCAATATCACGAGCACCTGCTGCCCTCTTGTATCTCAGCTGGACTATCATGGAGAGGTGCTCAACAACAACCACAACAACTTGTATTTATACAGCGCCTTTAACGTAGTAAAATGTCCCAGGGCGCTGCACAGGAGTATTTTAAGACAAAAAGTTTGACACCGAGCCGCATAAGGAGAAATTAGGGCAGGTGACCAAAAGCTTGGTCAAAGAGGTAGGTTTTAAGGAGCGTCTTAAAAGGAGGAGAGAGAGAGGTAGAGAGGCGGAGAGGTTTAGGCAGGGAATTCCAGAGCTTAGGGCCCAGGCAACAGAAGGCACGGCCACCAAAGGTTGAGCGATTATAATCAGGGATGCTCAAGAGGGCAGAATTAGAGGAGCGCAGATATCTCAGGGGGGTTGTGGGGCTGAAGCAGATTACAGAGATAGGGAGGGCGAGGCCATGGAGGGATTTGAAAACAAGGATGAGCACAGAGCTCCGTGCTTTACCACAGACAGCAAGCAAAACACCGCATACGGTTTCAACTCTAGGTTAAATTAAAATTTCCCCTCTTCTCCCTTCAACATACGCTCTCTGTCAGTGCCTTGCAAGAATCCTGCAGAAAACAAGGTTGGACAGACCCAACCCACTACAATGCGAGTCAACAAACTCTCAGAAGACCCAAGGAATTAAAGCCACCGCGCCCTCCCCCAAAGATGGAGAGAAGAGAGTACTGAGTGACAGCCAGCCCATGGGCTTGAGTGTGCGATCTAAACTCCTCGGGTCAGTCACAAACAAAACAAAGTCTTTTCAATGTTCACAGCCCTGAAATATTACTATAATTGGAGTCTGATTCCAATTCGATCAAGTTAATCCAATGTGATTGCTGTCCCTTTGAGTTTAGCCTCACCTCTGCTCCCAACCCAGTATACATCACGGGTATCTGATTACCAGATACATTCATCATGGGTTCTCCCGATTAGAAGTGACTGGTGATTTGAAAATGATCTTTAAGCCTCAATTTATATTAAACTAGTAGCAAAGGAGCTGGTTTTAAGGAGCACAAATATCAGAGAAACCAATCAGAAATATGGAAACCCTCCTGTTATCTTTCGAGTGTGCCAACATGTGCTGGTCTACAATTTCATGCGCACCTGCTGCCCTCTCGTACCTCAAGAGGCCATTCAGGCATGAGCCTAGTCAAAGAGCTATTTGAACATGTGGGGCATCACAGCTGACCCCCATTGATGATCTCACTCAACATCCAGACACATGCACTTCCAAGCAGGGGGTCACTAGATAGTGATCACGAGTGGGAATTGTGGTTAATTTCTCCCTTCCTGCCCCAGGATTAATGATAGCAGCCTCACCACTGCCTTTGCAATCATCAGCGAACTCAGCAAAGACAAGGGATTAAAAGGTGTGACTTTCCTGTTCTATACGGCTCAGTTCCACATTGTCTCGTGCATTTGCGCGCGGAGCCATTGGAAGACCTGGCAGAACAAAGTCCTAAACTGAACCGGCACTGCTCCCTCCCTCGCACTGACAGAGAGCGTATGTTGAAGGGAGAAGAGGGGGAATTTTAATTTAACCTAGAGTTGAAACCATATGCGGTGTTTTGCTTGCTGTCTGTGGTAAAGCACGGAGCTCTGTGCTCATCCTTGTTTTCAAATCCCTCCATGGCCTCGCCCCACCCTATCTCTGGAACCACCCCACCCCATGCAGAGACACCGTTAATTCAGATCAAATTGTTGAACAACTGCAAGAACGGAAAACCAATTTGACAAGTTAGGACTCTTCAGTCTTGGAAAGAGATGTCCCAGAAGGGACAGAAGGTACGTAAAGTGAACCTAGAACAATTCCTTCAGCTACGTCAGGGTAGCAGACCAGAGGGCGCAGGTTCAGGGTCGTAAAGAACATGTTTAGGACAGATACCAGGAAGGATAGTTGAGGTCAGGACACTGGACTCATCCAAGTAAACAGCCAGTTCCGTGGGTTGGAAGACAGTAGAGTTGGTATTCTAGATGGATGGGATCTTCAATGCTCTTCCTGGGGTTGCACTGAGCCAGATAAACCAGGAAGATTCCAGGTTCAATCCTGCCCCCTGCAGCCCCCCCAATTTTAGCAGATCTCAAGTAGGGCAGTAATTGGGTATTATAATTGACCCAGGGTTCACCCCCCCACCCCCTCCATTTCCATCTCCATCTAGTGCCGGAACATTCACATGAACGTCAGGTGCAGACAGGATAGGGCTCAACTGTGATGCCAGTCATGGTTGAATAGTCAGGGTTCCCCACGAAGAGGCGACGACGTGAATCTATGTTGTGCACCTCAACAACACAGTACATGATGACAGAGCTATGGCTACTCAAACAAGACAATTTCAATCAACACTAAAAATATTTCCATGGAACAATATAATAGAATTATCACATACCTGACAAGCAAAAGCCTCAGCAGAGCTGTCTACCATAACCGTCTTGGCCAGATCCCTGCCAAGGACTGTCAGTTCCCGGATGTAGTTCCCCTGGACACAGACGCAGTGTTTCCGATACAGACGATGCCTGCAACAATTTGAGTTTCATTGATGAGGGACATTTTACTCGATTCCTCCATTTAAATGAGTCAAGTGCGTGAGTTATTTTCTAAACTTACCCATTGACTTTCTCCAAACAATTTCATGCAACACAGCAGGATCCGTGACAACCCAGTTATTGGTTTTAGGATTTTTTAAAATTCATTCTTGGGATACAGATGTCGCTGGCAAGGCCGGCATTTATTGCCCCATCCTTAATTTGCCCTCGAGAAGGTGGTGGTGAGCCGCCACCTCCTTGAACCGCTGCAGTCCTGTGTGGTGAAGGCACTCCCACAGTGCTGTTAGGGAGGGAATTCCAGGATTTGGACCCAGTGACGGTGAAGAAACGGCCGATATATGTCCAAGTCGGGATGGTGTGCGACTTGGAGGGGCACTCGGAGGTGGTGGTGTTCCCATTGCAGCGGCTGCCCTAGGTGGTGGAGGTAGCAGGTTTGGGAGGTGTTACCAGATTCCATTCTGAAAAGCTAAATTCTATTGAAGGCAAAACGTGCAAGTGCCCCACAAGCTCAGTTGGCGATTGCATCGTCTAATGTGGAACTAGGTCGAAAAGACCAAGTTCAGTCCTTGATCTGAGCCAGGAGGGCAATAGAGGACTCGGTGCCCCTGAACCGGGAGAGGAGTTGGCCAACATCCTCACTCCTGGTCACCATTCAGTGACATACACATGATATACGGCACAGAAACAGGCCATTCAGTCCAACCAGTCCATGCTGGCGTTTATGCTCCACTCGAGCCTCTTCCCGTCTTTCCTTATCTAACTATCAGTATAACCCTCTATTCCCTTCTCCCTCATGCGTTTATCTAGCCTCCCCTTAAATGCATCTATACTATTCGCTTCAACCACTCCCTGTGGTAGCGAGTTCCACATTCTCACCATTCTCTGGGTAAAGAAGTTCCTTCTGAATTCCCTATTGGATTTCTTGGTGACTATCTTATATTTATGGCCTCTAGATTTGCTCTTCCCCACAAGTGGAAACATTCTCTCTGTGTCTGCTCTATTAGGTCACCCCTCAGCCTTCTCTTTTCAAAAGAGAGACCCAGCCTGTTCATCCTGACCGGATAGGTATACCCTCGCATTTCTGGTATCATCCTTGTAAATCTTCTCTGCACCCTCTCCAGTGCCTCTATCTCCTTTTTATACTATGGCGGCCAGAACTGTACGCAGTACTCCAAGTGAAAGGCTTTCCGCACAAGTGTGAACTACTTGCCTGATAATCCGCCTGTGTGGGTCCAATATATCCAGCAGTTTGTCAGTGTAATCCTTTGTAGCAGAAGTGAACAGGATAATCTATTGGAGAAAGAGGCATTGGATTAGGATAGGGTGCGGACCATTGACCTGCCAAGGCTCTGCCAAAAATTAAGGCGCTAATTCAAAATCACGCTTTCGCATCCTGAATTCCTGAACCTCTGTCCTACTACTGAGAGACAAATGGTCACAGAGAAGGTGAGGAAGGGGCAAAATACTTGGATATGTGCTTGAAGTACCGTAACCTACAGGGCTACGGACCAAGAGCTGGGAAGTGGGATTAGGCTGGATAGCTCTTTTTCGGCCGGCACAGACACAATGGGCCGAATGGCCTCCTTCTGTGCTGTAAATTTCTATGATTCTATGATTAGGAAAGAGCTTGGCGATTCACTGTGGGCTAGTCTCACACGCCTCTCGGCAGCTAGCTTAAAACATTATTTCTGGTTCCTTCAATGCCTGGTGTTGTACTGATCTAAACAAACCAGGAAGATGCCCGGTTTAATATCCCCCCCCCACCCCGGGCATCTTAGCAGGTCCCAAATGGGGCAGTAATTGGGTATTATAATTGACCCAGGGTCCCCTTCCCATCTCATCCAGTGCAGGATGGTACATAAATGTTAGGTGCTGACAGGCTAGGGCTCAACTGTGATGCCACTCTTGGTTGAATAGGCAGGGTTACCCATGAAGAATGGCCACTATGGTGAAGTAGTGGAGCACAGCCAGCACTTGTCGAACCACGGGCTACATTTCTTGCCAGTTCATAGTCAATAGGCTAACAATCTAGCCCCATATGAGACAACACCACTGGTGGTGAGGAGGGGAGAAGGAAAATAGATTCTAGGGGAATCAAAAAAGAGTTAACTGTTGACTTCTTCACAGCTCCTGTAATATTTTTCCTCAGACAGCAGATGACATGGTATCTGCGAGCCAAGGTTTACACAATTCCCTTCTCTCATCTTCGTCCCAATTCCCCCCTCCAATTTAGACACACTGCGTTAATTAATGCACTCAAGAAAACTTCGAGACACAAAATCTGGCCTGGTTCTAACCATAACAGTCGATCAATATAAAAATCTACCTGGCCCCAAATGGACGCATTTTTGTTTGCTGCCTATCCCAGGAGATTACACAGCTGCTGGGGTGCAGGAAATATTTAGTTGCGATGCTCCAGGCACCATGAGGTGTGTGGGGCAGGCTTGATGGGCCAGCTGGTTTTTTTCATGTTCGTATGTTCAATGGTTTCATAAGAACACAAGAATTAGGAGCAGGAGTAGGCCAGATGGCCCCTCGAGCCTGCTTCGCCATTCAATAAGATCATGGCTGATCTTCAACCTCAACTCCACTTTCCTGCCCGATCCCTATATCCCTCGATTCCCCTAGAGTCCAAAAATCTATCGATCTCAGCCTTGAGTATACTCAATGATTCAATATCCACAGCCCTTTGGGATAGAGAATTCCAAAGATTCACAACCCTCTGAGTGAAGAAATTCCTCCTCATCTCAGTCTTAAATGGCCAACCCCTTATCCTGAGACTATGCCCCCTAGTTCTAGACTCTCCAGCCAGGGGAAACTACCTCTCAGCATCTACCCTGTCAATCTCCTTCAGAATCTTATATATTTCAACGAGATCACCTCTCATTCTTCTGAACTCCAGAAAGTATCGGCCCAATCTACTCAATCTCTCCTCATAGGACAACCCTCTCCTCCCAGGAATCAATCTAGTGAACCTTTGTTGCACCACCTCTAAGGCAAGTATATCCTTCCTCAGGTAAGGAGACCAAAACTGTACACAGTTTCCTTGGTTGCTTGCTGAGAGGAGATCAATCTGCCTTTGAGAGGGTGGGTGAAATACACACCTTTTGAGGAAGTATGCACGACTGTGGACTGGTCACATGAAAAGGAAGTGTTCTCGTCCGACTGTTTGTAAGATAATGCCCGAGAGGCTACATGCATGGAGGAAGCAAACCAGATTTGGTAATTAATCAGCTAAGGGATAGGGGACAAGCAGCCAGCTGTCCATGCTCTCTCTGTCCAGGGCCATGTAATTAATGAACAACTTGTTTCCTGATTACGGAGAAAAAAAAATCATCTTTACAGAAACTTGCTTAATGAGATAAAAGCTCATAGTGAGGGGTGAGCAAGCTGACTGGACCAGGTATAGTGTGTAGCAGCTCAAAATGCCTGTCTAGTTCACTTGAAGACTGCACATCTGAGTCACAGCAGCAAGAAGATACTCCTTGGGGCTGGTTTTGCTTCATCAAAAAAAGAGTTTCATGTTCTCTGGGAAGGACCAAGAACGTTGAAACAATTTGATAAGCTGATCCCAGAAAATAGTTTTAATGCACCACTTGAAGTAGAGTATTGTAGTTATTTGGCTGGTTTTAGAAACATAGAAAAATAGGAGTAGGAGTAGGCCATTCGGCCCTTCGAGCCTGCTCCGCCATTCAATCTGATCATGGCTGATCCTCCATCTCAATACCATATTCCCGCTCTCTCCCCATACCCCTTGATGCCTTGTGTCTAGAAATCTATCTATCTCCTTCTTAAATATATTCAGCGACTTGGCCTCCACAGCCTTCGGTGGTAGAGAATTCCACAGGTTCACCACCCTCTGAGTGAAGAAATTTCTCCTCATCTCAGTCCTAAAGGATGTCTTGCTGCAGTTGTACAGGGCCTTGGTGAGACTACACCTTGAGTATTGTGTGCAGTTTTGGTCACCTTATCGGAGGAAGGATGTTCTTGCCATGGAGGGAGTGCAGCAAAGATTCACCAGACTGATACCTGGGATGGCAGGAATGATGTATGAAGAGAGATTGGGTCGATTAGGCTTATATTCGCTAGAGTTTAGAAGAATGAGAGGGGATCTCATTGAAACTTATAAAATTCTAACAGGACTAGACAGACTAGATGCAGGAAGGATGTTCCCGATGGCGGGGGAGTCCAGAACCAGGGGTCACAGTCTAAGGATAAGGGGTAAGCCATTTAGGACTGAGATGAGGAGGAATTTCTTCACCCAGAGAGTGGTGAACCTGTGGAATTCTCTACCACACAAGGCAGTTGAGGCCAATTCATTAAATATATTCAAGAAGGAGTTAGATATATTTCTTAAGGCTAAAGGAATCAAGGGATATGGGGAGAAAGCAGGGACAGGGTACTGAATTTGGATGATCAGCCATGATCTCATTAAATGGCGGAACAGGCGCGAGGGGCCGAATGGCCTACTCCTGCTCCTATCTTCTATGTTTAAATGTCCTACCCCGTATCCTGAGACTGTGACCCCTCGATCTAGACCCCCCAGCCAGGAGAAACATCCTCCCTGCATCCAGTCTGTCTAGCCCTGTCAGAATTTTATACGTTTCAATGAGATCCCCTCTCATTCTTCTAAACTCTAGTGAATACAGGCCTAGTCGACCCAATCTCTCCTCATACGACAGTCCTGCCATCCCAGGAATCAGTCTGGTGAACTTTCGCTGCACTCCCGCTATGGCAAGTATATCCTTTCTTAGGTGAGGAGACCAAAACTGTTTTTGGATAACTTTCTTAAAGATCATGTTAGCATTTTTGTGGCCTGAACTGTATGGGCCATCAGAGTGGTGGTTTCCAACGATGGTATTAATTCTGGTGCGTAGTTTCTCAATGGTAAGAGGGTTCATCGTTCTGCCAGTGACCTGCTAGCCTTGGGAACTCTGCACACAAGGTCAAATGTTGCTTCGTGGTAAGCACGAAAACAGAGAGAGCCCGAATTACAACATTGACATGAAAATAAAACAAGTTCACTTTGTTAAAATAGAATTTTACCCAAACGAAGGGGCAACATTTGCAGGGCTATGGGGAAAGAGCAGGGGAGAGTGGGACTAATTGGATCGCTCTACCAAAGAGCCGGCACAGGCACGATGGGCTGAATGGCCTCCTTCTGTGCTGTCTCATTCTATTCTATTAACCGAGTTGTTAGACTCAGTGTAGGTTCCTCTGGCAACAGGAAGAATACAACCCACCGATACTAATCACAGTGCAACTTGGAAATCAAGTGGGCTTGGTCTCACAGCTAGATTTATCAGAGTCATTAGATCACTGGCACAATGTGAGGGGATTGTACCAATTCTGTTCACTGTGTTTACCTCATAGAACTGGGACAGGCTTTCGAGGAACTCCGTGCAGTAAGGCCTCAACCTCACATAGACCTGAAAAAACAGGAAGAGACAGAGGAGAAACCCTTTTAAAAATCCCTCAACCTTTTACCTTCGGTTTCCCCTCCCCACATGCACAGTTGTCCAATTCAGAGAGTGTTCGCTCTCCTACATTGGCTCCCAGTCCGGCAACGCCGCGATTTTAAAATTCTCATCCTGGTTTTCAAATCCCTCCGTTGCCTCACCCCTCCCTACCTCTCTAACTTCCTCCAGCCCTACAACCCTCCGAGATCTCTGCGCTCCTCCAATTCTGGTCTTTTGCGCATCCCCGATTTTATTTGCGCCACCATTAGCGGTCGTGCCTTCAGCTGCCTAGGCCTGCAGCTCTGGAATTCCCTCCCTAATCCTCTCCGCCTGTCCATATCTCGTTCCTCCTTTAAGACGCTCCTTAAAACCTACCTCTTTGACCAAGCCTTTGGTCACCTGTCCCAATATCTCCTTATGTGGCTCGGTGTCAAATTCTGTTTGATTACACTCCTGTGAAGCGACTTGGAGTGTTAAGGCACTATGTAAATGCAAGTAATTGTTGTTATTGTCATCGTTGTCAAGAAACTTGTTCCTATGTAGCTGCCAACAGTACTCCAAGGCCATCTACAAATAGCCACCAGGAGTGGTGCAGATTGAGTCTTCCCCTCACCAATGTTCCTGCTTGGGAAGCATCTCGCCCAGCTGAGGTGAGGAATGTCCATGAGCTAACACACTAGTCACCAAAACAGCACACTAATAGGCAGCTAGAAAATACAGCTTCAAGTTAGACTCTTCAGCTACTATATCACAGCATAAGAACATAAGAAATAGGAGCAGGAGTCGGCCACTCGGCCCCTCGAGCCTGCTCCGCCATTCAACAAGATCATGGCTGATCCGATTACTGCACATTCCCGCCTACCCCCGATAACCTTTCACCCCCCTTGCTTATCAAGAATCTATCTACCTCTGCCTCAAAAATATTCAAAGACTCTGCTTCCACCGCCCTCTGAGGAAGAGAGTTCCAAAGACTCACGACCCTCTGAGAAAAAATTTCTCCTCATCTCTGTCTTAAATGGGCGACCCCTTATTTTTAAAAACAGTGACCCCTAGTTCGAAATTCTCCCACAAGAGGAAGCATCCTCTCCACATCCACCCTGTCAAGACCCCTCAGGATCTTCTATGTTTCAATCATTATTTGTCTTTCTTTATCTCTCTTCACCCCGCCCCCTGCCCCCCTTCCCCAAAAAGAAGCTTGGCTTCCTCAGAGGCTCCAGAAGTTCAGAACACTGGATGGGCTGGGAAGGGGGAGTGGGGGCTGGGAAGGGGTAGCGGGGGCTGGGAAGGGGGAGCAGGGGGGACTGGTTTTATTGCGGACTTGGGGGGGAACTCAGCACAAATCTTTGGCGATGAGCCTCTTTTACTGGGCCTGTGCTTGTGGACAAAGGCTCCTGACGACTGTGAATGACCCCTGCCTTTCCCCCCCCCCCCCCACCCCACAGATTGAGCACAGACAACGAGCGTCAGTGTAGGTGCACAATTGACAGTGCGTGGCCTGTGGGGACATCCCGAGCAGTTTATAAATCAGGAACTCCACTATTCAATGCAACATTGGACTGAATAGTCTATTATGAGGGCTTGCAAGAAAGCATTAAATAAAGCTCCTTGTTCTGCAGCTCTGGAGGAGGGCTGAGCGTGTGCAGTTTCAAAAGCAAGTGGGTTACAGTCTGTCTCAGAGAAACAAAAGGTCAGCGACGGCCAGTGATTTTTTTTTCTAAATTTATTTGCAACATTCAATTACACATCAGGTTTAGTCAGTCTACACAGTGTCCCAACGACAGCTCATACATTATTCACCACGTCAAGTGCACTGGTCGGGGGCGTGGGCAGCAGTCTGCGCGAGAAGGTTGAAGTGGGTTGTTGACTGTGGCTTTGTGGGCAGGGCAGATATCCTGAGCTAGGTCAACCTTACCGGAGAGGGGGGGTAGGAAGAAGGAAGACGACACTCTGCTGTTGTGCTGATTTTTATGAGGGGAGAAAAGATAGAAAGACTTGCATTTCTACAGCGCCTTTCACAATCTCACGACGTCCCAAAGCGCTTTACAACCAATGAAGTACTTTTTGAAGTGCAGTCACTGTTGTAATGTAGGAAACGCTGCAGCCAATTTGCACACAGCAAGCTCCCACAAACAGCAATGTGATAATGACCGGATAATCTGTTTTAGTGATGTTGATTGAGGGATAAATATTGGCCCAGGACACCGGGGAGAACTCACCTGCTCTTCTTCGAAATAGTGCCCGTGGGATCTTTTACGTCCACCTGAGAGGGCAGCCGGGGCCTCGGTTTAACGTCTCATCCGAAAGACGGCACCTTCGACAGTGCAGCACTCCCTCAGTACTGCACTGGGAGTGTCAGCCTAGATTTTGTGCTCAAGTCTCTGGAATGGGACTTGAAACCCACAACCTTCTGGCTCAGAGGTGAGAGTGCCACCCAGAGTTGGGAGGGGCGATACACATTTGGACATCACCACTTATATCTGCAGCAACACAACCCAGATTGTTTGGCTATTTGGCCAGTTCAAGGCAGGGGCTGAACATCATTTAACAGTTGTACAGACCCATACAGCAGTAAAGTTAAACAAAGTGACAATGTTTTTTTTAAATTCGTTTATGGGATGTGGGCGTCGCTGGCAATGCCAGCATTTATTGCCCATCCCTAATTGCCCTTGAGAATGTACTTTGTATAATCCCACACCCAGCAGACTAACAATTCTAGTCTGAGCATAAATCTCAGGAATTAGCAAATGAATATAGTTAAGTGTGAGGTGGTACATTTTGATAGGAAGAACAAGGAGGCCACATGCTCCTTGGAAAATAATGTCTAAATGGGGTAGAGGAGTCGAGGGGTCTGGGGGGTTACAGATACACAAATCACTAAAAGTAACCACACAGGTTAATAAGGCCATAAAAAAAAGCAAACAAAGTACTGGGGTTAATTTCTAGAGGGATAGAATTGAAAAGCAGCAAAGTTATGTTAAACTTGTATCAAACCTTGGTTAGTTTACACTTGGAGCACTGTGCACAGTTCTGGTCCCCACATTTTAAAAAGTATAGAGAGGCACTGGAGAAGGTGCAAAAAAGATTTACTAGAATGATACCAGAACTGGGAATTTATACCCATCAGGAAAGATTGAACAGGCTGGGGCTCTTTTCTCTAGAAAAAAGGCTGAGGGGTGACCTGATAGAGGTCTTTAACATTATGAAAGGATTTGATCGGGTAGACACAGAGAAGATGTTTCCACTTGCGGGGGAGACCAGAACTAGGGGCCATAAATATAAGACAGTCACTAATAAATCCAATAGGGGATTCAGGAGAAACTTCTTTACCCAGAGAGTGGTGAGAATGTGGAACTCGCTACCACAGGGAGTGGTTGAAGCAAATAGTATAGATACATTTAAGGGGAAGCTAGATAAACACATGAGGGAGAAAGGAATAGAAGGAAATGTTGATGGGGTGAGATGAAGAGGGGTGGGAGGAGACTCGTGTGGAGCATAAACACCGGCACCGACCAGTTGAGCCCAATGGCCCGTTTCTGTGCCGTAAATACTATGTAATTCTATCTAACTCAAACATACATATACACCTCCCCGCTCCCCCCCCCCCCCACCCCCAACAAACCTGGTAACTTTTATCCTGAAAGTGGACGGCGAATACAAACTCGGCGTTCTCCATGACAGTCAGCTGGCAATGAACGAGAGTCTCGTCCTACAATTAAAGAGAGGTCAAATAGCAAAGGATTGCAGTTGGGTTACAACGAGGCTGGAAACCGTGCGCTTCCCCTCCTCTGTGCCGTCGCACATTTTAAGCTGCCATGTTTGGTTTTGGGGTGATGGGGTAGCGGGGGGGAGGGAGCTGGTTCTCTGGTTTGGATTCCATCGGGATAGCAATACAAAGCGTCTGCACCAATGTGCGCAGGAACCACGCGACCGAGTAAAATACAGTCCAGCCCGCGCCAGATTCTCAAACACTTGCCGCTGTAGTAGTTCATTATTGGGGGGGGGGGCGGAGGGGGCAAGAGGGTTATGCTCAAGTACAGTTACATGGGTACTGGCCACTCTCTCCTTCCGCACCCAAATGGCCTTTTTTCATGGGTGGGTCTGGGCAGGGCCAGCCTTAAGGAAAATGGCACCATGGGTGAACTTGTATATTGGTGCCCGTTCTTTCAGTTACAGTATGTAATAGTATTAGCGAAAGTTTCAGAAATAAGACCGTCATCTCAAAAGTTTTTTCATAGTTTAAATAATAAACAATGTCATAAAAAACAACATTACAGCTAAGTGACAAATAAACTAAACATTAAATTAAACACTAAACTAATAAATAACAAATAGAAAACCATGTTCACTAAGATATTTGGAGCCACATCATTCTTGATAGACAGGATGGTCAGTGGAGAGAGCCTGTCGTCTCCCATGGTCGATCGCAAATATGTTTTTATGAGCTTTGACTTCGAGAAGCTCAGTTTGCTGCTCACCCTCGATACGGGCAGGGTTAACAGGATCCTGAGTGCTCTCCATCGCCCTCGATACGGGCACAGTTAACAGGATCCTGAGTGCTCTCCATCGCCCTCGATACGGGCACAGTTAACAGGATCCTGAGTGCTCTCCATCGCCCTCGATACGGGCATGGTTAACAGGATCCCGAGTGCTCTCCATCACCACCGATACAGGCATGGTTAACAGGATCTTGAGTGCTCTCCATGTGCTTGGGAACTTGCTCTTGAAACTTGAAGTTTGCTCTTCATGAGGAGCACTACAGTCCGTTGGAAGCAGGCTTTGGAGAAAGCCAAGATCTTCGCAGAGGTTGACGCCGTTAATGTCAAACCCTCTTGACCACGGCATTCCCCCCCCGACCCCGACCCCGGCCGGCCTGGGACTGGGCACAACTTTCACCAAAAGAAAGCTCACAAACACCAAGCCTACATTTACCTCTTGCCCCACTTCAATCAGAAGCAAGATGCCGAAGATACACCAACTCCTCTCGGTTCAGTACACGAGTTTAACCGGAGTCTTCCTGCAGCCAACTCAACATTGACCAAGACAAATTACTCCGGCTCGTCAGCACAGAGGGACTTCAGCTCTTCAAAAAAAAAGGGACCACTCGTTGGGTCTTCTGGCTTCAGTAGGCGGAAGGATCACAAGTCAAAACACAGCAGTTTCTTTGACTTATTGTAACTAAATACGATACTTACCAGCCCCAGAACTAGCGAATGATCTGGCACGCTGCGGGTTTTAAGAGGAAGGATGGCTTTCCGAAATGTCTTTTTCACTGAGCTTTGCACTTCTTTGATGAAATTGTATCTGGGGGGAAAAACAAAAGTTTAAAATCTGGGATTTCAGTAAAAAAAAAATGATTGATCTTAGAACCCTTAAATCCATTACAGTCCACCTGACCCACTCAACTGAACACAGCCAAACATTCATACCGGTATCGCTGACAAGTCTGAGGAATCCTAGAACAAAGCATCTTTAGCTTGATGGTGAATTTTGAGCTCCTTTTTCTACATTTTTCCCCCCCACCTCAAAAGCATTCCTTGATCAGATGATATGCTGAACTGAGGCCCCATCTGCCGTTCAAGTGACTGTTATAGATTTGAGGGCCGGGAGTTCTCCCAGAGTCGGGATCAATATTCCTTCCTCAACCAACTCCATCAATAATGCATCATTCATTTCATTTCTACGCAACTGCGCTTGCTATACGCACAGTGACAGCCACATGTGGCTAGGCAAGTGATTGCACTTCAAAGCAATTTATTGTATGTGAAGTGCTTTAGAATCTTTTGTGCTGCAGGTGCTATTTATGGGAAGATGTGTGTTGTGGAGACAGCTCACTCGGAAGTGGGTTAAAACTGTGCAGCTTCACCAGCCTCCTTCATGCTTAGCACGTAAACATTTTTTTTTCCAGCCAATTCTCCTCATTGACAACTCATCCTACTCAATTTTTAAAAAATTCATTCACGGGATGTGGGCGTCGCTGGCAAGGCTGGCATTTATTGCCCATCCCAAATTGCCCTCGAGAAGGTGGTGGTGAGCCGCCAATTTGTTACAACTGAGTGTCTCGCTCGGCCATTTCAGAGGGGCAGTTAAGAGTCAACCACATGGCTGTGGGTCTGGAGTCACACGTAGGCCAGACCGGGTAAGGGCAGCAGATTTCCTTCCCTAAAGGACATTAGTGAACCAGATGGTTTTTTACGACAATCCGATAGTTTCATGGTCACCATTAGCTGACACTAGCTTTCTTTTCCAGATTTATTTAATTAACTGAATTTAAATTCCCCAGCTGCCGTGGTGGGATTTGAACTCTCGTCTCCGGATCATTAGTCCAGGCCTCCTGGATTAATAGTCCAGTAACATAACCACTATGCTACCGTACCTCTAACTGTATTAACATGATAAATACATTTATAAAAAACTAGTTCTAATTTCCTAGTTTTTTTTGAGGGGGGGGGGGGGAAGAATTAGTTTTTAAACTGTAGCTAACTTTTAACTTCAAGGTTCTTTTTCACTTTCGAATCCCTCCCCAACCTTGCAACGTCCACTTTGGATGATCTCCTCCACTCACACATCTCAACCCAAACCCCCACACCCTGAATTCCTCCGACTCCAGACTACCTCCCGTCAATGGCTCCTCTGTTCCACCATTTGGGGGGTTGATCTTACAGCCAACTACATCCCGAACCTCGAACTCTCCTCCAAAAATTGCTTTGCCTTGCTACCGACCTTCAAAAACGTCCAAACCCCCCCCCTATCTTTTCCAATTATGCCTTCAGTCTCCTCCTTCTTGCTCAGCCCTTATAAGTTCCCTTACTTTCTTGTTAAGGGTTACGGAACCAAGGCGGGTAGATGGAGTTAAGATACAGATCAGCCATGATCTAATTGAATGGCGGAACAGGATAGAGGGGCTGAACGGCCTCCTCCTGTTCCTAACTTGCTTCCTAGTGTTCATCTCTTCTCCTTTTAAAGCACCCGGTGTTTCTTTTAATAAATGTTTGGAGGTTTATAGAAATACAACTTGCTGCGGTTTGCTTTTATCAAATTAAGTACAAACCAACAATATTTTTTTCAACCCAGCGGATCGATCAATGGCATTTCTATCCCTCCCGCCCCACACCAAGGCAAATGCCATCCCAGATCTGAGAGTGTCCAGTCTTTATTTGGACCAGCCCGACATCTCCTTTCAACGTGTGGTAGAAGTTTCGTCCAATACTCACTGATTAAAGTCCTTTCTCTCATCACAAAAGCAGGAAGCGTCCAGTGAGAAATTTATGGCGAAAGTCATCTCCATGGGCTCCAAGTCTCCGTTGGTCTCCAAGTCTGTTGGAGCAGAAAGAAAAGAAAAAAAGAAAGACTTGCATTTCTACAGCGCCTTTCACGACCTCAGGACGTCCCAAAGCGCTTTACAGCCAATGAAGTATTTTTTGAAGTGCGGTCACTGTTGTAATGTAGGAAACGCGGCAGCCAATTTGCGCACAGCAAGCTCCCACAAACAGCAATGTGATAATGGCCAGATAATCTGTTTTTGTTTTGTTGGTTGAGGGATAAATATTGGCCCCAGGACACCGGGGAGAACTCCCCTGCTCTTCTTCGAAATAGTGCCGTGGGATCTTTTACATCCACCTGAAAGAGCAGACGGGGCCTCGGTTTAACGTCTCATCTGAAAGACGGACATTTTCAAACTGCTGATAAGTTTGGAGAAACAAACTAACAAAACTATTACCTTATAAAAGGAGCCTATTGGATGTTGACTATAGGACTGTAAATTATTCACTTGTATAATTCACACAAATGGAAAGAGGATGACTGAACATCAGGAGCTGTGTGCTGTGTGGGTGGGAGGGCCTGGGTTTGGTACGCGACTATGTGAAGGGAAGGT
The DNA here is from genome assembly GCA_030390025.1 of Squalus acanthias. Taxonomy (NCBI): domain Eukaryota; kingdom Metazoa; phylum Chordata; class Chondrichthyes; order Squaliformes; family Squalidae; genus Squalus; species Squalus acanthias. The sequence continues at coordinate 35,445,208 of CM059443.1, read as the reverse complement.
GTTGGAGGTCGGGCTGGGCCCAGGCGAAGGAAAGCAAATCAGAAAAATGGGTAGAACACCGTTTTAAGTTATGAAAGTTTGAAAGAACTGATCAAGATTCGGGTATAATTCTTCATGGTTCAGTGAAGATTGGTGGAGGGCAAGTGTCCAGTCCTTGGTGGGTTAGATAGTTTCATGCCCCTATCGACTGGTGATCCAGGATGAACTGGGGCCAGGGATACAGCCCCTTTCCCCTCGGTAATGCGATCCTCGAGGTTTAGGCTTGCGGGATCTCGGTACAGCTCCTTTATAAAGCGCTGGTTAGGCCACAGTTGGAGTATTGCATCCAGTTCTGGTCACCACACTTTAGGAAGGATGTGAAGGCCCTCGAGTGGGTGCAGAGGAGATTTACCAGAATAGTTCCGGGGATGGGGGATCTTAGCTACAAGGACAGGTTGGAGAAGCTGGATTTGTTTTCATTCGAGCAAAGGAGGTTGAGGGGTGATTTGATAGAGGTATACAAGATTATGACGGGTATGGATAGGCTAGACGGGGAAAGGCTGTTCCCACTAGTTGATGGTACAAGGACTAGGGGGACACAGATTTAAGGTTTTGGGCAAGAGATGCAGGGGGGCTGTGAGGAAAAACTTTTTTACACAGCGAGTGGTGACGACCTGGAGCTCGCTGCCGACGGAAGTGGTGGAAGCGGAAACACTCAATGTTTTCAAGGGGAGACTGGATCGGCACTTGAGGGAAATAAACTTGCAGGGCTACTGGGATAGAGCGGGGGAATGGGACTGATAGAGAGCCGGCACGGACTCGATGGGCCGAATGGCCTACTGTGCCGTTATGATTCTATGACTCTATGACTCCTCATAGATCCCTCCCTCCCTCCCTCCCTCCATCCCATGTATCGCAACAGGGAAAGGTGGAGTAATAAAGAAGTGGAGGACACATTATTTTCCTAAACCATCAGTTTAAAAAAAAAAGAAAATTCCACTTGAAGCAACTTGAAAGTGTTGCCTATACCAGTAACTAAACGATGCTTCGGAGGAAGCATGGCATGCTTTGGCACGAGGAGTGGTTGAGGCAAAAACCATTGCAGTTAGTGTTGATTCATTGAAATTAAATAGATTTCTTGCAGGAAGCAACATTTTGGGATCCAGTATTGGAGTAATTTGAGACGTGACGTGGGCTTATACTCGCTGGAGTATAGAAGAATGAGCGGGGATCTCATCGAAACATATAAAATTCTGACAGGTCTGGACAAACTAGATGCAGGAAGAATGTTCCCGATGGTCGGAGAGTCCAGAACCAGGGGTCATAATCTAAGGATAAGGGGTAAGCCATTTAGGACAGAAATGAGGAAGAATTTCTTCACCCAGAGAGTGGTGAACCTGTGGAATTCTCTACCACAGAAGGTAGTTGAGGCCAAGTCATTCAATATATTCAAGAATGAGTTAGATATATTTCTTAAAGCTAAAGGTATCAAGGGATATGGGGAGAAGGCAGGTACAGGGTACTGAATTTGGATGATCAGCCATGATCTCATCGAATGGCGGAGCAGGCTCGAGGGGCCGAATGGCCTACTCCTGCTCCTATCTTCTATGTTTCTATGGTGAGTGTAGCGAGCTCGGGAGGAACAGGTGGCTTTGGACCTGTGGTTCCCAAAGCTCTCCACCACTGGGGGTTTCCTCGCCTCGTGTCTGGGTCTGTTGTAGACTCATTGATGGAGATTGATCGCTGTGATTGGTCAACAACTCCATTATCGTCATATCGTGTGACCAGCAAGATGGTAGAAGGTGAACTAGTTAAATCTTGGTCTTTTTTTGTGCAGCGATTCCTATGTTCCATTCCACCTTTTAAGTGAAAATGGGTAAATATTAGAAGCCGAAGGTGGTACAGGACTATAGGAAGAGAAGGGGGCAGTGGGAATAGTTGCTCCAGAATAGATCCAGGACGGCCTCTTTCTGTGCTGTAAACATTAGTGTTTCTGGCTTGCTGGTGGCAGGCGTTCCCTCAAGTTTGTTGGTTGAAGGATTCCGGTGACAGAAAGATAACGATCAGATGGTAGAAGACTACAAAATTCTTATCACAAAACGATCTGGAATGCGCTGCCTGAAAGGGCGGTGGAAGAAGATTCACCTTCAAAAGGGAATTGGATAAATACTTGAAGGGGAAAAGAAAGCAGGGGGAGCGGGACTAATTGGGTTGCTCTACCAAAGAGCCCGGCACAGGCACGAATGGCCTCCTTTTGTGCTGTATCATTTTTAAAATTCGTTTATGGGATGTGGGCGTCGCTGGCAAGGCCGGCATTTATTGCCCATCCCTAATTGCCCTCGATAAGGTGGTGGTGAGCCGCCTTCTTGAACCGCTGCAGTCCGTGTGGTGATACTTCTTTGTAGCGGTTTGGTACAACTTAGTGTCTCGCTCGGCCATTTCAGAGGGGCAGTTAAGAGTCAACCACATTGGTGTGGGTCTGGAGTCACATATCGGCCAGACTGGGTAAGGACGGCAGATTTCCTTCCCAAAAGGGTATTAGTGAACCAGATGGGTTTTTACAACAATCCGCTAGTTTCATGGTCACCATCACCAATACTTATTCCAGATTTATTTAATGAACTGAATTTAAATTCCCCAGCTGCCGTGGTGGGATTTGAACTCATGTCTCTGGATCATTAGTCCAGGCCTCTGGATTACTAGTCCAGTAACATAACCACTATGCTACCGTACCCCTATGCTTCTACAATGGTGTAAATCCCCCCTTCCAGTTTCACATCCCGAAAGCCTAAACTTACCACGGGACACAGGAGGGGAGATCGGAACGACGGGCAAAGCTCGCTTAACCTTGGTGTTGCTCCTGGTCACAGGCCTTTCATGTTCATCCTGAAACCTCACCCACATGTTTAATTTTGTTGCATCGGAAGTGCATTCAAACCCTGGAAGTAATAAATGCCCCCGTAAAACGACAGATAATATCGGGTTGAAAGAGAAATTTGAGTCAATAAAGCAGAGGAATCTTTTGTAAAGAAGTGAAATACTTCACATTTTGCTGTTTCCGTGACAGACAGCATTTCAAGACCAGGAACCCTTCCCCTCCCTTGTCCTGACGGTCTGACTCATGCGGGAATCTAGTTTCACAAGGAGCAGTCAGGGGGCGGGCTTGCTCCCCCGAGAGAGGCAGCCGATAATACAGCGCCACAAAACCAATCACAGGGGCACTCGGGAAACCTGCCACTTACCCATATGGCCAGCCCGCCTCTGGTGCCTCAGCCAAGTGGTCATGCTTTTTCCTTCGCTCCACCATTGGCGGCCGTGCCCTCAGCTGCCTGGGCCCCAAGCTCTGGAATTCCCTCCATAAAATCGCTCCGACTCTCTCTCTCTCTCTCTCTTTAAGACGCTCCTTAAAACCTACCTCTTTGACCAAGCGTTTGGTCACCCATCCCTAATCTCGCCTTACATGGCCCGTTGTCCAGTTTTGTTTGGTAACCGCTCCTGCGAAGTGCCTTGGGATGTTTTACTATGTTAAAGGCGCTGTGTAAATGTAAGTTGTTGTTGTGTGAGCCTAGACAGTGAGTGTTCCATCATTGCAGCTGAGGTTGGTCCGATTACCACCAACGCCCGCATAATCATGACGTCTCGGAGCGGCTACAGAACATTTTGGAGGGGGAGGGCGAACAGCCAGTTGTCGTGGTGCACATAGGCACCAACGATATAGGTAAAAAAGGGGATGAGGTCCTAAAAGCTGAATATAGGGAGTTAGGAGGTAAATTAAAAAATAGGACCTCAAAGGTAGCAATCTCAGGATTGCTACCAGTGCCACGTGCTAGTCAGAGTAGAAATAGGAGGATATTTCAAATGAATACGTGGCTAGAGGAATGGTGCAAGGGGGAGGGATTCAAATTCCTGGGACATTGGAACCGGTTCTGGGGGAGGTGGGACCAGTACAAACCGGACGGTCTGCACCTGGGCAGGGCCGGGACCGCTGTCCTAGGGGGAGTGTTTGCTAGTGCTGTTGGGGAGGGTTTAAACTAAAGTGGCAGGGGGTTGGACACCTGAGCAGGGAGACAGAGGAAAGCGTGTCAGGAAGGGACAGAGGTATGGAGTAAAAGGTAAAGTGTTAAAAAAGGAAAAAGCAGGAACTAAGTGTCACAAAACATATTTGAAAGTTCTTTATCTGAATGCACGTAGCATTCGTAACAAAATGGACGAGTTAACGGCACAAGTAACTACGTATGGGTATGATCTTGTGGCCATTACAGAAACATGGCTGCAGGGTGACAACGACTGGGAATTAAATATGCCAGGGTATTTAACAATCAGGAAGGACAGGCAGGAAGGAAGGGGAGGTGGGGTGGCTATGTTAATAAAGGAAGGAATCACTGTAATACAGAGAAATGATATTGGGTCAAAGGATCAGGATAATGAAACAGTTTGGGTGGAGATAAGGAATAATAAGGGGAAAAAAACACTAGTGGGAGTAGTATATAGGCCTCCTAATAGTTGCAACTCTGCTGGAAGAAGTATTAATCAGGAAATAGTTGGGGCATGTAATAAGGGAACAGCTATAATTATGGGGGATTTTAACTATCTTATTAACTGGACAAATCAAATTGGGTAGGGCAGCCTTGAGGAAGAGTTTATTGAGTGTATTAGGGATGGATTTCTTGAGCAGTATGTAACTGATCCTACAAGGGGGCAAGCAACCTTGGACCTGGTCCTGTGTAATGAGTCAGGATTAATTAATAATGTCCTAGTTAAGGATCCCCTTGGAATGAGTGACCATAACATGGTTGAATTTCATATCCAATTAGAGGGTGAGAAGGTTGGTTCTCAAACAAGCGTACTGAGCTTGAATAAAGGAGACTATGATGGTATGAGAGCGGAATTGATTAAAGTGGACTGGGAAAATAGATTAAAGGGTAAGACGGTACATGAGCAGTGGTGTTCATTTAAGGAGTTATTTTACAACTTTCAAAAAATATATATTCCACTGAGGAAAAAAGGGTGTAAAAGAAATGACAGCCATCCGTGGCTAAGTAAAGAAATTAAGGATAGTATCCGACTAAAAACAAGGACATATAAGGTAGCCAAACTTAGTGGGAGGATAGAAGATTGGGAAGTCTTCAAAAGACAGCAAAAAGTAACTAAAGGATTGATTAAGAAAGGGAAGATAGATTATGAAAATAAATTAGCAAAAAATATAAAAACAGATAGCAAGAGTTTCTATAGTTATATAAAAAGAAAAAGGGTGGCTAAGGCAAACGTAGGTCCCTTAGAGGATGAGACCGGGAAATTAATGGTGGGAAACATGGAGATGGCAAAAATGCTGAACAAATATTTTGTTTCAGTCTTTACGGTAGAGGACACTAAGAATATCCCAACACTGGACAAACAGGGGGCTCTAGGGGGGGGAGGAGCTAAATACGATTAAAATCACTAAGGAATTGGTACTCAGTAAAATAATGGGACTCAAGGCGAATAAATCCCCTGGACCTGATGGCTTATATCCTAGGGTCTTGAGGGAAGTGGCAGTAGGGATTGTGGATGCTTTGGTAATAATTTTCCAAAATTCCCTGGACTCAGCAAAGGTCCCGGCAGATTGGAAAACTGCTAATGTAACACCCTTATTTAAAAAGGGTAGTAGGCAGAAGGCTGGAAATTATAGACCAGTTAGCCTAACATCTGTGGTGGGTAAAATTTTGGAGTCTATTATTAAGGAGACAGTAACGGAACATTTAGATAAACATAATTTAATAGGACAAAGTCAGCATGGCTTTATGAAGGGGAAGTCATGTCTGACAAATTTGCTTGAGTTCTTTGAGGACATAACGTACAGGGTGGATAAAGGGGAACCAGTGGACGTAGTGTATTTAGACTTCCAGAAGGCATTCGACAAGGTGCCACATAAAAGATTATTGCTCAAGATAAAAAAATCACTGGATTGGGGGTAATATTCTGGCATGGGTCGAGGATTGGTTATCTAACAGGAAGCAGAGAGTTGGGATAAATGGTTCATTCTCGGACTGGCAACCAGTAGTCAGTGGTGTTCCGCAGGGGTCGGTGCTGGGTCCCCAACTCTTTACAATCTATATTAACGATTTGGAGGAGGGGACCGAGTGTAACATATCAAAGTTTGCAGATGATACAAAGATGGGAGGGAAAGTAGAAAGTGAGGAGGACATAAAAAACCTACAAGCGGATATAGACAGGCTGGGTGAGTGGGCGGAAATTTGGCAGATGCAATACAATATTGGAAAATGTGAGGTTATGCACTTTGGCAGGAAAAATCAGAGAGCAAGTTATTATCTTAATGGCGAGAAACTGGAAAGTACTGCAGTACAAAGGGATCTGGGGGTCCTAGTGCAAGAAAATCAAAAAGTTAGTATGCAGGTGCAGCAGGTGATCAAGAAGGCCAACGGAATGTTGGCTTTTATTGCTAGGGGGATAGATTATAAAAACAGGGAGGTATTGCTGCAGTTATATAAGGTATTGGTGAGACCACACCTGGAATACTGCATACAGTTTTGGTGTCCATACTTAAGAAAAGACATACTTGCTCTCGATGCAGTACAAAGAAGGTTCACTCGGTTAATCCCGGGGATGAGGGGGTGGACATATGAGGAGAGGTTGAGTAGATTGGGACTCTACTCATTGGAGTTCAGAAGAATGAGAGGCGATCTTATTGAAACATATAAGATTGTGAAGGGGCTTGATCGGGTGGATGCGGTAAGGATGTTCCCAAGGATGGGTGAAACTAGAACTAGGGGGCATAATCTTAGAATAAGGGGCTGCTCTTTCAAAACTGAGATGAGGAGAAACTTCTTCACTCAGAGGGTAGTAGGTCTGTGGAATTTGCTGCCCCAGGAAGCTGTGGAAGCTACATCATTAAATAAATTTAAAACAGAAATAGACAGTTTCCTAGAAGTAAAGGGAATTAGGGGTTACGGGGAGCGGGCAGGAAATTGGACATGAGGCTGAGTTCGGATCGGTCAAGGCCCTGTGGGTGACGGAGCGGGCCCAGGGGCTGAGTGGCCGGGTCCTGCTCCTACTTCTTGTGTTCTTTAGATTTGAGGTTAGGATCAGATCAGCCATGATCTTATTGAATGGTGGAGCAGGCACAAGGGGCCGATTGGCCTACTCCTGCTCCTATTTCTTATGTTCTTATGTTCTTATCACATTTTTCCAGTAGGGGTCGCTGGACACCAAATAGGAATGAACCCCTGATTGTTTCCTCATAAGAATTAGGATCAGGAGTAGAGCCCCTCGAGCCTGCTCCGCCATTCAGTAAGATCATGGCTGATCTTCGACCTCAACTCCACTTTCCCGCCCTATCCCCCATATCCCTTGATTCCCCTAACGTCCAAAAATCTATCGATCGCAGCCTTAAATATACTCAACGATTTGAATATACCTCTGTTCAGCTCCACATTCTGCCAGCGTTTGCCTGGTAATCTCGTGGCTCTAGGTGTGGTTGTGAATGAATCAGATTCGTTACTGGACTCTTCTGAAGGAACCCGACCAAACGTCACACCAGGTTCAGTCTGGTCCGGGAGAAGAAAAGAAAAGGAATTAGAATATTCAATTTAGAGAGTTTAAAAACAAATTCACCACCTCTTCACTTTCCACCCACCTCCCACCCAGTAATCCCCGCGGGAAACCGCGTCAGGGGGAGAGATGTGAGGTGAGAACAGGATCCGTCTCATCTGATTCCTTCCACAGTCGAATAGCCGACTCGACACCAGGCTGACACATGATGAATGGCCGCTTGGATGAGGTACCACAGCATGCATGGAACCAGACTCCAGAAAGTCAGGCCTTTTGGGGAGAATTGCAGGAGGGGGCGGGGGGGAGGTGGAAACATGCCGACAAGCTTGATTCTCTCAATCCTCATTATTTCACGTCAAAAAATAAATAAAATTACAACATATAGACAAGAAAATGCAACCCGTGTCCCTGGCATCTGTTGCCTATGTTCCTACAAATGTAGCAATGTGGTCAAAAAGCAAAATACCGCAACAAATTCGAAATAAAAACTGAAAATGCTGGAAACACTCAGCAGGTCAGGTCAGCGTCTATGGGGAGAGAAACAGATTAAAAGGCCCCAATTTTAACTCCAGGTGGAATCCCCGCTCAGGCTCGAGTTAAAATTAGTCGGGTCTCAATGGTGTCATTGGGCCGCAACAGTGCGTATGTAAAAAAGGACCCCGTTGGCTCCGGGCGCCTGTCCTTGCTGCCTGCCCAGGAGAGCGGGTTAAAATTGCAGACGTTGCGATCGTGGCGGTTTTCAGACAGGTAAGAGCCCAGGGCGATTTTAACGGCCCACCCGCCAGGTTTCTGCTGAGCGAGTAGGGCTAAAAATCACCCTCAAAGTTTCAGATGGATGACCTTTCGTCAGTACTCCAAGTAGTCAGTGCCACTCTGTGGCAGACACTGTAACTACTACAGTACTTGCAAAATTGTCCAGCAGATAGTTCAACCATTACATCAGTTGCTATGGAAACACGGACCAGGAAAGACTCTTTCTTTAATTATCAAGAAATCCAAATAAAGGGCCCCAAGGACCAGAGTGTCTGACATCACAAAGCCAAAAAGAATGAGAGAAGACCGGGCGAACCAGGAAGTAACGGTTAAGCGCCAACAAGCCCGAGTTTTAAACGATCGCAAATTGTAGGAAGAGAAGAAAGACTTGCATTTCTATAGCGCCTTTCACAACCTCAGGACGTCCCAAAGCGCTTTACAGCCAATGAAGTACTTTTTTTGAAGTGTGGTCGCTGTTGTAATGTAGGAAACGCGGCAGTCAATTTGCGCACAGCAAGCTCCCACAAACAGCAATGTGATAATGGCCAGATAATCTGTTTTTAGTGATGTTGATTGAGGGATAAATATTGGACAGGACACCCAGGGAGAATTCCCCAGCTCTTCTTCAAAATAGTGCCATTGTTTTTTTTTAAATCCACCCGAGGGGGATTTAAAAAAATTGGTTTATCGTCTCATCCAAAAGACGGCACCTCCGACAGTGCAGCACTCCCTCAGCACTGCACTGGGAGTGTCAGCCTAGATTTTTGTGCTCATGTCTTTGGAGTGGGACGGCTGACACATGACAAAGTGAGGTATGGAATTTCATAGTTGATTTGTCCTGGGAATGAATGAATTAGAATTTAGTGTGACGAGTTTCAATTGCAACACAGTGAGGATATAGAGAAGAGGAAGAACATTTAGGACAGAGTATATTTCCACCTTCGTAACATTGCCCGTCTCCGCCCTTGCCTCAGCTCATCAGCTGCTGAAACCTTCACCTATGCCTTTGCTACCTCCAGACTCGACTATTCCAATGCTCTCCGGGCCGGCCTCCCACCTTGCACCTTCGGTAAACTTGAGCTCATCCAAAACTCTGCTGCCCCAACTCGCACCAAGTCCCATTCACCCATCACCCCCTGTGCTCGCTGATCGACATTGGCTCCGGTCCAGCAACGCCACAATTTTAAAATCCTCATCCCGGTTTTCAAATCCCTCTGTGGCCTCGCCCCTCCCCATCTCTCTAACCTCCTCCAGCTCTACAACCCTCAGAGATTTCTGCACTCCTCCAATTCTGCCCTCTTGTATATCCCCGATTTTAATCGCTCCACCATTGGCGGCCGTGCCTTCTGTTGCCTGGGCCCCAAGCTCTGGAATTCCCTCCCTAAACCTCTCCGCCTCTCTCTCCTCCTTTAAGACGCTCCTTAAAACCCACCTCTTTGACCAAGCTTGTGGTCAACTGTCCTAATATCTCCTTATGTGGCTCGGTGTCAAATGTTGTTTGATAATCGCTCCTGTGAAGCGCTTTGGAGAGTTTTACTACATTAAAGGCGCTATATAAATGCAAGTTGTTGTATTTGGAGGTTAGGAAGAACAAGAAAAGACAGTTCAGAAGACGGCAAATATCAAAACCAACGGTTGGAATGATTCCTTGGGTATTTATTTGTCTGTCCAAATGGAACGACATTTACTTGACATGAAAAGAACAAGGAAATTCCCTTCCTACCCTTGAAGAGATTTTGTGTGTTGTTTTCCTTGTAGAAAGTGGCGTCTTTGAAGTTTCACCAAGTCCGCTTCCCAGAGGGGTTTTCAGAGCCTTATCTTGACCCTTGGCGCAGCGTGGAGTCCGAGGGGTCAAAGGCTCCGCTGATGTGGCTTTGCCTGATCGCAGATTCATTCTCCACCTTGGTGGCTGACTGGGACTAAAGGGAAACGGACACTGAGAATGGGCCAAGAACTCAGCCAAGTACTTGGAATGACTGGATTTTAAAAGAAGAATATAGCCTGACTAATTTTGATATAGAACGTACAAAAACCTCAGGGGAATCTTTCACAAAGCACCACCTAACATATAAACTACACACTCCTGAAATATTTGAGAAGTTTATACCCAGGTCAAGACAATTCAATCTAGAGGAATCTTCATCACCTTTGTCCATTTTATCAATACTAAAGTCATCGTTCTTCTGAACTTTATTTTATTCCTAAGCTTGAAAGACACCATCGTGCATATTCGTCTTCCTAATGGCTTAATATAGGAACAGGAATAGGCCATTCAGCCCCTCTAGCCTGTTCAATTGGATCATGTAGCTGTACATGAAATCCAATTACCTGCCTTTGATCCATATCCCTTGCTACCCTTACTTAATAAAAATCTGTTGATAATCTTGAAACTCTCCAATTTCCTTTTTGAAGTTTATGTAACCGGTCCACATAATTGAACCCTGTAAGCCCTGGTGAATCTGTACAATACACCCTCATCTAGATAGATAATAAAGACAAAATCTAATTAAAAATGAAGTGGAACTGCAGCTCATAAACACTTGTCGTTTTCTGCGTCTGGTAGATAACAAATTACCTGATCCTTCCTTCCCCTCCCCAGTGACTGGATGATGGGGTGAGTTACAACACTGCCCTTAACCTCTGGCTCTCTGAGTTCAAATCTAGCTTAGACCAGCAAGAGCAAAAAACCTTCTGGCTCCTAGCCAGCTTGAAAACTACATACTTAATACCTCTTTTTTACCTTTCCACCTGACCAGCTCAACTCTTCTGTTTATAGATTGTGTTTAACCCCTTCCTACCCCAGGATCTCTTTGCTTCCCGATTTCATTCGACCTGCGAGGTGACATTCTCCCAGCTGTCCATAAGGAAACTAGAAATGAAGACCCGCTGCTCTTTGGACATTTCAGTTCCCACTTGTATCGTTGCTGATCTTTATAATCTGATACTTTACTAGTTTGTCCGGCAGGATAATCCAGCACTCAGAAGGTTAACAAAATGGCCTGTTGTGATCGTTATCAGCTGGAATTTGCTTGCAGCACATAGCCAGCTAATTCTGTGCAAGTGTATCCATCCTGTTAGAAGGAAGGGAGACTCCCCAGTGGCCATAGTCCATATGTGAGACTAGGTAGTGAATTTTGGCAGGCCATTCTGTCATGAGGGGCATAGCACCTGGGCCTGATTCTGTCCTCATCCAGCATTCGCACTTATGCTCTTTCCAGCAGGAGACACAGGATAGCGATCAGGAGCAGTTATCTTGGCTGATTTTCCCCTTCCTTAATCCAGGAGTGCCGAGCCCAATTCTAGTTAACTTAGCACTGACCTGGGGATCTTTCTGTGCTGTAACTCACAGCAGCACACTAATTGGTGCATTTACCCACGACTTCACTGGGGGAAACTTCCTCAGAAGGTTCTTGACGGAAGAACCAGAAAAGAATGTTGACTTAGCATTTTTGCTAAACATAAAGTTGAAATGTTTGTAATGTGTGTGAAGTTAGGAAGTCTCTCTAATGATCATGTAGTTACTTTAAACCTGTAAATGCTCATTGCACGCTTCTGAAACTGATGGATGTTCGCTCGGACTCGCACATGAATAATGCCCATGTGGACAAGGCGTACATGGGACCTCTTCATCTCCACCCCATGAAACTTCTGCAAGTATGCAGCAGGACCATCAGCATTTGATAAGAGTTCAGGCAGGTTAACGTTACAGATCTGGCAAAGGATCTCAACCTGAAATGTTAACCGTTTGAGAACCTGATTGAGCTGCTGTGTAATACAGGCACCTTCTGCATTTATTTCAGGTTTCCAGTGTTACGGTTTTTTTTCCCTTTTTATCTTTGCTGTTTTCTGTACTTGTTCTCTTACACAGCACAACACAATGCACCAGTGACATTTACAACCACCCGTCTCATTGTACAATGACATGAAGAGTGACAGTCCAGTATGGGTTAGTTCCACAACAATAGGCTAGATAGAAAGAAGAGAGCTTCCAGCAGTTCAGGGGGTAAATGCAATGTCCATTGTGGAACTGAGCCATATGGACCAGCAAAGTCACAGATTCCGTTACCAGTCTGTGCAGTAAGGGGGCACTACAATTGTCTTCAGTGCCCCTTGACGAGGGGAGGGGGGAAATCAGCCGTGGTTTTTTTAAAATTCGTTTATGGGATGTGGATGTCGCTGGCAAGGCCAGCATTTATTGCCCATCACTAATTGCCCTTGAGAAGGTGGTGGTGAGCCGCCTTCTTGAACCGCTGCAGTCCGTGTGGTGAAGGTACTCCCACAGTGCTGTTAGGTAAGGAGTTCCAGGATTTTGACCCAGTGACGATGAAGGATTGGCGATATATTTCTAAGTCAGGATGGTGTGTGACTTGGAGGGGAACTTGGAGGTGGTGGTGTTCCCATGTGCCTGCTGCCCTTGTCCTTCTAGGTGGAAGAGGTCACGGCTTTGGGAGGTGCCGCCGAAGAAGCCTTGGCGAGTTACTGCAGTGCAACTTGTAGATGGTACACACTGCAGCCACAGTACGCTGGTGGTGGAGGGAGTGAATGTTTAAGGTGGTGGATAGGGTGCCAATCAAGCGGGCTGCTTTGTCCTGGATGGTGTTGAGTTTCTTGAATGTTGTTGGAGCTGCACTCATCTAGGCAAGTGGAGAATATTCCATCACACTCCTTACTTGTGTCTTGTAGATGCTCTTGATTGTTCTCTCATGACACTGTGCTGGAAATTGCATGTGTCTGGACATTGGGGTGAGAACAGGATTCAGCCTAACTACATTTGCATGGTGGAATAGCCTACCAAAGCTCACTATCTTCCCATATGATGTTGAGCCAATGGAGGGCAACCAGCACACCTAGAACTTTAATTTAGCAAGAGGCAAATATTCAATAGTGGAAGGGAGGAAATTGGCTGGGGGGGGAATTACTGATTAAAGATCTATTTAAGATCCATGAAATGACATATCCTATATGAGTGAAGCAATTTGATTAATCATAACTGATGAGGAAACCTACCAAATGAGTTGTGGTAGGCCCCATGGGTATATGTTTCATAGCTCATGGCTCTACCCGTATTCTGTTTGCACCATACTTTAGAAACTAATCAGTAAAGAAGCGAGTTAAATGGTGCAGTGCATTCCTTAGTGGTTTGGTTTCAATGATGCTGAAGGCAATGTGGATGTTAATGAGGCTAATTATTGAAATGTTCAGAGAAATGGAGTCATCACATGCAGAAATACTTCCCTCCATAGTGATGTTCCACTTTTAATTGAGAATAATATTAAATCAAAGCTCCCGAGAGCTCAGTTGGTAAAGGCAGTTCATGCAGAGGGTTCAATACTTGTTTTCAGTGCCCTAAGGCTTGGCAGGGGAAAATTCAGCCAGAGTTCCCACTCTGTGGGGCAGGGTCATTTTGACTTTGTGCGATATTGTAAAATGGGGTGATAGCGAATCGGAAACCCATTTTACATCTCTCCCGAATTTTAATTTCCATTGCTATTGTATAAAGTCAAAATTACCCCTCACAGTGGGAACTGGATATGTGCCGGTAGATTTCAGAACGACTCTAATGTCCTCCTCAGTCAAATAGCCTATTGGCACTCAGACACGAAGTATAGCCACTTGGGCAAGGCACTGCAGGGCAACTGATATGTGTGGATCTGTGCTCTAGCACACGTTCGTTCTTTCGGGAGAATATTAGAAAAAGGATTATAGGCTGACTGCACCTCCCATGTAGCGAACTACCCATTCGCAGAGATGCTGTAAATGGGCAGATGAGGAGTTCAGATCTGGTGCTGGGTGTTTTCACAAGGTCATGGCAAGGAGGGAAGAGAAGAATCATGCCATGGGTCACAGCATCAGCAAAGGTTTAGCAGAACGTTGTGTTGCCCCTGACCGTGGATGGTAGAGGCACCGAGAGGGAAAAAAACAAGAGAAAACAATGTCAAAAAATTATTCCTCTTAACCTAAGCATATGGAATCTCAGCTTGACTCACCTGCTGTTATTTCCCTCACCATTTGGAAAGAGCTGAATTTTGGTCAGTTCTAAATCAGGATCTGTTTCACTTTTGTCAGTGTCAGCTGTGGCTCAGTGGGTAGCACTCTTGCCTCTGAGTCAGAAGGTTGTTGGTTCAAGTCCCACTCCGGAAACTTGAGCACAAAAATCTAGGCTGACACGTCAGTGCAGTACTGAGGGAATGCTTCACTGTCAGAGGCGCTGTCTTTTGGATGAGCTGTTAAACCAAGGCCCAGTCTGTCCTCTTAAGTGGATGCAAAATATCCTACCGGCACTATATCGAAGAGGAGCAAGGGAGTTATCCCTGGTATCCTGGCCAATATTTATCCCTCAATCAACAGCATTAAAAAAGATTATCTGATCATTATCATATTGCTGTTTGTGGGAGCTTGCGGTGTGCAAATTGGCTGCCGCGTTTCCTACATTACAACAAGTGACTACACTTCAAAAAAATTTACTTCATTGGCTGAATAGCGCTTTGGGACGTCTGGTGGTCATGAAAGACGCTATGGTAAATGCAAGGTTTTTTTTACTTTATACCATTTATTCCTGTTACAATTCGTGCACTGTAATGTGGTACTCAGTATTGCCGAGGCTCACAAGCCAACAGTTTGGACAAGCCTACTTTAAGTGAACGTACTCTGGAAATATACTCATCATTTGTTATTCTTGACTGCGCACAACAGAAGACGATAGCACATTTGACGAATGAATTAAAGATTATTCCACTTGACCTCCACTACCGAGAAGGACAAGAGCTGCCATGTCACGAGAAAAACCTTCATTGCCAAGTCACACACCATCCTGACTTGGGACACATACCACCATTTTTTTCCATCATCGCTGGGTGAGAATCCTGGCATTCCCTAACTAACACCATTTTTCTATTCCATGATTATGGGAGCACCATCACCACAAGGACTGAAGGGATTCCAGCAGGCAGCCCACCACCACTTTTTCAAGGCTCCTACAGGTGGGCAGTAAATGCTGCCTTGCCAGCGTCACCCACATCCTAAGAAAAAATATACATATAAAACCTATTACATCAGAACAATTTTTCCACTTTAAAGGAGAATTGAACAGCATATAAATAAAATGGTATCTCAGGCTTCCAATGATTGGTTTCACCAAAGCTCAATGGTCATGTTTTCTATTCTATTCCATTCACTTTCTGATCCTGTTCCAGATGGCACACCAATCCTTCATAATGATCTGCGCCTGACACAGTAAGGTGTTTTTTTTTTTCAGATGGTGATGGACCTACTGTGTAATTCCAGCATTTTCTTTTTTTCAATTTAATTTTCTGGCTGTGTGAATCCATCTCAGGACAACTTAAGTTTACTCTAGCCCTGTGGAACTGAATCCCAGCAAGAGTTAACACATGGGAGGGGAGGAAGAGAAGAGAAAGCTGCTTAAGAATGGTTGACATTAACAAATCAAAGTCATGTGAAATAACGTGAATTTATATTAGCACCTCTCACAGAGCAGTATCTCAGTGTTTGGTTTGTGATTGATATTAAACTGGGTTGATCAGTTAAAATTGGCTAATCTTAATCGGTTGTGTAGCCTAACCTGGTGGCGAAAGAACATTTTCTATTATCTAGCATTCGCATACTGTCTAACCTAAATGAATACTGTACTTATCATTGCCCCTTCTACATGATCTCTGCCTGGATGTGTCAGTGGTCCTAGTTTGTAGCATAATTAGATCAGCCATGATCTGATGAAAGGTCATCGACCTGAAACGTTAACTCTCTTTCTCTCTCCACGGATGCTGCCTGGCCTGCTGAGTTTTTCCAGCGTTTTCTGTTGTTATTTCAGATTTCCAGCATCCGCAGTATTTTGCTATCGTATTAGATCAGCCATGATCTCATTGAATGGCAGAGTAGGCCCGAGGGGCTGAATGGCCTCCTCCTGTTCCTAATGTTACTGTGTTATCTGTCAGGGTTTAACTTAACACGTGTTCCGGATTGACCATTTTTTATATACTATTTACCATCTTACACACTTCAATTTAGGATAAACACAAACCAACACAGCTAGGAGAATGGAAAATCTACTGGTACTGTGTGAGGAACTCTTCTAAAGCTGGTGTTGAGATGGTGGTTGTGACTGGGGCTGGGGGGTTAATTATATTGTTCCCCCCTTCTTTTCTCTGCCTCCCACACACACCATTGCCTGAGAGCGGAAATCACGTAATTCAGGGCCGAGTAAAGATTGAGCCTAGACTTTACTTGTGGGGTGGTGGGTGGACAAGTCAACTACCTATCCAACAGAGCACCATCGCCACAAGGACTGCAGCACCTCAAACAACCAGTATGGGGGCAATAAATGCAGTCTTGCCAGCAATGTCCCCTTTAAGCTGCACGGCCGCACAGCGCTCCAGGGATCCCGCGCAGCCGGCTTTTCAATACAAAACCTGCACATGCGCGGTATTTTGAATGGCCAGCGCAACCCCCTTAAAGGGACCGTGTGGCGCCAAAAAATAATTACAGGGAACATTGCTTGCCAGTGTGGCTCACATCCTGTGAATAAGTAGCTAGGAATCTGATCAATTTCATAAATTGCATAACCTTAAAATTAACATAACTGACATTTTTTATTAGGAATGTATAGAATTTTTACAGATTTCAGCAAGTTTAACGACCAAAATTAATCTCAAACAGAGCACATGTAAAGTTTTTAATATTTAACAGAAGAATCTCAAGTGAGTGATGACGCTTGCTCTCTGGTCACTTTATACAAGGTTTGTAAGTTACTTAGGTATTACTTTAAAAAAAAATCTCCACAGTTGTGGTGCTGAACAGGAAAACAGCCCGAGAATGTAGATTACGGTCTCTCCATCTTCATAGACATCGTTTCCATTCTTCTCACGCACTGGGAGCGTACTGCAACACCAATCGATCAAACTCATTCTCCTGTGCGGACAGTTCAGAACACAGAATTATACGATCATCAGAATAGTGAACATGTAGGGATAACCGTGTTTCCCATTTAGTTCCACCTTTAGTACGCAGACAGTAACAGAGGACTGCAGCAGAAACACAATTCACATTGTGAATCACTGCACGCAGTTCACGTACACGCAGATGAAAAGGCGATACCAGGTCATTGCACTCCTCATGGATTCCTGCTGGAAGGATACTGTAAAACCATATAACGAGCTGCCGCTGACCGGACTACAGATGCTGCTTTTTTTTTTTTTAAAACATATTCATGCTGCACTTGCGCCCGTGGGTAGTCTGCCCGGGATTGTAATGCTGCCATTGCATTTTGCTCTGCATTCGGCTACAGAATCACAAAGTATAGTCGACAACTGCAGGCAGCTTGTACAAGGTGCCCTGAACCTGCGGCAGGGGAATGTCCCTGGGGTCATGCTTTGCTGGGTCTCGCTCTCTATCTGAACATAGCATCACAACCAATGTTCCCTCTAATTTTTTTTGGGTGCGCGGCCCATTCAAATTTCCGGGCATGCGCGGTTTTTCCATTTAAAAGCCGGTGAGTCGGCCTGCGCAGGACCACCAGACCGCTGTGCAGCTTAATGGGAACATTGATTACAACTATACTTTTCAATTCCATTAAGTCAGTGCAACAAACATCCCACCAGGATCATATTTGATGTTGCTCCCGATGTCAATTATAGCAAGACTCGTGTTCTGCAATATGAACAATACTCTCCCCCCTACTGCAAGATTGTAGTGCCCCTCCCTCAATAAATAGACTGCCAATATTTATCCCTCAATCAACATCACTAAAAACAGATTATCTGGACATTATCTCATTGCTGTGCGCAAATTGTCTGCCGCATTTCCTACATTACAACAGTGACTACACTTCAAAAGTACTTCACTGACTGTAAAATGCTTTGGGACACCCTAATGTCATGAAAGGCGCTATATAAACGCAAGTCTTATTTTTCTAATTTAATTATTAAGTACACTAATGTGTGCTTTGTGCCGAGACATGGATTGGTCAGAAACACGGCCACACAGGCCAACAAATCAAGCTTGACCACGCTATCAAGAAACACTACGCGAACAGAGGCAGAAAATTTGGAAGTCATAATGACATTGACAAAAGCCTGAAATGCCTCCCGCTTAGCTGTAACCATTCTGTGAGCCTCAGGTGGTTAATTCGACTGGAGAGGGGTTTTACATAGAATATACAGCACAGAAACAGGCCTTTCGGCCCAACCAGTCCATGCTGGCGTTTATGCTCCACTCGAGCTTTTATCCTCGCCCGATGTCCACACTAAGCATTTATTACCGAATACCCATATGCTGGTTTTAGCTATTCCGCGCAAGGGGAAGACATAAGCCAATCACAACAAATTCCCCAAATCACTGCTCTAGCCAAGATCAGCTCTACTTAAAGACTAGGGATCAAATGTAAGACTTTCCTGATCTGGAAGCATTTATCCTACTGAAATGAGCATCCCTTATTCAACTAGAAAGTTTAATTTAAGTTATTAAATTTACGGCCAGTGGTAATATAGGTTTGTGTTATTAGCTGCTTCACATACCTTGGCCATATATTCTTTAACAAACGGGTGCCCTCGGTGTCCATCCTTCAACTGGGAGAGGTAGCGGTTACTAACCTGTTTATGAAAAGGAAGAGCGTATTTTAAGTCTGAGATGGCATCGCCAACAGTGATGGATAGTGTCTGGCATCCCATAGTTGGTAAAATTTTTAATCGTACTTAGCTGGCTACAGAACAATATACCACATTAAACCATCGTCCTTTCAACTCAGTGACAGCATTGAATAGATTTCACACTGAAGGGTCTCCTCAGTTCTGATGACATGCCCCCCTGAAATGTTAAACATCGTTCTGCTTTCAGATGCTGACTGACCTGCTGTGTGCTTTGTATTCCTCCAGTTTAAATCTCTACAATTTGATTCACTGATGCGGACAGGCTGTGTGGCAAAACAGTCTTTGGCGTTCTACAACGTGAACATTACCCAGCCCAAACAGAAGTTAGGATGAAAAGTGAAAGCCGGCATGAAAACAGGATGATTAATGGAATTGAGGCATCCTCAAGCCAACTTGCGGTACACAGTAGGTCCACAGTACAAT
The DNA here is from genome assembly GCA_030390025.1 of Squalus acanthias. Classification (NCBI taxonomy): domain Eukaryota; kingdom Metazoa; phylum Chordata; class Chondrichthyes; order Squaliformes; family Squalidae; genus Squalus; species Squalus acanthias. The sequence continues at coordinate 35,425,844 of CM059443.1, read as the reverse complement.
TTAATCTGTTCACACATTCATCCAAAACATTTAGAACAGCCACGCCAACACACAGCAAAGCTCACCGTGTCGTATACTGTATTTAGAATAATTCATATTATTAGCGCAACGATAGTAGCTTAAAAAAACAATGGGTGTAGTAAGACAAAGAAAGGAAGTTGGAAGGGGGGAAAACAAGATTTGGTTTAATACAGTCCCCACCAAGCATGGCGGGTGCGGTCGTGAACACCCGCTATACGCGCTGGCCAGTGTAACCTGACGGCAGAGATCCTGGAGGCGACTGTCAATGTGGCACGGGACAAGAAATCCATAACAGCAGTTAAAAAAAGGCACATTAATTCCAAAGATGTAAATGTAAATTCCATTTAAAACCTGCCGACACTTTTGCTATTGCAGCACGGGTGCATTTTCTGTGTATTTACTCAAATCAATCTTGTCTCTGTATCCACTCTATGGAGTGTGCCTAATCAGAGAGACAGTAAGCCTGACTTGGTCGCTGTCAGTGCCCCATCACATGGACAGTGCGAGACCTGTTTTTTCATTCACGGCATTGCTGTGCTATGAAGGGAATTACACGTGCCAATTCTACACTTGGAGCCTGGAAGGCTGACACTGTCACAACGTAATGTGACCCTGTTCAGATATTTACTCGAGGTTTGCTAGCAACCTGATCGGGATTGTAAAGAAATCACACTTCAACCAGGCGCGAACAGCTGCTTCAACTGCCCGAAATACTAGGCGCGCTTAATACCGTTTAAGCGGCGCTTTTGTAATTGACGCCTATTGCAATCGGATATAGACGGCTGCCTGAGATAAGTAGGGATGGTGTAAGAGGTGGGGACTTATTGCTGGATAAACAGAATCTAGTCTGCATGATGCACACATACCCTAGCCAATTCCTGTTTCCTCCACCCACCCCACCCTCTATCCCAGGGATGCAAAGACCAATTTCAGTGCCCCGACATCACCCCTGACTGAGGTAGGCTAATTCAGCAGAGACTCAACATGGGACACCACTCGTCAGATTAGTTCAATTCCACAATTAGTTCAGCCGTGGCTCAGTGGACAGTACTCTTGCCTCGAGTCAGAAGGTTGAATTCAAGTCCCACTCCAGAGACTTGAGTACAAAAATCTAGACTGACACTCTGAGGGAGAGCTGCGCAGTTGGAGGTGCCGTCTTTCGGATGAGACGTTAAACTGAGGCCCTGTCTGCTCTCTCAGGTGGACGTAAAAGATCCCATGGCACTATGTCGAAGAGGAGCAGGGGATTTATCCCCGGTGTCCTGGGCCAATATTTATCGCTCAAGCAGCATCACTTCAAAAAAACAGATTACAGGAAACTCTTTATTAACCGGCACCCAAATATCCAGAAATCTCTCTTAACCGGCAAAATTCTTGAGTAGGTAACCGGGGTTTTCCTTCATCTCTCGTTTAAAATTAACTTAAAAAAAAAACCCCGAGGCGTTTGCCTTGTATCGGAGCGTGTAGATTGGGAGGGGAATGTGCAGCCCGGGTAGGCAGCGGACACGACAGATGGTCAGCTGGCGGTCCCCGGGGAGACGGAGCTCCGAATGCAGGCGCATGTCAATGTGTACGGGGCTCTCGTACGTTGGGAGATATAACTCTCCGTTATCCGGACTTTTTGATTAACCAGCACCACGCCGGTGCTGGTTAATAAAGAGTTTCCTGTATATGGTCATTAGCACATTGCTGTTTATGGGACCTTGCTGTGCACAAATTGGTTGCCGTGTTTCCTACATTACAACAGTGACTACACTTTTTAAAAAAGTACTTCATTGGCTGTAAAGTGCTTTGGGATGTCCGGTGGTCGTGAAAGGCGCTGTAGAAATGCAAGTCTTTTCTTTCAAACTGGATGGTGCATTTACTCACTAAGCCATAGGAGGGAGCTCTAGTTCCTTGTTTACCAGCACCATATTGACATAAGCCTTACCTCGGGAGCCTTGCCCAGGTGCTGTGAAAGTACAATGAGATTGATGAGAGTTTCTGGATGACTGCTGTCCTGTGGGAATCAAAGGAAAACAGGAGGAAAAGTAAGAATCGTTTACCATGCCAAGTAGATTACAAACCTGTGACTCGAGTTTTACTTCCAATGGAAGGGAGTGGATCTGCATTATTGTCTAACTGAAAGAACAGAGTAATCAGAACATCAAGTGCGCAAATAAGTGGGATATTCAACTCCCAAAGGCTGAAGAATGGAAAACTGGGGCCACAATGCAATGGTGCTGCTATGGCACCAGTACAAAACGGATCTGCTGCACACTTTCATCACAAGCTGTTGAGCTCAAGCCTGTTCGGAGATGGAAACATAGGAACAGGAGGCGGTCATTCAGCCCCTCGAGCCTGTTCCGCCATTCAATGACATCATGGTTGATCTACTCCATATACCCACATTTGGTCCATATCCCTTAATACCTTTGGTTAACAGAAAGCTATCAATCTACGATTTAAAATTAACAATTGATCTAGTATCAATTGTCGTTTGCAGAAGAGAGTTCCAAACTGCTACCACCCTGTGTGTATAGAAGTGTTTCCTAATTTCACTCCTGAAAGGTCTAATTTTTAGACGATGCCCCCAGTCCTAGAATCCCCAACCAGCAGAAATAGTTTCTCTCTATCTACCCTATCTGTTCCCCTTAATATCTTGAAAACTTCAATCAAATCACCCCTTAACCTTCTAAATTCCAGGGAATACAACCCTAATTTGTGTAAAATCTCGTAATTTAACCCCTGGAGTCCGGGTATCATTCTGGTAAACCTACACTGCTCTCCCTCCAAGGCCAATATATCCTTCCTACGGTGTGGTGTCCAGAACTGCTCACAGTACTCCAGGTGTGGTCTGATCAGGGGTTTGTACAGCTGCAGCATAACATCTACCCCTGAAGTTTCAGCTTACTTCACATCGTGTGATAAACAAAAATTAAGCCATACAAAGAAAATCTTCACATCCGTCTTAAAATGTCAGTTTTTATTTTACGCATAATGAAATGTTTTCTTTCAAATACGGTATCGAACAACCCTGACACGACTCAGAGTTTATCCAGTGTGTAGCTGTGCCAGAGGGAGTGGGAAAATCCCGAGTATGATTGCTACTCTGTGCAAGGGTTCCTGCTCTCGATACAAGTGTACATGTGACGAGGACAGGATCAACTGTGATGCCCCCGTGGTGGAATAGTGCACAATCATTTGCTGCTGAGGCTCATGCATTTTTTTTATAAAAGTGACCACTCGAGAGGATTTAGCGGAGTGTGACTGGCACCAGTGGGAGCTGAACCCCAGCGAGGAGTCGATGGCTTCAGGAGTAGAGAGGAGACCACAGAAAAAATCGGTGCACGAAACTTAATGCATTTTAAACGTTTGATGGATTTTATATTACGAGATCTAGGGAAATATCAGTGGAGCGAAACAAATCTGCACTATTTTCTGTGGCCAAGATTAAACAATTCAGTTTTCCTGTCAATAAGTCCTCACTGGGGGATTTACCCAACCCTGCAATTTACTCTACTTTTGCAACCACCCCTCCACACCCCCCTCCCTCCCAAGAGGAATAATCCCACAGATGCAACTGCCCTAGGTACAACAGCCAAGTCGCCATGCTTCAGATGCAAGCATAGACTATATGCACGTTGCTCAACCTGTTGCTGTGGGTCTGGATCCACTAGGAACTGGACTGAGCCCGACTTGTGACCAACGTTCCCCCTAAGCTCTGCGGGCGCGCAACCGTGCATCGATCGGGAGGTCCCGCGCCAGCCGCTCACCAGCTGTTGATGCTAGAGAAGGTACCGCGTATGGGCGGCCGCGCAGCAAATTTAAAGGGACCGTGCGCGGAAAAAAATTAGAGGGAACGTTGCTCGTGACTGCTCAAACTCATTTAGCTCTGGTTCCTTTCAGTCAGCAACTCATTCCCTCAAACCAAGGCTGCATACAGGTCAGTGTGCAAACTCTGTACCCTGCAGCCTATATTAATAAAAAAAAACATTTTAATTGGAAGAGTAAATCTGAGATGAGGAGTAATGCTGTAATCTCACACCCTGAATAGGGAGCGCACGTCAGACAATCAGGGTCATTGCTCACCCGAGCTCCTCGCCAGCGCGGGATTGTGGAATTGCCTTCCCCACAACCTTCACTTTCCCCATTTTCTTTGTTGGAACATTTTTCAACCACAAGGTGGCACCAAATCTCTTTTTGTACAGGATGGACTGTGTGAAGCTTACTCATTCACATTACATTGGAAGTTTTACTTTGAAATATTAAAAAAGTCACTCATCTATCACTGTCACAAACAACATAGTCTGGCCTTCATCTGACGTAACAGTAAGCAGCAGACTGAAGACAAATGCAGTCGCTGTACCAGCTTGGAGTTATTGTTCAGTACCTCGCCCCAGTCCCACCTCTCCAATCTACTTCCCTCCTCTCCTGAAGGCACCAATTGCTGCTGAGGTACTGTACCACAGGCAGTCTTCAGGTAGCCCTCAAATGTTAGCCTTAACGGTGATGGTAACTTGGCCAGTTGACTACGGAGAGCATCACAGTCAAGCCTGACTCTCGCCTGATGTCCATGTGCACTTTCCGGCAGGGGCCAGTGGAGAGCAGGAACCCTGGCTGATTTTCCCCTCCCTAGCTCAGGTGGCCACGGTTCAACCTCCTATCTTGCGTGGAGATCAGCACAAGACCGGGGGGGGGTTTGAACCCTGGACCTTTTGATCTGGGCAGCCAAAAAGAAAGCTCAACGCAACAACTCTTAACCAACGTTCCCTTTAAGCTGCGTGGCTGTCTCGAGATCCCGCCAAACCGGTGAGCCGGCTTCCAAATGCAAAAAACGGCGCACGCGTGGAAATTTGAATGCAGCACGCAGCCCCCCAAAAATTAGGGGGAACATTGCTCTTAACCCTCCCCTAAATCCAAGTCCCACCCAACATGCATCATCACACATTATGAAGGGCACTCTTGCGTAGGCCACAGTTAAGAGTATTGTGTGCAGTTTAGGGTGCCCCATTATAAAGGACATTAAAGCCACAGCATATATAGCAGATTCTCCAGGATGGCGTCAGGGATTGGAAACTCTAATGAGGAAAAACTGGATACTGAGACTATTTCCACTGGGAGAGAGAAGGCTGATGTAGAGGTTTAATATAAGTTTTTAACGTTATGAAGGGTTTTGGTTGGGTGAATAGGGAAATGCTATTTCCTCCGGTTGGGGAGCCAGTGAGGAGAGGTCATTAATTTTAAATCACTAAGTGAAGAGAGGAGTTAGGAGAAATTTCATACGCAGTGGATTATTGCAGCATGGAATGCTTTGCCAAAGGCAGTGCTTCAGGCCAATGTTCCCATTAAGCCGCGCGGCGGTCTGGAGGTCCCACGCAGCCAGCTCATAAATGGGAAAGCCGCGCATGCACGGAAATTTGAATGGGCCACGCAGCCCGTTAAAGGGGCCGCGCTCCCAAAAAAAGAAATTAGAGGGAACATTGGTTGAGGCAGAGACCACGTCATCTTTTAAGGGAAGATTGGTAAAATATTTGAAGCAAAGGAAGATACAGGACTGTGAGGATAAATCGGGGCAGTGGGACTAGTTGTGGACTGTTCAAGCAAAGAGCTGTCACAGATACGATGGTCCAAATGGCCTCTTTTCTACAGTTTTCGTCCCCATTCCTCATACTCTTCTAATAGCTTTCCTACACCTACCTTGTCGAGTGCCTCCTGTAGAACTCCTTCTGCATCATCCCACTTGCCCTGTGCCATCTGACAGGCAGCTTGTCCATTCAGAAGCAGCAAGGTTGCTGTGTACTTATCTGCCATTTCTTGGAAGATGTAGAAGGCATCCTGCAGCTTGTCCCCACCCTGTAGAGAACAGACAATAACATTCACCTGGCAATTATACAGCACAGGATGAGTTTACAGAACAGAGTATTTTCTAACTATAGCAGTGGTTTCGATCTATGGTTGATTCAACCCACCAATGTGTTGCAATGTCATACTACAACAACAGCTTGCATTTGTACAGCGCCTTTAATGCAGGAAAGAAAGGTGCTTCACAGCAACGCAAGGAAACAAAAAATGGACGGCAAGCAACGTTCCCGTTTAGTTGCATGGTGATCTGCAGGTCCCGCGCAGCCGACTCTATGGCGTTCTAATGTCAAAAACCGCGCATGTGCGGCAATTTGAAGGGGCCGCGCACCCGTAAAAAAAAATTACGGGGAAAACATTGACGGCAAACCAAAGGAGATATTAGGAGTGGTAACCAAGAGCTTTATCAAAGACATGGGTTTTAAAGACAGTCAAGGGAGATGGCGAGATTTAGGGAGGGAACTCCAGAGCATGGGGCCTAGGCGGCTGAAGACACAGCAGCCACTGGTGAGGCGAAGGACGGGGGTGGGGATGCACAAGAGGCTATAGTCAGAGGAAGAGAGTTTAGGGTGGAGGGGGTTTGTTGTGCTGGAGGAGATTACAGGGACAGGGAGCGGCAAGACCACAATTAACGTGATTAGATCCTGTACATCTGCAGGATACGCACCATAGACAGGTTCACCCAGGCTGTCGATAACTGTGTCAGGGTGGCATCCTCATCCTGCTCGTGCATCTTCTTCAGCTCCTTTCTGAATTAAATGGATTAAGTCAACAATTATGCAATGCAACAGGCGACCACAACTAACCCTCTGAAGACGACAGTAGCACTGTACATTTTTTTGCACAATAGTTTTTTTTCCCTGCCACCCCTGAAGGAATTAACTCCTTGCTGGGCAATATTGTGTTGACAGCAGATGCCCTACAATATCTCTCCAAGGAGCTCATCAGTTTCAGGTGGGACTTGACCAAGACATAAAGAAAAAAGACTTGCATTTCTATAGTGCCTTTTACGACCTCAGAATGTCCCAAAGCGCTCTACAGCCAATGAAGTGCTTTTTGAAGTGCAGTCACTGCTGTAATGTAGGAAATGCGGCAGCCAATTTGCGCACAGCAAGCTCCCACAAACAGCAATGTGATAATGACCAGAGAATCTGTTTTGTAATGTTGACCGAGGGATAAATATTGGCAATCTATTTATTGAGGGAGGGGCACTAGAATCTTGCAGTAGTGCCATGGGATCTTTTACATCCACCTGAGAGAGCAGACGGGGCCTCGGATTAACATCTCACCCGAAAGAAGACACCTTTGACAGTGCAGCACTCCCTCAGTACTTCACTGGAGTGTCAGCCTAGATTTTTGTGCTCAAGTCTCTGGAGTGGGACTAGAACCCACAACCTTCTGACTCAGAGGCGAGAGTGCTACCCACTGAGCCATAGGTTATTCAATCAGGGAATGGGGAGGAGAGGGGATAAAAAAAAGCCCATTTTCACCCTATGTCTACATGCACTTTCCAACAAAGTTTGGGGGCGGGGGGGGGGGGAGGGAAGAGAACAACTAGATAGTCATCAGGAGCAGTAACCTGGCCAACTTTCCTCGCTCTAACCAACACCACCGAGACCAATTGCAGCTCCAAACACCATCCCAGCTCAGAGCAGCTAACAACACAGCCTGACCATCGAATCGGAGACCTTTCTGGTCCACAAGTCTCGGCTAGTCGCTGCATAACGTAGCGTTCAAATTAGGGGAAGCTGGAGTCATTGTGCTGCGTCGGTAGAACTGCTGCCCGGCTTTAATAATTTTCCTCACCAGAGTTTAAATTTGGAAAACAGCAACAGAACTAATGGCCTGGAAAGTTCCAACTGCACATAGTGTACTGCCACAGGCTTCAAATATCTTCCCCATGAAAAAACTCCCACTACATTAATGAATGTTTATTGTGCAAAGTGCAGTGTCTGGATTGAGTGCAACATCTCACATTTTAATTTTTTTTGCTTATAGGCGCAAAATTGTGTTTCACTCCAAAATGATTACGCACTGACTGGAACAGATGAAGGCAGGAATCATAGTTATCAGCTAGCAGGAAAGATTAGAGGAACCTTAGCTCTGGAGAAAGAAAGTTGACAGGACCTCAATGAGACAGCCAAAATATTATTTTAAAGGAGAGTGGGGCCCAGATAAAAATGTTAAATTAAAAATATTTACATGAGAAATATTTTCTTGAAGTAATAAATATTTGGAATAATCTACCAGTTATGGTACGACGGACGAAGGGCATTATGGTGCCTCAAGGATGGATGCTGGACTTGGGGTGAGCTTCGATGCGCTGAATGGCCTTTTCCAGGTCTTGACTATTCACGCATTCCTGGTGACCAGATGCATTGGACAGTCTTCAAAACTGGCCACAGGAAAAAAATATATATACCCAAGTGCTGGGTTTGTTCTGTGACAAAACTGATTTGAAGCACTGGACTCGACTCAACCAACCCACGTGAATTCAGGAGTCTGGACTGAAGTAGAAACTGGGTTTAGTTTCAGCACCGATTATTGAATGTAAAATGGGATAAAGGGGGACAGAAGCCAATAAAATAATTCAAACCATTCGGTAAAATCCTTAATCCAGGACACAAAGCACTATGTTCACTTGTGGAGTCGCTCGGTTAATCTGTGCATCTGCGGTGCAAGTTTCATGTTTGCACAAACTCTTGTATTGATTTCCTGGAAATTGGCCAGACCGAGTTACTGAACTCAGCCGTACGATGGAGCCACACAGTGGAAGCAACAATTGATTCCGTATTCCTACGTCATGACCATTTACGAAAGTTAATTCAAGTTTCCTCAGCAACACCTCTGAGACAGCGTCAATGAGGTCACCAGCACTCACAGTTAGAACAGAATTTTATAGAAACACACGTGGAAATAAACAGGATCTTAAATTAATTGGTTTGCAGTCTGGGCTTCGTTACGCTCTCAGTCAAGGTGGCCCACTGGAAACTTGGATTGGAGGGGGGAAATCCGCAGACATCAATTATCTTAGGTCTCACTTTCAAGGTATAGGCCATTGAGACAAGGGTGACATTGGCAGCTACGGAGCTATACTGATGGCTTCAGGAGATGAGAAAATGGTCACAAAACAAAATAAGTAATCAAATCTTCGAAACAGATTTAAAAAGCAGTCCTGCTGTATAAGTAGCCCCTTTAAATGGGGCGCTTATAGTAAGCAAACCATTCCCTTTGCCCAAGCAATCTAGTTAACCAAACAGATTGGGATACATGGGAAAAGTAGTCAGCTAATAGCAAACCCGCGACCTCTACCACCTGGAAGGACAAGGGCAGCAGGCGCAGGGGAACACCACCACCTCCAAGTCACACACCACCCTGACGGAAATATATCGGCCGTTCCTTCATCGTCATTGGGTCAAAATCCTGGAACTCCCTCCCTAACAGCACTGTGGGAGCACCTTCAGCACACGGACTGCAGCAGTTCAAGGCGGCGGCTCACCACCACCTTCTCAAGGACAATTAGGGAATGAGCAATAAATGCTGGCCTTGCCAGCGACGCCCACATCCCGTGAATGAATTTTTAAAAAACCTTCAAAATAAAGCTTCACATTCACAGGCATAAACATTTTTTTTTTGGGATGGGGGGGGGGGGAAAGTGACTTGACAGTTCATTCTACATCCATGCTTTCTCTAGTAAAGTACACACAGGTTTGGCCTCAGTAGTACAAGAGTGCTGACAATAAAATACTTTCTACCGAACTGCAATTTTAGTAATGTACTTACCGAGCCAGATCAAGCCGGTCCAGCTTCAGAAAGATCTGTATCGACATGGCCATGCTGCAAGGGTGGAAGAGACAAGCAAATCAAATTGTGTCATTACCAACACAGGCACTCTACACTGGGAACACAAACCTACTGCTCCGAGACTTCATGGGGAAGCAGAGGGGGAATTTTCACGACACAGTATTTCCAATCCCCATCCCACATCACAAAAGCCATTTTAATTTTGTATCCCCGTCGCCATTTCAGTATCCAGTTTGGGAAAGGCTGTTACAGTGCTGCAATCTGCAGTTCCAGCAGTGAGCTATCATTTTAGAGGTAGACTGTCTCTAACCCCGCTGCCTTGCCATGTTTAAAGGCATCAGAAATTCTTGCTTTTGATCGCCTTCCCAACTTCTTTTGTTGCTCGACAGCTGCTTCTCCTCTGCGAAATGTTTGGTGATATTTTCTGCATCAAAGGTGCTTTATAAATGCATGCTATTGTTCCAACGTTGTTGGACTATGAACAAAATGCGTACTCACTGCAATACACCATAAACACTATCTGAAGAAAAGCCCAGGTCACTGAAAGAAATATTGGGCCCAGTGATTGACTGTGTGTTTGGAGGGGAGATGGGAAAGTAAGAATTTGAGTTATTTACACTCTCAAATCTCCACACCAAAATAGTTTCTAACCATAATCGTACGCTCCCCAGTAGAAGCTAGATGCTTCTTCACAGAAAGGATGAAAGGCAGGGGATATCACTGGCTGTGTGTGAGTATTTGCACGTGAACTCTTTAATTGTCACTCCACACAATGCAAAAGCATACAAAAGACACACCTGCACCTCCACACAGCACCCATGTGAGTCACAGACCAGCATCGCTGTGCGTCCATGCAAATTCCTGCGCCAGACTTTTCTCTTAGAAAGTCAGATTGCCTCAGTTAATGGCAGTCTCGATAAGAAGATTTGGGGGGTGGGGGGGTTGGCAGGCTCAGGGAGTACGAGCTCACGATCTAGGCACACACTGAAGTGCTGCTTTGTCAGAGGAAAGTCCTTTGGAGGAAATGTTGAACAGAGCTCGCCTGCACAGGTAGATCTTAAAATATTCTAATTGAGGAAGAGCTGAGAGTTCTTGTAGTGTCCGAGTCAACAGCCTCCCCCGAGCCAACACATTAACTGGTCAGAAAACTCACTGCTTTTTGCGAGATCCTACAGTGCAGTAAATGTTTGCCTACTTAGCTATAACTTTACCTCGAGGTAATTCACTGTATATGAAGCACAGATATTTGACAAGACATGTGACAGGCAGTGCCTGCACATTCCTACTCACCACTCCAGACTCTCCCCTTGGTGCAGGGTACGTAGAGCTGAATCAGTATTTTGGTCGTGTAAATAGATCGAGGCTGCCATCAACAAGAAAGTCGTGTTGCTAATATCAACACTCTTCGCCATCTTCTTGTCCAATTCTGCTATGGTGGCATCTCTGCACAAGATGTGATATCATGAATCCTCCTTTTATATATATTGACACAAAATTACTTTAGTTCTACTGACAAATCCTTGTTACTTTTATTAAGAGATCAATGTATTAATTACTGCTCCATGCTGAGTTAGTTAATGCTCGTTTGGGCATTCCAATTGGCCTTGCCAACCCAAGCTAGAGGGTAGAAACAGACAGAATCCCCATTCCTGATTGCCAGCCAGTGACGTGTACAATAAAGTACATGGACATCAGGTGAGGATGGGATTGGGTCGGGCTATGATGCCCACACAGACTAGCCTGCCAATTAGCACTAAAACACGGCACATGTAGGAATAACGGCCACTTGGGCAAGTTACCAGAGGGCAACGAGTGCCCAAGAAACTGTACCCTAGCAAAGAGCACCAGACCATAGATAGCATCACAACCAAGCCCGATCTTATCCGCACTCAACATCCATACATTGTACTTTCCAGCAGAAGCGGGATGCCTGGATGATTATTATCGCGGGCAGTTGCATCAAGGTCAACGGTAGCGGCCCAAAGTTGAGATCAGTTAACTCAACTGAGATCAGGGAGAGCGCGCCTGGGGCCAAGGTCCCCGTGCTATTGCCCGAGAGTAAATATGAAACAAATTATGGTCCCTTACCTTTGATCCTCGTTTGACAAATATTCAGCAAACATTTTTACAGCTTGCAATTCAGGGGCAGCTCCTGGTTTGATATCATCCAATACTACACCATATTTTCTCTAAGAAGATAAAAAATAATTATAAATTTGTTTCTGATCAGCTAGGATTTGAATTTAAATTTCAGTGATTTTGGTTGATATTTTCCCCACTGGAAAGCAACATTAAACAATCCCAATACAAAAGCAAAATACTGCGGATGCTGGAAATCTGAAATAAAACAGAAAATGCTGGAAACACTCAGCAGGTCAGGCAGCATCTGTGGAGAGAGAAACAGAGTCAACGTTTCAGGTCGATGACCTTTCATCAGACTGCCGAGTATTTCCAGCATTTTCTGTTTTTAATTAAACAATCCCAGTTAGATGTAGGACAATACTCCCCTCTACTCTGCCTCAATAACATGTCTTTATTCCCCCCTGCCTCCCCCCCACACAACCGGGGAAAAACCCTGGCAACTGCACCAGAGTAAAATATCCATTTCCCACGTTCTTTAAACAAAACCTGAGAAATTACCGACAATTTTGTGCTGTGGATTCACATCCTTATGGAATTGGACTGCAACAGCCTAAACTCATCTCGCATTACAGCTTTTCAGCTAAGGAGACTTTCATCCCGTCAGTCAGGGTTGTATTGAATTCACCTGAAAGAAGGCTGGTGCAACTGATACAAGTAGGCCTCTCTCTATGGTTGAGTTACTTTAGGAGTGTTCAATTCTACACCTAACTGTACTGTGCCTTTTCCGGCAGTACCTGCTGGGAGATCAGGGCACAGAAAACAGAAGAGGGACTCAATACGCAACAGCACCAATTTTGATGAACATAAAAAAAAAATCACCAAATCAAAAATGTTGAAAGTTATTTTGAAAATCTACAATGTAATTACGTACAATGAGTAGAAATGGCCTTCCCCAAATGTTGCGCACTGTGAGATTTTGAAGGGGTCATTTTGCACACAACCTTAATGCTAAGCAGAACGTACGGCCGGCAGATTGCAACCGATTACACACACACACACAACAGGATAACCATCCTCTTTAAAATCTAATTGTCCGCAAAGTGAACAGCGTTATTTAGGTTCAACAGCAAGACTCTGTTGAGTTGAAAGTGTGAGGTCATCCATCAGGACCCAAGAAAGATAGATTAGAGTATTTTCTAAATGGGGAGAATATAGGAACTGTGGATGAACAGAGAGATTCACGGGTCCAAGTACCGAAATCACTAAAAGCTAGTGGACAGGTACAAAAATTAATTAAAAGGCGAATGGAATGTTGGCCTTTATCTCAAAAGGGCTGGAATACAAAGGGGTGGACATTATGTTACACGTTATGATCCTGCAAATCCATTGGCAGGATAGGCGCACCAACATCAGTGTTCTCGCACAGGCCAACATCCCCAGCATCGAGAAGCTTTGACCACGCTCGATCAGCTCCGATGGACGGGCCACATCGTCCGCATGCCCGATACGAGACTCCCAAAACAAGCGTTCTACTCGGAGCTCCGACATGGCAAGAGAGCCCCAGGTGAGCAGAGGAAACGCTTCAAGGACACCCTCAAAGCCTCCTTGAAAAAGTGCAACATCCCCACTGACACCTGGGAATCCCTGGCCCAAGACCGCACAAAGTGGAGGAGAAGCATCCGGGAAGGCGCCGAACACCTCGAGTCTCTTCGCTGGGAGCAAGCGGAAGCCAAGCGCAAACAGCGGAACGAGCGCACGTCAACCCAAGCACCCCACCCACCCACCCCTTCAACCACCATCTGCCCCACCTGTGACAGAGACTGTAGGTCTCACATTGTACTCATCAGTCACCTGAGAACTCATTTTTAATGTGGAAGCAAGTCATCCTCAGTTCCGAGGGACTGCCTAAGAAGAACACCTGTACAGAACTTTGGTTCGATTCCATCTGGAGTACAGCAGATCTGGGCATCACGCCTCAGGAAGGATACATTGGCCTTGGATGGGGGTGCATCGCAGATTCATCAGAATGATACCGGGGCTAAAAGGGTTAAATTACGAGGACAGGTTGCATAGACTAAGCTTGTATTCCCTTGAATATAGACAATTAAGGGGGTGATCTAATTGAGATGTTTAAGATGATTAAAGGATTTGATAGGGTAGTTAGAAACAATTTCCTCTGGTTGGGGGGGGGGCGGGGGGGGAGTCCAGACAAGGGGGCATAACCTTTAAAATTAGCGCCAGGCCGTTCAGGGGTGATGACAGGAAGCACTTCTTCACACAACAGGTAGTGGAAATCTGCAACTCTCTTCCCCCAAAAAACTATCGAGGCTGGGGGGTCAATTGAAAATTTCAAAACTGAGATTGATAGGTTTTTGTTAGGTAAGGGTATTAAAGGTTACGGAACCAAGGTGGGCAAATGGAGTTGAGATACAAATCAGCCATGATCTAATTGAATGATGGAACAGGCTCGAGGGGCTGAATGGCTAACTGCTGTTCCTAGTTTGTTATCTGCAACTCAGAAGAACCACACAGAGACCAGGAACCTCTCCATGGGAAATGGGAGGGGGAAATCTGAGGAAGCATCAACCCTGACCTACTTGTGTGCTTCGCACTGGGTGCCTAATGAGTCACATCAGTGAATGGTTGAGAGCTGGTCTCTGTTCTATGCCACATGAAGTGCTTCCCCCTTGGAAACAAGAAGATGGGCAAGTAGGGACAGGTAGAAAGCACACCAAAACAAGCTGTTTATCTATAATAACCAAAGGAAATATTGTTTCCGTAACGAACTTGCTGTCCATACCTGTGCAATATAAGCTCTGTAAAGGAAAACATCTCGCTCAACTTCTTTCTCTGGGCTGGAGAGCTGAAAGGCAAACCAGCCAATTAATTAGTGCCACAAAACCAAACTGCAATGACAGATATTTAAAAAATCCTTCACTCAATTCTCCAGGCAATGACGATGCTTGCTAGCAGAGTCCTCCGGCACCTCACCTAAATGGCCATTCTTCATAGATGAGCCTAGATAGGAAGCATTGGCAAATTAGTTGATCTTGGAGGACATCACAGCCAACCGACTTCAATCCTGCCCTCACCTGATTTCCACAAATCCATACTTCCAGCAGGATAGTGATCAGGAGTGAGGACACTGGTTCATTTTCCTCTCTCCCTATACCAGGCTAATTATATTGCCACTTCTAGTTTAGATCAGCTAACTCACCACAGACATCAAACCTAGGACCTTCAGGTTCATAAGGCTTTGCACTACAGATAACGGTGCCTTTATCTACAGAGCATCAGGCAACTGCAATTAAAAGTTTATACATAGTGAAACAACTTAAAAAGATAACCATACTAATAGGAGAAATATCAGTTAATAAGCTGGCGGAACTACATGTACCATATAAATTGGGGGATCAGTAACAAGTTCAGTGGAGGAAGTTCCACAAAGGGCAAAAATACAAAGTTGTTTCTAGCATCTGGGGGGTTTTATTTCACTCTACACTTGCCACCTTAAGATTTAATTTACTTTTATTGTGCTCAGTTGGGTTTGTGTTGCAGTATTTAATGTCACTTAAAAGATTTGCGGATTATACGTATAATTGGGTAATATGATTGCAAAGAAAGAAAAGACTTGCATTTCTATAGCGCCTTTCACAACTACCGGACGTCCCAAAGCGCTTTACAGCCAATGAAGTACTTTTTGAAGTATAGTCACTGTTGTAACGTAGGAAACGCGGCAGCCAATTTGCACACAGCAAGCTCCCACAAACAGCAATAAGATAATGACCAGATAATCTGTTTTAGTGATAAATATTGACCAGGACAACGGGAAGAACTCCCCTACTCTTCTTCAAAACAGTGCCACGGGATCTTTAACATCTACCCGAGAGAGCAGGCGGGGCCTCGGTTTAACGTCCGACAGTGCAGCACTGAGAGTGTCAGCCTAGAAATTTGTGCTCAAGTCTCTGGAGTGGGGGACTTGAACCCACAACCTTCTGACTCAGAGGCGAGGGTGCTACCCACTGAGCCATGGTTTGACACCTTTATTCTCTCATATCGTACCTTTAGTATACCAAAAATCTGCCAAGTCACTTGACAACAGGAAAATCAGACATTGAGCAAGACATGTAAAAGAGGAAGGTGACCAAAAGCATGGTCAGAGATATGAAGACTTTTCAAGGCAAGAAAGGGTGCAACAAGGTAGAAGGGTTCAGGAAGGAAATTCTACAGTGCATGGATGAAGACACTGCAAGCGATGCTGAAGTGCACAGCAGACCAGAGTGAAGGAGGGTGGAACAAGGTCACAGAGCGAGTTGCCAATGAGGAAAAAGATTTTGAAGACAATGTGTTGGGGCATTGGTGAGCCAATGTACATCAATCTGCATTGCTGAATTATCAAGGAAAACACAGCCACGTAATCAAGGTAGAATTTAAACAGAACTGAACTTTACAAATAGCAAAAGAGAAACAGAATTAGACCTTATTTGCCCTTTCTCTCAAATGGATTAATACAACTTGCTCTGATCTCTCTCTGCACATTTGTTGAATAGTTTCCAAGAATGCAACATATTTTTAAATAATAAACAATGGGCAACTAAGAATGATTCTAAAGCAGCAATTTCACTGTAGTTCATTACGTTTAAATGCCACGACAGACAGTATAGCCCAAGCAGTTTACAACATTAACCTCCATATTCAGATTACATTATTAGGTTTGTATACGTTCAGACAGCAGTTGCATTCCTATACTTCACGTGGGAGTAGAAATCACAGTCAATCACAATCCTACCCTTACCCATCCGCCACACACGCACATATTCGACCAGGGATCACTGGATAATGCTCATTGGGAACGCGAGCCAATATTTCCCCCTTTCCCCAGCTCAGGGTTGCTGAGGCTAACTGCAGTGCACCACTAAAACATTAGTTCAGATTAGTCAACTCAGCAGAGTTAACTAAGTAGTGTCAGACAGTGGCTCAGTGGGTAGCACCCTCGCCTCTGAGTCAGAAGGTTGTGAGTTCAAGTCCCACTCCAGATACTTCAGCACAAAAATCTAGGCTGACACTCCAGTGCAGTGCTGAGGGAGTGCTGCACTATCGGAGGTGCCGTCTTTCGAATGAGACGTTAAACCAAGGCCCCGTTTGCTCTCTCAGGTGGATGTAAAAGATCCCATGGCACTATTTTGAAGAAAAGCAGGGGAGTTATCCCCGGTGTCCTGTCCAATATTTATCACTATAAAACAGATTATCTGGTCATTATCACATTGCTGTTTGTGGGAGCTTGCTGTCCGCAGATTGAGTGCCACGTTTCCTACATTACAACAGTGACTACACTTCAAAAAGTACTTCATTGGCTGTAAAGCGCTTTGGGACATCTGGTTTAAAGTCTCATCCGAAACCTTCTGATTCAGGTGAGGGTGCTAGCTTGATTCTATGATTTGCAATATTCACAAACTGAGCTTTGCTCTTGTGTGGTTTATGTCATTTGAACCTCTTGATTCATATAGTGCCTTGACGTATTGAAACATCTCATAGCGCGTCACACAATGTGCAGTGACTCTTTGTTACATAGGCAAATATGGCAACCATTCTGTACCAGCAACACCCATAAACAGCTGTGAGATGAAAGACCAGTTAAGCATATTTTTGTGGGTGAGTGTCAGCTGTGGCTCAGTGGGAAGCACCCTCACCTGAGTCAGAAGGTTGTGGGTTCAAGTCCCCCTCCAGGGACTTGAGCACAACAATTCAGACTGACACTCCAGTACTGAGGGAGTGCTGCACTCTCAGAGATGACGTCTTTCGGATGAGATGTTACCCTGTCTACTCTCTCAGGTGGACATAAAAGATCCCATGGCACTATTTCGAAGAGGAGCTGGGGAGCTCTGGCCAATATCCCTCAACCAACATCACTAAAACAGATGATCTGGTCATTATCACATTGCTGTTTGTGGGAGCTTGCTGTGCGCAATTTAGCTGCTGTGTTTCCCAACATTACAACAGAGACTACACATCAAGAAGTAATTAATTGGCTGTAAAGCGCTTTGGGATGTCTGGCGGTCATGAAAGGCACTATATAAATGCAAGTCTTTCTTCTTCTCGAACTGATGCCCCGAGCCTCTCTCTATACCCTGCCCCGAGCCTCTCTCTATACCCTGCCCCGAGCCTCTCTCTATACCCTGCCCCGAGCCTCTCTCTATACCCTGCCCCGAGCCTCTCTCTATACCCTGCCCCGAGCCTCTCTCTATACCCTGCCCCGAGCCTCTCTCTATACCCTGCCCCCAGAAGAAATGTGAAGCTACCGAGTGAAGCCCAGTCCATGGTGCCGGATTGACAAACCGAGCTGCCCGAATGCTCCAGGGTTCCTGGGCCCTGTCCCCACTCCCCCCCCCCACTGTCCTCTCTCTCTCTCCCCCCCCGGTCCCCCCTGTCCTCTCTCTTTACCCCCCACCCCCGGTCCCCCGTCCTCTCTCTTTCCCCCCACACCCCATCCTCTCTCTCCACCCCCACCCCGTCCTCTCTCTTTACCCCGGTACCCCCTGTCCTCTCTCTTCCACCCCCCGGACCCCCCCGTCCTCTCTCTTTCCCCCCCGGTCACCCCCGTCCTCTCTCTTTCCCCCCCGGTCACCCCCGTCCTCTCTCTTC
>CM059443.1:33877593-33956784 GCA_030390025.1 Squalus acanthias | reverse complement strand
GGGTGTGTGTATCTGGCCTTGATTAAAAAAAAACACTCCCTGAGGTGAAAGGACAAACCTACTGCACCACCCAGTTCCCCAGTAAATTCCTGGTGAGTGAGTAACCAATGTGGAATAGAGTGTTAGTCACTGATCAGGAATTCACACAGAGAAACACTGTTATGTGGTGTCAGTTGTACGATTTCTTGCATATTTCTCATTGTAAAGGCAGAGTCTGAACTGTTAGCTTACTGTCATTAAAAGTGGGTCTTTCATGCGCAGCTGAGCCAAACGACTCCCAGGACATTTACATCATGGTTGAAACCAGCTGTGCAAGACCCTGTGCATCTGGGAACTGGCAGCACTGGCAGGGGGTCTCACGCACTATAAAAACAAAATTATCTCCTCTCCTCCACTCACCTCCACTTTGATCTCTGTTCTGGTACAGAGAAACTTGTCCCAGCTTCCTATGTCCCCACCCACCCTCCCTCACCCAAATTTCTCTCCAATCCTCTCCTGAAGGCACCATCAAAATCCTTGTTGGGTACAGTCCCACACCAGTAGTTGGCTCTCGGCATCTTACCCAAGTGTCCATCCTTCATGAGTAACAGATGTAATACAGTAGTCCAGGACAAGAGTTCAAAGTGACCGCCTGCTCTTCAGATAGATGGCCGCCAGAATTAACGGCATTCAGATTCTGTCATGCTTTCTCAGAAAATATACATTTTTATAAACAGATTGAGAACATCTTCAACCCCATTTACCTTCTGCATTCTGATAAATAAGTAGACTTTTATCAAACGATTAATTTTGAAGTCCATAAAAATGGGATGTGGAGTGAGAGGGAGGAACACAGAAAGAAAGAACTTGCATTTATACAGCACGTTTCACGACCTCAGGATGTCAGTTTAGAAGAATGAGAGGGGATCTTATTGAAACATATAAGATACTGAGGGGGCTCGACAAAGTAGATGCAGAGAGGATGTTTCCCCTCGTGGGGGGAAATCTAGAACTCGGGGGCATAGTTTCAGAATAAAGGGTCGCCCTTTTAGAACTGAGATGAGGAGGAATTTCTTCTCTCAGAGGGTCGTCAATCTGTGGAATTCTCTGCCCCAGAGAGCCGTGGAGGCTGGGTCATTAAATACATTTAAGGTGGAGATAGACAGATTTTTTACAAGATAAGGGAGTGAAGGGTTATGGGGAGCGGGCGGGGAAGTGGCTTTGAGCCCAAGATCAGCCATGATCTTATTGAATGGCGGAGCAGGCTCGAGGGGCCAAGTAGCCTATTCCTGCTCCTATTTCTTATGTTCGTATGTTCTTTACAGCCAATGAAATGCTTTTGAAGTGTAGCCACTGTTGTAATGTAGGACCTGTATTGAACAATGTGTCTCCAAGGCTCATTCAACCAGATCTTGCTCTCGCCCAATATTCATACTTGCATTTTCTAGTGTCCAAAAGGTCTTGGTATACAAGTTGAACTGTAAACCTGATATAATCCGTCAATTGAGGAAAACAAAGAAAAAAATACGAACTCAGCAAGGTACAGCAACTAGAAATAATATTTAGGCTCCTTCTATTGTTCTCCTTTGATGTCCACCAAACAATGCCTCACATGGCACTCTGAGGGTGGACAGGTAATCCGGTGCCAAGCCTACGTACAGTGCCACTCTGCAACCAGATGCTGTGATAACCACAGTTCAATAGTACCTTTAACGTAGAAATAAATCGGTGCTTCACAGAAACAGAAGGAAAAAATGGACGCCCGGCTAAAGCTGATGTTAGGAGGGGTGACCATGGAGGTTTTTCTACACTAGTGGTGCTACGTAAATGCAAATCATTTGTGTAGTTGAGCAAGAGCTCAGTCAAAAAGGTGGGTTTTAAGAAGTGCTTAAAGGAGGAGAGGGAGGTGGAGGAGTTTAGGGAGGGAATTTCAGAGTATGGGACCTATGAGGCTGAAGGGACAGCCACCAATGGTGGGGCAAAGAGAGTGGGGTAAGCACCAGATGCCAGAGTCAGAGGAATAGAGAGTTTCGGGTGGTTTTGGGAGCAGGTTACAGAGATAGGGAGGGGTGAGGCCATGGAGGGATTTGAGCACAAGGATGAGAATTTGAGACAGCAAGCACATGGTTGATGGGTGAGCAGAACTTGGTGTGGGATACGATATGGGCAGTAGAATTTTGTATGAGCTGGAGTATACAAAGGGTGGAGGATGGGAGGCCAGCCAAGTGTGTATTGGAATAGTCGAGTTTGAAGGTGACAGAGGCATGGATGAGGGTTTCAGCAGCTGGTGGGCTGAGGTAGGGATGTAGGCCGGTGATGTTATAGAGGTTGAAGTAGGTGGTCTTTGTGATGGAGAGGATAAACTCAGCTTGCCTTGAACTGGGCCGAGGCTGCAAACGGTCTGGTTCAATCTGAAATGGTGGCTGGGAGAGATTTGGAATCGATAGAAGAAATTGCAGCTCATCCAAGGCTGGATGTAGAAGCAGTAGAAGGGTCGAGAGAGATGTTGACGAAAGAGAGCTGGATGTTTTCAGCATACGTGTGAAAACTGATCACATGTCTGCGGATGATGTTCCCAAGAGGCTGCAGGTAGGTGAGGAAAAGGAGGCCAAGGATAGATCCTTGGGGGACTCTGGAAGGAATGATGTGAGTGCGGAGGTGGGAAGAGAAGCCATTGCTGGAAATACTCTGGATATGATTGGATGGGTAAGAGTGGAGCTAAACGAGGGCAATCCCACTGAGTTAAACAACAGAGGAGAGACATTGGAGGAGGATGGTGAGGTCAATCGTGTCCAAGGCAGTAGTGAGGTCAGCAGGAGTAATGAGTGATGAAGGACAGTCACATCACAGAGGCTGTCTTTTCTGACTTTGGTTAGGGCTGTGTCGATGCCGTGGAAGGGATGGAAAAGATTGGAGAGATTCAAACAGGGAGTTGTGGGAAAGATGGGCATGCATTTGAGAGGCAACAACGTGTTCAAAGTCTTTGGAGAGGAAAGGGAAATTTAAGATGGGGCAGTAGTTTACAAGGGCAGAAGAGTCGAGTGTTTATTTTTAGTGTGGGGTAATGACGGCAGTTTTGAAAGGGAGAGGGGAAACAGTGAGAAGATGAAGCCATTCACAATGTCAGTAGGAGGACCAGGAGGGAAGTTGGGTGGTCAGCAGTTTGTGGGAATGGGGTCAAGGGAGCAAGAGGTGTGTTTCATGGATGAAGTGACAATGGAGAGAGGGCATCAGGGGAGGTGGAAGAGAAACTAGAGAGAGACACGGGTGCAGGATTAGGGCAGGGGAGAGCCTGGGGGAAGGTTAGGCTTGGTGGGCAAGGTGAAGGGAAGAGAGGAGGCAGAGGTGGTCACAAAATACAACACAATGGAGGGAAAATTATCCAAATGTCTCCAACATATCAGTGATAAAAGGAGCAAAGTAAGAAGCTCGCAATGTATATTTGCGGAAAATAAATCTTCATGATCATAAATTTACTGTTGTATTACAAATAGGCACAACTTCAGAAACATTTCCTTCCATGTCTAATTTACTTCCACATTTGAGTTGTTTTTGCAAATATTGAGTTACCAATTTTCGCAACCAAGATACAGCCTTAACATAACTATAGATACTCTTAAATAAGAAGAAAACTTATGGCACTACTATTTGGGGGCTAAAGTGGGGGGTGCATCTTATACACAGCGACAAAGTAGAGCAGAGATTAGCACTGGATAATTGAAGCGAAAATGAAGTGGGGACTGAGGCTGGTTTTGGTGAAGTGGGGACTGAGGCTGGTTTTGGTGAAGTGGGGACTGAGGCTCGTTATAATGAAGTGGGATCCAGCGCTGGTTAATGTGAAGTTGAGACCGTTCACCCATTACCCACTGATGCTAACCAGAGATTAGTGCTGGATATAGTGGAGCAGGGACTATTCTGGATAAAGTGGCGTGGGAGACTCGTCACACCATTGCAAGTACAGCACCCAACCTCCACTCGCTCCTGCCCCACCTTGTCCAAAAATATTTTCACTCGGTCGGAAAGTTGAGGGTTGTCGTGTATATGGCTCATTTTATAGGTGAATAAATAAAGTAGAGAACTGCGCTAGAACAAACAAACAGTTCAGGGTACGGATCCCTGCTCAAAACTGCTTATTAACTGGCTTGTTTTGCTGGGTTATCGAGTAACACTTTTGGTCAAATGGCAACCAAGGATTACTTAACCTCAACTCAAATAAATGTTCTTAGTTACTTTGCAGCACCAATTTAGCTCATTGCATCACATCGGGAATGTGCAAAGTTATATTTAAATACCCAGAAATAAAGTTGGTCTCCTGTTACCAGAGAGCAATGGAGAGCAAAAAAAGGGCAAATAAGGTAAAGGCAATGTCTACACTACCGTTAAATAGCACTTTCTTAAAGTGTTTCGCCACTTTGGCATTGAGTTTACTTTGCAGTTGCCAATGGTTTCCATCTCCCAGCTTCTGCAAGTAAGTTTTTTCTTGGAGTGGCTCGCGATCGCGAGAGGCAAATTCCGCTTTTATTAACGTGGGATTTTCACGTGAGTTTTCGCGATCGCGTTCGACTGTGAAAATAGACAACCAGTGCCCTGTCTCCGACTGCTATTTCCAATAATCAGGGCCACTGCTTCACAGCGACAGAGTAAATCAACTTCCACCTTCATTACTTGGGATTCGGGGATTTTTAATGGGTTTCGATTTCGTGATTCCACCCGTTTTTCTCTCGGAAAACCAAAAATCATTGGCCTTGATTGCAGAGAAAAAAAGAACGTGCATTTATTTAACTTTGAATCGCATCCTCAGGATCCCCCAAAGTGCTTTACAGTCAATGAATTGCTTTGTGAAGTACAGCCGCTCTTGTTACACAGCAGCACACAGAAAAGTCCACAAATGAATGGACGACTGTTTTTTTGGTGGCGTTAGTTTAAGGCTGAATGTTGGTCAGGACATTGGAGGAACTCCTTGCCCTTCTTTGACTAGACTTGAGAACAAAATTCTAGGCTGACACTCCAGTGCAGTGCTGAGGGAGTGCTGCACTGTCGGAGGTGCCGTCTTTCGGATGAGACGTTAAACCGAGGCCCCGTCTGCTCTCTCAGGTGGACGTAAAAGATCCCCCGGCACTATTTCGAAGAAGAGCAGGGGAGTTACCCCCGGTGTCCTGGCCAATATTTATTTATCCCTCAACCAACATAACAAAAACAGATTATCCGGTCATTATCACATTGCTGTTTGTGGGACCTTGCTGTGCGCAAATTGGCTGCCGCGTTTCCCACATTACAACAGTGACTACACTTCAAAAGTACTTCATTGGCTGTAAAGCGCTTTGGGACGTCCGATGGTCGTGAAAGGCGCTATAGAAATGCAAGTCTTTCTTTTCTTATTCCTTTTAGAGCCTTTGGGATCTTTGAAATGCTCCTGAGCAGGAAGCCTTGGTTGAACATCTCCTCTGAAAGGTGGCACATCCAACCTTGCAACACTTCGCCCTTGGTGTCAGCCTAAAATACGTGCTCAGGTCCTGGAATGGAGCTTCTGAATTGAGATGCAAAGAAAGCTCGCACTAGGAGAATTAAAGAAACACACCAAACCAAAATGTAGTCGTTTGACCAGCCTCAGAATTATCAAACGCCCCAAAAAATATATAGATTTTTTTTGACAAGTTTTCGATGGCGCAGGAAAACCCAAGCTCGCTCCTGACAGGGCTGAGACAGATGATGAATGCGGCTCACTTCATGAGGTCCCAGATGGCAATGAGATAAAAAAGAACAGCCTTACCTTGACAGAAATTCTGTGCCGTCAGGTCAGGAACAAACCGAAAAGCACAAACTCACTCCAAGAGTGCGATGGCCAGTGGACTGAGCACCCGGTTAGTCCAACGATGACAAGAAAGTAAGATAGTTCTAAATGACAACAAGTGACAACAGTTGTCTTTTTAAGAAGCTAGGCTTGACTGGGGTGGCGGGGGGGCGCGGTGGGCGGGAGGGTGGTGGAGGGGGGGTTTTTACAAATTACAACGTTCCCTGATGCCCAGGCGCAAGAGATGGTAATTAAAAGTTGAACATGTGTCACTTTGGAAGTTATCCCATCGCATTAGGGCTTTTGGAAGCAGCGCACACTGAAGGGAACAAGGGCTGCACAGAGCCTCTGCTGACTGGATTTGAAGAGCAGAGTCTGCACCTGCTAACAGGCGGACGGTGCAAGGACAACTGGAGGGGAAGTTCTCTGAGGTCGTCACTGAGGGGTTGCTGCAGCTTTGGTGGCTTTCAACTCATGTCGCCTCCCAGCCGCCCGCACAGTGTCGCATAGTTAAAGGGGCAAATGCACGGGAATGAGAAGAATGAACGTCAAAACCTTGGGCAGTGCTGCAGCCGCTCTGTGAATTATTTACCTTCAACTTGTGTGAAGCTTTAATTTTTTTTGCTGCTGAATCCTTTTCTCATCCAAATATTTTTCACGGATACTGCATTCGCCGCGCGCAAATTGGCTGCCGCGTTTCCCACATTACAACACTTCAAAAAGTACTTCATCGGCTGTAAAACGCTTTGGGACGTCCTGAGAGCGTGAAAGGGGCGAGAGAAATGCAAGTTCTTTCTTTCCTTTCTATTTCATAAAGTCCCGCAGAATCGGCTACAAGTCTCAGTGTCCTGGCTCATGTGGCCAAAGGCTTGAAAAGAAAGAAAGAAAAGAAAGACTTACATTTCTATAGCGCCTTTCACGACCACCGGATGTCTCAAAGCGCTTTACAGCCAATTTTGAAGTGTAGTCACTGTTGTAATGTGGGAAACGCAGCAGCCAATTTGCGCACAGCAAGCTCCCACAAACAGCAATGTGATAATGACCAGATAATCTGTTTTAGTGATGTTGGTTGAGGGATAAATATTGGCCAGGACACCCGGGAGAACTCCTCTGCTCTTCTTTGAAATAGTGCCATGGGATCTTTTACGTCCACCTGAGAGGGCAGACGGGGCCTTGGTTTAACGTCTCATCCGAAAGACAGCACCTCCGACAGTGCAGCACTCCCTCAGCACTGCACTGGAGTGTCAGTCTAGCTTTATGTGCTCAAGTCCCTTGAGTGGGGTTTGAATCCACAACCTTCTGACTCAGAGGCGAGTGTGCTGCCCACTGAGCCACAGCTGAATTCTAACCTCACGGTTAAGCGCGCCTTTGGATTTGCCTCTCTTGCTCCCACCCACCTGCAAATATACAATCTTCACTGCCTTCCTGCATGCTCACTGTGTTGAACTCAAGACTCATTGTACAGACTTCTAACTCCATCCCAAGACCTCAAAACTGTGGCATACCTTAGCTCCCTCACTCTTCCCTTTCTCTTAAAAACATTCAGGCTTTAAAATTCAAACTTGGCATCACCTAATCACCGCTACCTGATTTATCTCGTCCTCACTCTGCTTTTTCAACCTTACTGGTGTCCTGCTGGTTGAGTCTTATCTTTTCTCCAGTTCCCAATTAACGAAGAAACCTTTTAAAGAGAAGTCGTCTCATTCTCAGTTTTGCAAAGACCCTCACGGCCAGTGGGGCTTTGCGCTCTGGGGGTGAAGCCTGGAGGCCCGATTTTCCGAGGCCCGATTTGGGGCAGTTTAAGGAGGCCCTGCTATCGGCAAGTGCAGGCCTCCTTAACATATTTAAATTGGTCACTTCTGGTTTTGGTGAGGCTCCGCCCACAGTGAGCCTCAGGACGCTGTCTGCTCAGGCAGGCCTCTTAAAGGGAAGATTTTCATTTCCTTGGTGCTCTTGGCTGCATTTGTCTCCCCGCATTAGTTTGTTTTGTCGGGTAGAGTTCTATTTTTGTGCATTGCTGGGCAATATTTGCAGTGCCATCGTTGGCTTCAGTACCCTTGGACTAGAGTTGGGGGAAACCATTCAGGGCTCCCTGTCCTGCTCACAAACCAGCGACCCTGCCTTGCTGGAAGTGTCGTGTGTTGATGTCAGATGAGAGCAGGACTGAGCTCCGTTGTAATGCCCTTTAGGGTCAAATAGCATACTAACACTCACTGCCTATTCCTTTACTCAGAGGGTGGGTAGAATGTGGAACTCGCTGCCACAGGAAGTGGATGAGGCGAGTAGCTTAGATGCTTTCACAAGGAAACAAGATGAGCCCATGAGAGAAAAGGGGAATGGAAAGATATGTTGAAGGGCTGAGATGAGGTAGATGGAATGGGTGGAGACTCGTGCACCAGCACAGACTAGTTGGGCTGTATGGCCTATTTCTATGCTGTATATTCTCTGTAATTCTAGGTTGACACATGAACATTGGGCGAGGGAGCAAAGTGCTTTCCGCACCCATGGACCCTACCAAAGCGAAATGCTTGAGGAAAATATCTGCCATGCTGGCCTACATAACAACAGTCACTACATTGGGTCTCAGATCCCAGCCCCCCACTGCCACCCCAGATGGCCGCTGAGACTACCCAAACCTATTTCACATTGTGAAAGAAGACAATGAGTGTCTGACTAAGGAAGCTTGGGGAGCCAGAAGCCCTAGATTCCAGCCACACAGAATGCAAAATCCAGGCTGACACCGAGTGCAAATGATGTTCCTGGGAGACGAGATACGGCACACGTCTGATGGTCAACCGTAAAATTCCTGCACGCAATTAAAAGAAAAATCCCAAAACAAATAGATCTACGGACAGGAGCAATCAGACCCACATTAAGAGGTTACATCATTCTACCCAACCCCCCAATCCACATGAATGTCAAGGGTTGGTATTAACCAATGCTCGCAGGTACAAAGGAACAGGGGAAACAGCATCAACAAGAAATTGCATTTATATAGCGCCATTAAAGTCATCCCAAGGAGCTTCACAAAAATGGACGCCAAGCCAAAGAAAGAGACATTAGATGCAATTGGTTAAAGAAGGTGAGTTTTCAGGAGGAGATGTCAGTGGAGAGACAGAGAGGTTTAGGGAGGGAATTCCAGGTAGTTGGGTCTAGTTGGAATAAAACTAAGAATTACAGACACTGGATGTTACAAAAGGTTGATAAGTCAATTCCACTTGGAAATATTAAACGCAAGCAACATATGACAAATGTACAAAGTGCCAAAATCGCAGCTAATTAACACCACGAAAAATATATTTCACATATACTCAGCAGTTCCAGCAACCCCTGAAACCTAACACTTGTCAAAATTAAGATGAGGGCAACAAAAAATGTTTAAAAAAAAAAACAACCCGGCCTGCTCGAGCTGCTTTCAATTGCTCAGGTGCTCTCGGAATGTAAAACACACAGAACAGGGACTTTGTTAGTTGCAAGGACTGGAAGGTTTTCTCACGCGCCGAGACTGTTACTCAAGGGTTTCATTTTGATACAGCTTTAACTCAGGAAAATGGATCTTTCTAGGGGTGGGGAAAGGGAGATTTCCTCTTCTTTGCCATTTGCATCGACAGCTGCATTGATTCTGCGTTCGCAGTGGGAAGTGGTTCCCGTGGGGAGTTGGGGATGTGGGCGGTGGGGGTGAAGGGTGGAGGGACTCGCAGGGAACTCATCTCGGGCGTGCAAATGAAGAGTTCAAAACAACACCGATAACAACTTGTATTTATACCGTGCCTTTAACGCAGTAAAACGTCCCAAGGTGCTTCACAGGAGCAGTTATCAAACAAATTTGTCGCCGAACCACATAAGGAGATATGAGGTCAGGTGACGAAAAGCTTGACCAAAGAGGTAGGTTTTTGAGGAGCATCTTACAATCAGGGATGTGCAAGATGCCAGAGTTGGAGGAGCGCAGATATCTCAGGGGTTTGTGGGGCTGGAGGAGGTTACAGAGATAGGGAGGGGCGAGGCCATGGAGGGATTTGAAAACAAGGATGAGAATTTTAAAATCGAGGCGTTGCTGGACCAGGAGCCAATGTAGGTCATGGAGCACAGGGGTGATGGGTGAACGGGACCTGGTGCGAGTTAGGATCCAGGCAGCCAATGCACAACACTGTTGTATTGCAGGAAATGCTGCAGTCAGTTTGCGAACAGCAAGATCCCAGAAACAGCAATGTGATAATGGCCAGATAACCTGTTTCTTTTAAGTGATGTTGGTTGAGGGATAGATATTGGCCAGGACACCGGGGAGAACTCCCCTGCTTTTCTTCGTAATAGTGCCATGGGATCTTTTACGTCCACCTGAGAGGGCAGACGGGGCCTCGGTTTTATGGTCTCATCTGAAAGAGGGCACCCTCTGATAGTGCAGCGCTCCCTTAGGGTGTCAGCCTAGATTTTGTGCTCAAGTCTCTGGAGTGGGACTGTGAACCCACGACCTTCTGACTCAGAGGCGAGGGCGCCACCCACTGAGCCACAGCTGACATTGAAATTAACAAGGTTACTTAATCCTAAATTTCTATAGCCTAGTCCAGCATTTATAACCAAAGTAAACCAAAGTAAACCCATGGCACTGAACTCGTTTCTGAAGTGCTGACTTAGCACACAATGTAGGTTGACACTGCAGTGCAGTACTGAGGGAATGCTGAACTGTCAGAGGTGCCGTCTTTTGGTTACAATGATAAACTCAGACCTTATCTGCCCGTTCAGGTGGACGTAGAAGATCCCACGGCTCTTTGTTGAAGAAGAGACGGGAATTTTCCCAGCGTCGTGGACAACATTCATCCTTCAATGAACACCACCACTGGCCAATCATTTATGGGACCTTGCTGTGCGCACAGGTTGGTTGCAGTGTTTGCCTGCAAAAACAACAGCGACTACACTTTTGAAAAAAAAGAATTAATTGGGAGCGAAGTAATTTAGGATATTCTGACGTTGTGGAATGCGCTATATAAATGCAAGTTGTTTCTTTCTAAAAGCTGGCATCAATCCCCACATGGTCGTAAGTGTGAGGTATTTGAAGATTTTGCCGTGTGGAAACGTCATCATTACCCGTGAAATTCAATTCCATGTGGTAAAAACACATTTTGTTCAGCATATTTGTAGGAGCTATCTGGCAAGGACCTTACTAGAGGTGTCCACGTGTAACAATGGGCAGCCAGAGTGAGCCCATCAAATCACTTTGGGTCCCTTGGTAAACAGGACATGGCAGAGGGCAAAAAAAAATAGCAGTCACCACACGAGCTGCCGAAGTATTGTACACATCCTCACCTCTTGCGTCAGTGGGTAGCACTCTTACCTTCAGGGCTTGAGAACAAAATCGAGGCTGGCATTCCCATGCAGTACTAAGGGGGTGCAGCACTGTCCGAGGTGCCATCTTTCGATGAGACATTAAACTGAGGCCCCATTTACCTGCTCAGGTGGATGTTGAAGATCCTGTGATACTATTCTGTGTGTCCAGGCCAACATTCCTCCCTCAGCCGACACCACCAAAGCAGATTAACTGGGTCATTCGTCTCATTTGCTGTCTGTGGGAGCTTGCTGTGCACAAATTGACTGCCGCGATAACAACAGTGACTGCACTTCAAAAGTAACTTGTTGCCTTAGGAGGTTTCTGCAAATTGCGATAAGCTGCTATATAAATACGAATCTTTCTCTCTTTTGACTCTTAAGAAAGGATTTGCATTTCTACAGCGCTTTTCACGATCATCGGACGTCCCAAAGCGCTTTACAGCCAATGAAGTACTTTTTGAAGTGTAGTCACTGTTGTAATGTAGGAAACGCGGCAGCCAATTAGTGCACAGCAAGCTCCCACAAACAGCAATGTGATACTCACCAGATCATCTGTTTTCGTGATGTTGATTGAGGGATAAATATTGGCCCAGGACAACGGAAAGAATTCCCCATCTCTTCTTCAAAATAGTGTCATGGGATTTTTTTACGTCCATCTAAGATGACAGACGAAACCTCGGTTTAACGTCTCATCCAAAAGACAGCACCTGCAACAGTGCAGCGCTCCCTCAGCACTGCACTGGGAGTGCCGGCTGAGATTATGTGCTCAATACTCTAGATTGGGATTTGAACCCGTGACCTTCTGAGTCAGAGGCAAGAGCGCTACCAACGGAATCATGTCTGACAGGTTAGAAGGGTCTTCCCTATCCTGAAACCTGGCCCTCACACAGGCTGCTGTAACCGGAAGGTAAACCTGAGGGGGTTCACTAAGGCTGGTGGGCTGCAGCCAGCAGCACAAGACCCATGTGTGGGGAAGTGGCGGTACTAACACAGGTCCCAACATTGTATAAGATCAGCTGGAGATGACATTCTAACCATCCGCAGACCCTACAATTTGTGTAACTACCTCATTGTACTCAACTGTGGCCCTTCATTATCGCTGCAATGATTTAATAGATTAAAGCGATTGTCTCTGATTAAATATTGAGGCTTCTTGTGATAAAGGTTAGGTTTTTTTTCCCGTTAAATATAGCCTAAGAATAGATTGATCCAAACATACTAATTGGATGCGATTCGGGATTAAAATTAGGATATAATTACATTTCAGATTCAGAAAGGTCAAATGAGTCTCTCAATACAAAGACTAAATCCAGTCGATGACTTAAAAAGGTATCCCTTCAATCTCTTTAATTAGCAAAAGGGATCGAGGCCTTGAAAAAAAGTCAAAGATCAAAGAGCAGCAGGAATCCTAAAGTTTTTTTCCCCCTGTAATTCCCTTGCCAGCTGCACTTCGCACTCATGAAAGACATTGTTGGTGTCAGCCAGTCTTTCGACATAACTCGGAGATCTTTTGTGTTTTGTCCAGGTTGCTAATGCAATGTATCTGTTACATACCATCCTGGGACACAGGCCTACGAGCATCTGTCTTTATCATTCTTCCAAGGGTTTTCATTTGATCTATAAATTCGTTGCTAATAAAGTTTATTTTCGTTGTGGGTTTTGGTGCCAGCATCAAAACAAGACAAAAATACAAGCCGCTCGGAAGCCATCCTTTTCGCGGCCTACACTTGGCTATAAATGCGAAGCCTTAGTGAGTGAAGGGAGTCACCAGGGTTTTTTTTTGTCTCTCTCTTCAACCTGATGCTTGAGGTGCCTGCACTTCTAAACTGGGAACCTACTGCCAGTGAAGTTGATTTATGGGATTATGCAGAGGATGGAATGTCTCTCTGTCTGTCTCTCACACACACACATGTAGACATTAGGCTCCAAACTGTCACGTCGGCCTTTCGATAGTCTCAACACTCTTAAATGCCCGGCAGAATGGGGCACTGTGACATTCCATTTTCGTTCAAGAAGAGCTTGAATTTGTCGATAATTTACTTGTGTAACATTCATCATTCAGTCTGGTTTTTGAAAAGTTACGTTGCTTCGGATACCTTGCCCCGAGGGGGTGTGGGGCGGGGTTATACGTTTCGTTGTAGTAAAAGGTTTCGAGGATCGGATGCAGGTGTGACAACCCCTATGGTGGAATAGCCGGCTGTCACCACTCACTTTTCTTAAGCTCACGCATGAAGGACGAGCAGGGAAGTGCTGGAGGGCAGCCAATGTCATGAATCAGCGGGTTCGAGAGGGGAAGGGGAAGAGAGAAGGGAAAAAAACACATTTAAAGCTCACAAGTGACTTGTACAGGGCTTAAGTCTCCCTGCGCGGAACAACAAACAGAGACACGGTAGCTTTGAGAAATTTAGCGCCGGATTTTCCCCACCCCCCACAGTTGAGGCGCAAACCAGATTCTGACGGCTTCTCTCACAGTGGAGGCGAGCCTCCCCCCGTCTCTGTGCATCGAAACGGTAATTACACGCAAGATGCCTGACTCTCCCAAAGGAGTTATCCGTCTTGTGACTGAAGACGTGGGCAGCATCCAGAGACGCTTGCCATGGCAACCGTGGAAATCCACTCACCAGCTTGTAAACGTTCCGGAAAGTCTGTTTTAAGGGTCTCGGTGGAAAGGTTCACGTTAACTAATCTTTTCTCTCAGACAGTGATGGGGACTGCTGTGCATTTCCTACATTTTTTTTTTGTTAATTTCTAGGAAGTCTGTCCCATGGAGCAGATCAGCTTCTAATCATGAGTCCTGCATCCACCTGCTATACAGTGGCCCTTTTCAGGAGTGTCTGTTTGGCTCACTTGTAGCACTGACTCATGTAGGTTGTGAGTTTCCAACTCCACTCCAGGACTTGAGCCCATAATCTAGGCTTTTTAAAAAATTCGTTCATGGGATGTGGGCCGGCATTTATTGCCCATCCCTAATTGCCCTCGAGAAGGTGGTGGTGAGCCGCCTTCTTGAACCGCTGCAGTCCGTGTGGTGAAGGTGCTCCCACAGTGCTGTTAGGGAGGGAGTTCCAGGATTTTGACCCAGCGACGATGAAGGAACGGCCGATATACTTTTAAGTCAGGATGGTGTGTGACTTGGAGGAGAACTTGGAGGTGGTGATGTTCCCCTGCGTCTGCTGCCCTTGTCCTCGAAGGTGGAAGAGGTTGCAGGTTTGGGAGGTGCTGCCGAAGAGGCCTTGGCGAGTTGCTGCAGTGCATCTTGTAGATGGTACACACTGCAGCCACGGTACGCCGGTGGTGGAGGGAGTGAATGTTTAAGGTGATATAGGCGAGTGCCAATCAAGCGGGCTGCTTTGTCCTGGATGGTGTCGAGCTTCTTGAGTGTTGTTGGAGTTGCACTCAACAACAACAACAACAACAAAAGCTTGCATTTCTATAGCGCCTTTGACGTAGTCAAACATAAGAACATAAAAGAAATAGGAGCAGGAAGAGGCCATTTGGCCCTTAGAGCCTGCTCCGCCATTCAATAAGATCATGGCTGATCTTCTACCTCATCTCCACTTTCCTGCACTATCCCCATATCCATGATATTCAAAAATCTATCGATCTCTGTCCTGAATGTACTCAACGACTGAGCCTCCACAGCCCTCTGGGGTAGAGAATTCCAACGATTCACCACCCTCTGAGTGAAGAAATTTCTCCTCATCTCAGTCCTAAATGGCAGACCCCTTATTCTGAGACAGTGACCCCTGGTTCTAGACTCCCCAGCCAAGGGAAACATCCTCCCTGCATCTACCCAGTCAATCCCTGTAAGAATTTTGTATGTTTCAATGAGATCACCTCTCATTCTTCTAAACTCTAGAGAAACGTCCCAAGGTGTTTCACAGGAGCGATTATCAGACAAAATTTGACACCAAGCCGTATAAGGAGATATTAGGACAGGTGGAGGTAGGTTTTAAGGAGCGTCTTAAAAGAGGAGAGAGAAGTAGAGAGTCGGAGAGGTTTAGGGAGGGAATTCCAGAGCTTTGGGCCCAGGCAGCTGAAGGCACGGCCGCCAATGGTGATGCGTAAGAGGCCAGCATTGGAGGAACGCAGAGATCTCAGAGGGCTGTAACGCTGGAGGAGGTTACAGAGATAAGGAGGGGCAAGTGCAGTACTGAGGGAATGCTGCACCATCGGAGGTGCTGTACTTTGGATGGGACATTAAACCGATGTCCTTGTTCAGATGGATGTTGAAGATCTACTCGAAGAAGAGCAGAGAGATCTCCTGGTGTTCTGGCCAACATCCGTGCCTCAAACAACACCACCAAAATGGATAAACTGTTCATTATCCCATTATTGTTTGTGGGATCTTGCTGTGTCCAAATTGGCTGTTGCATTTGCCTACAAAACAGCAGTGATGGTACTTCAAATGTAATTTATTAGTTGTCAAGTGCTGAGAATGTGAAAAGCACCTTGTAAATGCAAATTCTTTCCTTAAAAGTAGTAAATCCTCAGACACATCTGAAGAACATTACTTTAATTAAGTCACTTGTAGATTAATACAATATTTGGAGACAATTTACGTATATGCACAGTTTACTTTTTCTTTACTTTCAATGATAAGCAGATATTTCCACAGGCACCATTATGTGGAAAATAGTTTTTCCAAGATGTCACCTTTCCTCAGTGGGTAGCTCTCTCATCTCTGAGTCAGAAGGTTGTGGGTTTAAGTCCCACTCCAGAGACTTGAGCACAAAATCTAGGCTGACACTCCCAGTGCGGTACTGAGGGAGCGCTGCACTGTCTGAGGTGCCATCTTTCAGATGAGATGTTAAACCGGAGCCCCGCCTGCCCTCTCATGTAGTGGCACTATTTCGAAGAAGAGCAGAGGAGTTCTGGCCAATATTTATCCCTCAATCAACATCAGTAAAAAAAAAGCAGATTATCCGGTCATTATCACAGTCCTGTTTGTGGGAGCTTGCTGTGCGCAATTTTGGCTGCCGCGTTTCCCACATTACAACAGTGACTACACTTCAAAATTATTTAATTGGCTGTAAAACACTTTGAGGTGATGGTGGCAGGTGGGGAGGAGCGGATTTGGGAAGAAGTATTTAGTCATGGTGTGCCAGCCTTCGTGGTGTGGGGCAGGTTTGATGGACCAGCTAGCCTTTTCCTGCCAACCATTTGTATGTTCGTATGAGAGTATGTTAAGCATTAGCTGCAGTGTTATCGTGCACAATCAGTGGCAGATACACCAATAGCTAAATGAGCCCGGCATTCCAAGGGAACAAGACACTTCCCATTCACACTCATGCCTGATCCAAGCATAATATTTAAACAGAAAATCCCGATTCAGGCACGAAACGCTCTCCTAAGGCTGCCCCAATGGCCTGGCCTGGAACAGCATCGTGCTGTGTGGTGCTGAGCCATACAAAAACAAGGAAGTTCAAGGTTTGATCCCTGTTTCGTGCTGGGTTTCCTGATCTCTTCTGGAGCAACATCCTGAAATATAGAAACATTAAAAAAATAAGAGCAGGAGTAGGCCATTCGGCCCTTCGAGCCTGCTCCTCCATTCAATATGATCATGGCTGATCCTCTATCTCAATACCATATTCCCGCTCTCTCCCCATACCCCTTGACGCCTTTTGTGTCTAGAAATCTATCTATCTCCTTCTTAAATATATTCAGTGACTTGGCCTCCACAGCCTTCTGTGGTAGAGAATTCCACAGGTTCACCACCCTCTGAGTGAAGACATTTCTCCTTATCTCAGTCCTAAATGTCCTACCCCGTATCCTGAGACTGTGAGCCCTCGTTCTAGACCCCACCCCCCCAGCCAGGGGAAACATCCTCCCTGCATCCAGTCTGTCTAGCCCTGTCAGAATTTTATACGTTTCCACGAGATCCCCTCTCCTCCTTCTAAACTCCAGTGAATACAGGCCTAGTCGACCCAATCTCTCCTCATACGACAGTCCTGAGGGAGGTTTAATTAGCCAGAGTGACCATGGGCTGGCGAGGCTTTAAGGCCGGGCAGGGTTCCTGCTCCC
This sequence comes from Squalus acanthias, assembly GCA_030390025.1. Classification (NCBI taxonomy): domain Eukaryota; kingdom Metazoa; phylum Chordata; class Chondrichthyes; order Squaliformes; family Squalidae; genus Squalus; species Squalus acanthias. The sequence goes on along the minus strand of CM059443.1, from coordinate 33,939,671 downwards.
GATCGCTCTCCAGTGACTCCTCACATGGGCAGCAAGCAGGTGCGGGGAGGCCTTCTTTCGACTGGGTCAAGGAATGACTGCGATGCCTTCTACTGACAAGTCACTTTGAAGACTGGCCACTTGGGCAAGAGATGCCAGTGCCCGTGGAAACATGCCCAGCAGTAGTCTGTTCCTTCCAGAGATGGATGAGGGGAGAAAATGGGGATTTTAAATACAGGCTCTGCCAGTTATCGGTATTATAATAGGCAGCTGCTAGATATCATCAGCTCACGGCCAAATATAACTGGGAGACAGCAGGATATTTGTTTTATGTTGAATAATATGTTTTTATGTGACTTCAATGTGCTGTCTCTTGGATTTGTTTAGGACACATTGCTGAGTGATTAGCTTGATGGAGCGACAATGGTTTGCAAACTGTCCATTTCTATCCCCCTGTTCACAAAAAATGTAATACTGAGCCAAGCATAGCATTTCCTGACAGATTAGTCACGTGTTAATTTGAATTTCACTCTGTAATCAAGCACCACAGATACAAAAGCAGTGATTCGCTTGGCGGTGGGACAGGGCTTCACACGACAAATTAGCTGGTAGATACTCATCGTCCAGCTTCAGCTCGTGGATGTCAATGTTGTCTTCTTCAAGCAGATTTTTGGATGCTCCGCTCATTCGGTCAGCCGTGGCTCAGTGGGTGGCACTCTCACCTCTGAGTCAGAAGGGTTGTGAAGTCAAGTCCCACTCCAGGGGACTTGAGCACATAATCACTCCCAGTGCAGTGCTGAGGGAGCGCTGCACTGTCGGAGGTGCCGTCTTTCGGATGAGATGTTAAACCGTGGCCCCGTCTGCCCTCTCAAGTGAACCTAAAAGATCCCATGGCACTATTTCGATAGAAGAGCAGGGGCGTTCTCCCCGGTGTCCTGGGCCCGATATTTATCCCTCAACCAACACCTAAAACAGATGATCAGGTCATTAACACATTGCTGTTTGTGGGAGCTTGCTGTGCACAATTTGGTTGCCGCGTTTCCTACATTACAACAGCGACTACACTTTCAAGGAAATCGTTTACTGTGAAGTGCGTTGGGATGTCCCGAGGTTGTGAAAGGCGCTATATAAATGCAAGTTCTTTCTTTCTGCAGAATCTCATTTGACGGGGCTGCAGATTGGAGATTTGGCCGCGGAGTTCGGCGTTCCCGATTCATGACTCTCTCGGTTTTCCAGTTAGTAACTTCGCCCTCTTTGCCTTCCCGGGTTTTTTTGTCTCCCCCCTTCCCCTGAAGGCACTGAGCTACGATTCCATGGGTGTCAGTTGTCCTCCAGTACCTCAATCAAAAGGCTATTCTTCACGAGGTAGCCGACATAATGAACGCTGCCAAGCTATTCGACCAAGGGGACCATCACAGGTGAACCCAATCCTTTCCTCACCCAATATCCACAAGTACAGACTTTCCAGCAGGGGTCGCTGAATATCAACTGGGAGCGCGAATCATGTCCGATTGATTCAGCCGCTGCCATCCCACTCTCTGGAACTCCCTCGCTGAACAACTTCGCCTCTCCAGTTCTCTCTGCACCTACTCAAGAGCCAGCTTTTCAACCAAGCTTTCCCTTACCTTTTTCTATTTTAAAGCGCCTTGTATAATTACAAGTTGTTATCTTGGTGGAGGCAACAAACCAACAACTTGCATTTATATAGCGCCTTTAACGTAGTAAACCGTCCCAAGGCGCTTCACAGGAGCGTAAATCAGACAAATATTGACACCGAGACACAAGAAGGAGACATTAGGACAGGTGACCAAAAGCTTTGGTGAAAGAGGTAGGTGTTAAGCAGCGTCTTAAAGGAGGAGAGAGAGGTGGAGAGGTTTGGAAAGGGAATTCCAGAGCTTAGGGCTGAGGCAGCTGAAGGCACGGCCGGCAATGGTGGAGCGAAGGAAGTGGGGGGGCTGCACACAACAGGCCGGAGTTGGAGGAGCGCAGAGATCTCGGGGGGGGGTTGTAGGGCTGGAGGAGGTTACGGAGAGAGGGAGGGGGCGAGGCCATGGAGGGATTTGAACACGAGGATGTGAATTTTAAAATCAAGGCGTTGGTGCACCAGGAGTCAATGTAGGTCAGTGAGCACAGGCAGAGGAACTGAAGCAGAATGTAATGTACAGGTGCAAATTCAGCGCCAAAAAAAAATCCAACACATAACACTAACGCAGATGCTTTGAGGTTCTTCACAGCACATATTTTGCTGACCTCTACATTTGTTTTAGATTCCTCGGCCTGTTTAACTGGAGCTGGAACCTGTCCGTAGTCTTCACTTGAAGACAGGTGTGAAGAATTAATTTAGCACATCTGAATTCATTTAACACACTTCACCGACAGAAAAGATGCTCAACTGCCTGAGCCTGCTGTAGTTTTTGAACCGATACCTTGTTTGAAAGGGAAGCAAAGGCCAACGAGAATATTCTGTGTTCAAAGTGCCTCCCCGCTATATATAATTAAATATATATATAAAAAGTTCACGTACGGGAAACTCGGCCAACGCTACGTTTTTCCAGGGCTCATGATCCAGACCCGGCTGCATTCAATGGAGTGGCTCCAAGATGCTGCCCGTCAGTGAAATCAAGGACTAATCGAGAAACTTGAGCACAAAATCTAGGCTGACACTCCAGTGCACTACTGAGGGAGCACTGCACTGTCGGAGGTGCCGTCTTTCGGATGAGACGTTAAACCATCTGCCCTCTCAAGTGGACGTAAAAGATCCCACGGCACTATTTCGAAGTGTCCTGGGGCCAATATTTATCCTTCAACTAACATCACTAAAAGAGATGATCTGGTCATTATCACATTGCTGTGTGCGGGAGCTTGCTGTGCGCAAATTGGCTGCCACGTTTCCTACATTACAACAGTGACTACACTCCAAAGTACTTCATTGGCTGTAAAGCGCTTTGGGATGTCATGAAGTTGTGAAAGGCGCTACAGGAATGCAAGTCTTTCTTTTTTTTCTTGTCATTTATCTCTTTGATGATCGAGGGTCCTTGCTGTGTGAAAAATTGGTTTCTGTGTTTGCCTGCATTACAACAGTGACCACACTTCAAAAGTAATTCTGTTGGCTGTAAAGCACTTTGGGACATCCTGAAGGCGCTATAGAAATGCAAGTTCTTTCTTTATTCAGAGAAGAGCAGGGAGTTGAATTGACCGACGTTCTTCCCTCAGTCAACAAAACTTACTAAGCTGTCAACTCAATTTATGCTCGTGGGATCTTGCTGAGTGCAAAATGGCTGCCATGTCTGCCCACATAACGGTCATTCCTTTCTGAGAGATGGGATAGGGTGTTATCTAAATGCAAGACTTTCTTTTTTTCCAAAGTGCTGACTGATGCCAAAACAAAATACAAGCTTGAAGAAGGAAATAGTGATGGGAATAGACAACTCATTCCTCAGAGCAGGCCTCCGAGCTGTGAAATACAGTTACTTCACAAATACCTCCTGATTCCTTATCCTTTCATTTGTTTCCATATCTATCTTCCTTGCCTTTTGCCGTTCTGCGCTTTGATAATAAAATAAAATCAAGTGCGGATCAATAAATTAAAAAAGCGTTGCAAATTCAACAAACCTCGTTCATATTCTGCAGTAAAGTGAGAAATTCGACTTGATAATTATCATCATTTGTTCAACAGGAAATAGATATCTTACTGATGTTGTGTGGTAGAAAGGTCTTTGTTTTTAAAGCTGGAAAGGATGTTCGTATTAAAAACGGCTACATGCTATGTTTAGGGTAGTTGTGAGAATCTTCTAGATGCTTCCCAGATGTGACTGGAGATGCTTGAATGTGGTGAGTCAGGTTTTCAAGGGAGGGAGGGCAGGAAATCTTTGGGTCTGTTGAGCACCACACAGAAAGACCCGACTGTCTGTAATGATTGAGGTTCGTTCTGGGAAGAGGCAGAGTCACCCCCAATAGCTTAGTGGGTGCAGTGTGATATAATACTGAGCCATGCTGGCTAGTCGGCCCTAGGTGCAAGACCCAGTCTGTACCTGTACTCACCGTCTAATCTCACTAATCTCGTCTAGTCTCGTCTAGGTTACTTGGACAAGATGCCAATGAGTGCCTGCGGTCATTACCGCCTAGAAGGACAAGGGCGGCAGGCGCAGGGGAACACCACCACCTCCAAGTTCCCCTCCAAGTCACACACCATCCTGACTTAGAAGTATATCGGCCGTTCCTTCATCGTCGCTGGGTCAAAATCCTGGAACTCACTCCGTAACAGCACTGTGGGAGTGCCTCCACCACACGGACTGCAATGGTTCAAGAAGGCGGCTCACCACCACCTTCTCGAGGGCAATTAGGGAATGTGCAATAAATGCTGGCCTTGCCAGCGGCGCCCACATGCCATAAACAAATTTTTAAAAACTGCAACCCCCAGCATGAGCTGCCCCATGAGGGAAGGAAACTGGGATAGGGAAAACTTTCTGATTTATAGAAAGAAAGACTTGCATTTCTATAGCACCCATCACAACTTCAGGACATTCCAATGCACTTTACAGCCAATGAAGTACTTGTGAAGTGTAGTCACTGTTGCAATGTAGAATGCAGCAGCTAAATTGTGCACAGCAAGCTCCCACAAGCAGCAATGTGATCATCTGTTTTTTAGTGACATTGGTTGAGGACTAAATATTAAACAGGACACCGGGGATAACCACCCCGGTCTTCCTCGTAACAGCGCTGTGGAATCTTTTACGTCCACCAGACGGGACATACGGGGCCTCGGTTTAACGTCTCATCTGAAAGACGCCACCTCCGACAGCGTCGGCCTGGATTATGTGCTCAAGTCCCTGGAGTGGGGCTTTGAACCCACAACCTCCTGACTCGGACTGGGCAAGTGAGCTACAGTGGAAACCTAAGTTGCAAACTTTGAGCATTTCCCTGGTACATCAGCGGAAGCGGCTTTAGGCTGACTGCGACTTTAAAGATTTTGGTGGTCCCCCTTGCTCCTCTCCTAGCCCTCCCTCCCTCCTCCGCCCCCCCCCACCCCCCTTCCCCCAGTGGGGGCCCAGCTCCACTGCTGGGAGAAGCAAGGCTTCTACAAATAGCCCGAAGAGAGAGGGCAGGGAAGGTTTGCTTTTTCAGCTGTTGTCGTTGCTCAGTTCAGTGGAATCATCTCCACCTGTCTTTACTTTAGCAGTCAGACAGATAGCACGCTGCCGAGGCATGCCCGGATTTATCATCCGTGGGAACATTTAGAGCCCTGTTTCCAGTCACAAGGCTGCTTTGATACCTCCTCCCCGTAGAAATTGTTAGCATTTCTCTCTTTGACGTATTATAAAAAGAATTCGGGGGTGGGGGTGGGGGGGGGCAGTGGGGTGGGGGCGACTCAAATAGTCTTATTGACCTTGCAAATTGACATCAGTGACAAATGTCACAAACCTGGAAACTATGATTCATATCGCACCGAATGCCTCTAACGCTCCACATGTTCCAAATTAAGTTCTTTCATTTTCAAAGGTGGGGACTGGGGGTCAGGAATTCTTTGCTTCAGTGAAGCAATATGTCTTGTGTGACTTGTGCTACCCATTACAGTGTCTTCTGTATTTTCCCCTCCTACGCTTAGCCCTTACTTACCCTTCCTCCCAAAACAGCTGCTCACCTCCAGGCATCCTTTCTTCCTTCTAGGAGGCCATCGGACCCTCCGTGACTTTGAACAGCAACAAGGGGGGGGGGGGGGGAGCAAACAGACCTGCACATACATCGATGAGCGAGACAGTCATAGCAAAAGAAAAGAAAGAACTTGCATTCCTATAGCGCCGTTCACGACCACCGGACGTCCCAAGGCGCTTTACAGCCAGCCAAGTACTTTTTTGAAGCGTAGTCACTGTTGTAATGTAAGAAACGCGGCAGCCAATCTGCGCACAGCAAGCTCCCACAAAGAGCAATGTGATGATAATGACCAGATAATCTGCCTTGGTTGAGGGATAAATATTGGCCCAGGGCACCAGGATCGAACTCCCCCTGCTCTTCTTCGAAATAGTGCCGTGGGGTCTCTCACATACATCTGAAAGGGCCGACCTCAGTTTAGCGTCTCATCTATAAGACGGCACACTCCGAATAGTGCAGCGCTCCCTCAGTATTGGCACTGGAAGTGCCAGCCTAGATTTTATGCTCAAGTCCCTGGAGTGGGACTGTGAACCGATGACCTTTTGACTCAGAAGTGAGAGTCCTGCCCACTGAGGCACGGCTGACACTCAGTAACCCTCCCTTCCCCTCCCTTCCCCTTCCTTCCCTTCCCCTCCCCTCCCCTCCCTTCCCCTTCCCCTCCCCTCCCCTCCCTTCCCCTTCCTTCCCCTCCCCTCCCCTCCCCCGCCGCACTATCCAGGAAGCTGTGCTGAATCTCAGTGGTAAACAAACTTCTGTTCTAACCTGGCTAGCACCCACTCGCGCCAAAACAGAAAAAATATTTTCAATGGCCTGCTTGCATTTCCATTCACTCAGAGGGTTGTGAATCTTTGGAATTCTCTACCCCAGAGGGCTGTGGCTGCTCAGTCATAGAGTCATAGGGGGCGATTTTGCCAGCCTTGGGAAGGTGGGTATGGAGACGGGACTGCCGGGAAAATGGCAGAATTTGTGCCCAACCCGCCCCCAACCAGCCTCCATGCCATCTTACCAGGAGGCGGGTAGCCGTGCCGCGCCAAGTCCCGTCTCCTTGGAGGCGGGAAGGGATTAAAGCCTATTAACAGCCTGTTAACAGCTAGTTAACAGGCAGAAAATAGGATTATACCCTTTTTGCCCTCACAAGTGCGGGCTTCCCGAAGGCTCCAAAACACGCCAGCTCAGAGAGGCAAGTACTGGGTCTGCAGGGGTCTGCGGGGTGCAAAAGTGTGGTGTGAAGGCAAGTGATGGGTGCAAGAGTGTAGAGGTGAGTATCTGAGGTAAGTGCAAAGTGTTATTAAAAGTGTACTTACCTTTGTTTCTACCTGCAGGCTTCAGTCGGTGTGTATGCGGAGAGTCTCGGACCTCCGTGTTGCAGATGAGAGATGGCCGTTGCATTCTCAGATGCAACAACCATCTCATTTCTGTAAAAGAAAGAAGTTTGATGAGGTCTTGAATTCAAGACCTCATCAAACTGCAGAGAATGTCATTGTTTGACAGCTTCACAGAGCTGTCAAACGATGACAATTCACCTGTCAAAAATTTTTGACAGATGAAACATCATACGTTGACGTTCTCTGTAACCGGCTTTCCCTTAATTGGCCTGCTAAGCCCACTGGGTGGGCTTAACAAGGTCAATCAAGGGAAAATAGCGTGGGTTGGCCACAAATCAATGGAGGTGGGACATCGATCCGCCAAGCAGCAGTCCCGCCTCCAACGCGCCCCCATTAACAAAATCGCCCCCATAGAGTCATAACGACACAGAAAGAGGCCATTCGGCCCATCGAGTCGTGCCGGCTCTCTGCAGAGCAATCCAGTCAGCCCCATTCTCCCGCTCTATCCTCGTAGCCCTGCAAGTTTATTTCCCTCGAGTGCCTATCCCGTCTCCCCTTGAAAAGATTGAGTGTCTCCGCTTCCACCACTTCCGTCGGCAGCGAATTCCAGGTCCTCACCACTCGCTGCATAAAAAAGTTTTTCCTCACATCCCCCCTGTATCTCTTGCCCAAAACCTTAAATCTGTGTCGTTGAGTATATTCAAGGCTGAGAGCGATAGATTTTTGGACTCTCAGGGATATGGGGATCTGGCAGGAAAGTGGAGTCGAGGTCAAAGATCAGTCATGATCTTATTGAATGGCGGAGCAGGCTCGAGGGGCCGTAAGGCCTCCTCCTGCTCCTAATTCTTATGTTCTTATTCCTAAACCCCCACCCACTGCCTCACAATCATGAAACCTCTTGAAAATATTCAGAATAAACAAAACAGAGGAAAATTGAAAACGCAGGGAAACACACAGGAAGTCTGTCAGCACCTGGAAAGGGAGAAGACAAATTAATGCTTTGGATACAGGTCCTTTCTTGGTGGTGGAAGCTGGGAGAAAAAGCAAGGCCTTTATATAGAACTCAACAGAATGGCGGGGGAGGGGAGGAAGAACACAATAGGAATGCTGCCTCCTGTCACAGAGAGGCAAATGTTTATCTATAATCGTCCCGCTGTAGATATTTGCATGCTGGCTGTGGACATCAGGCGGTCAGTCCCACGATTTCCCATCCAGTAATTGGCAGCTCTGGTTGGGCGTATCCCTGGAGGTTTCCTCACATCACCTCCCACCTCCAACCATCCCACCCAGTCGAATAGCCATTTTCCCCCATCGCTGATATTTGTATAACTAATAAACGAAAGGGTTCAAAGAAAATGAAAAAAAATAAACATGCACAATTTTTTTTTAATGCCGTTGTGATTTTTTTCTCCGGAGTTTAATTCCCGAAGACTCCGGGACAATCCTGGAGAGTTGGCAATGTAATAGAGCCACCTGGTGGACTACTGATGTTTATAATAATAAAGCCATATGCAGTACAGTTCTTCCTGGAAGCTATGTTGCGCTGTTGTATATATATGCTGTCTCTCAAGATATAACAGAATTGGTGATGAGGATGTGATTGCGGATTTCCCAGCTGAATTTTTTGTTGAAGGATAATCCTGCCAACCGATGGAGGGACTGTTAGAGGTTCTTCATTTTGCAGAAAAACTTAAAAATCCGAGGTAAATTTCGAGCACACGTGGTTGAACTGTTGACGTTGCCAGAGTCCAGATGGCCGCGCCTATGGGAATAACAGAACGCTTGGGTGAATTCCATTGTGACCGAGAGACTTTTGGAGCGTATGTGGAGCGGCTAGAAATGTTTTTCACCGCAAATAGTATCATCGAAGTCCCCGCTGATGTAAATCGTAACCGGGTGGTTTTAGAAATGAAACAGACTATTTTTTGACTGAAGCAGGCCCCGAGATGTATGAAACCTTGAAAAATTTGCTTGTTCCCGCCAAGCCGAAGAAATTGGTTGGGATCACTGAAGCTGGATTGGAATAAGATTTTTCGTGTGGAAGCGAAATTTGCATCGAAAGATGATGTCATCAAGCAATATCCGAAGGTGTTCAGCAAAACGGGCAGTCCGATCCAAGACTTCAAGGCGAGTGTCAGAGTGCAGAAGGACGCAAGACCAGTTTACTGCAAGCCACATCCCGTACCATACGCACTCAAGGAGAAGGTTGAGCAAGAACTCAAAAGACTAGAAACTGAGAACATTATCTCTAAGGTAGATCTGAGTAATTGGGCTACACCCATTGTTGTTGTACCTGAGTCAGATGGTAAGGTAAGGTTGTGTGGTGATTATAAGGTAACCGTAAACCAGGTTCTAGAGTGTAATTTACCCAATACGTTGCCAAATGTGGAAGATTTGTTCGCAACGCTGACAGGTGGCCATTCGAAGTTAGATCTAACAAACGCCTACCTGCAACTTGAGTTAGATGAAGAGTCCAAGTCATGCTTGACTATAAATACTCACCAAGGCCCATATCAGTTCAATAGGTGACCATTTGGAGTGTCTTTTGCCCCCGACATATTCCAGGGGGCGATGAACCAAATTTTGCAAGGGATTGAAGGGGTAGTGCGTTATTTGGATGACAGACTCATTTCAGCGCCAAACAGGCAAATCCATGATGAGGTGTTGAATGAAGTGCTCAAATGGCTAGAGAAGCAGCGTACGAGTGACAGCTCACAAGTGTGAGTTGTTTCAAAACTCAGTGGAGTACTTAGGGCACAGAGTAGACAAAGATGGTTTACATCCAACCAAGGGAAAGCTGGATGCAATCAGAAATGCACCCACTCCCAAGAATGTCTCTAAACTTCGATTATTTTTGGGTCTTTTGAATTATTCTGGAAAATTACTTCCAAACTTGGCTACATTGTTACATCCACTGAATGAGCTTTTGAAAAAACAGGTCCCTTGGAAGTGGTCAAAAGAATGTGACACAGCATTCAAAGAGTGTAAAAGCCAGTTAGTAGAGAGTGCCATGTTAGTTCACTATGAATTATCTAAGGAGATCAGCTAGCGTGTGATGCCTCTCCGTACGGAGTTGGAGCAGTGATCTCTCATGTACTAGATAGTGGGGAGGAGAGACCAATTGCTTTTGCTTCACGCACTCTCGGTGCCAGTGAGCGGAATTATGCGCAGATCGAAAGGGAAGCTTCGTCATTGATTTTTGGGGTCAAGAAGTTTCACAAATACTTGTTTGGTCGTAAGTTTACCATAGTTACTGACCATAAGCCCCTGACAGCAATTCTCCTTCCAAAGTCCCCAGTTCCAACCTTAGCTGCAGCCCGAATGCAGAGATGGGCTTTGATTTTGTCAGCGTATACGTATGACATTGAGTACAGACGATCAGCTGATCACAGTAACGCTGATGCTGTGTCCAGGTTGCCATCCCCATCACAAGTTACACTCAATAAGGAAGAAGTCTACTATTTTTCATACATTGATGAGCTGTCAGTCACAGCTGAAGAGATTGGTAGGGCAACCAAACGTGACCCAATTATGTCAAAGGTGTATGATAACATAGCAAATGGATGGCCAAACCAGGTATCAGAGGAAGATATCCATCCATACTTCATTCATAGGAATGAATTGTCAGTGGATAAAGACTGTATCATGTGGGGAGCAAGAGTGGTTATCCCAAATAGGCTCAGGTCTAAATTGTTAGGAGATCTTCATGACCAACACCTGGGAATGTACTTGACCAAGAGCTTTGCACGCAGTTACTTATGGTGGCCAGGTTTAGATAAAGAGATAGAGTACATAGTCAGTGTACAACATGTCAATCGGTGAGCAAGAAACCACCATCAGTACCATTACAGCCATGGAAATGACATCCCAGAGTGTGGCAAAGGTTACATGTAGATTTTGCTGAGCTAGAAGGACAGCAATTGTTCATAGTGATAGATAGTCACTCGAAGTGGGTAGAGGTGTTTCCGATGCGGATAATAAAAACAAGCAAAACACTAGACAATTTGCGAAGTTTTTCTTCATACGGCCCCCCAGAAGAAATTGTGTCTGATAATGGGCCGCAATTTTGTTCAGAAGAGTTCACACAGTTCATGAGCAGAAATGGTGTGAAACATACCAAAGTTCCACTGTACCAACCTGCTTCAAATGGTGCAGCAGAGCGCACAGTACAAATTGTCAAACGTGCCCTCATCAAGCAAATGTTGGATCCAAATCCAAAGAAACATCAGTTGTTGTTGGACCACAAACTGGCAAATTTTCTGATTACCTATCGGAATACTCCTCATACCACTACTGGTAGAAAACCAGCAGAGTTGTTTCTCAAACGACAGCCGCGAACCAGGTTCTCATTGTTAAAGCCAAACTTGGCACAGTCCGTAGAAGAGAAACAATCAAGGCAAAAAGAGAGTCATGATAAAGGTAGAGTTAGAGAGAGAAGTGTAAAGTTGAACCAGAAGGTTAGAGTGAAGAACCATCACCATAAATGGTTAAAGTGGTTACCAGGAAGAGTAGTGAAGATATGTGGCCCTCGCACATATTGGGTCAAGATGTTTGATCATGGAAAGGTTAGGTTTGTTCACATTGATCATATCTTCCCTACAGATGTGGAAGGAGTTGAAAGCTGGGATGATTCAATTTATTCTGATGAGTCAGATAGTCTTGTTACAAGTAGAGTACCAGTAGCAAATCATACATCAGACGTACCAGAAACAAGTCCAAGACAAAGTCAGAATTTAAGTCTGAGCCCAAGTCAGGCAGACAAACAGTCTGAAAGTGTAGAGTCCAAATGTAGATCAAGGTCAGCCCTTGGAGAAAAATTCTCCGCAGGCTCAGCCTAGAATGAGTCAAAGTCCTACAACAAGATCTGAAAGTTCTGTTCAAGAAAGAAGGTAACCTCTTCGAAACAGAAAACCAGTGGTTAAGTTTAATCTGTAAATATGGAAAGTAAGTTCATATCTTTTGTTTGTGTTACAGAATTCTAGCGTAGAATTTGGAAACATAAAATGGGTTCCATTTGAGAAATGTATACCAAGAGTTGTGCAAGTCATGTACAATGATTATTTGCTATGATTAACTTCATCAATAAGGAGGGAGAAGTGTAATAGAGCCATCTGGTGGACTACTGATGTATATAATAATAAAGCTATATGCAGTACAGTTCTTACCGGAAGCCATGTTGTGCTGTTGTATATATATGCTGTGTCTCAAGATATCACAGGCAACAATGTTCCCCCTGAGCTGCGTGGGCGCACGGCCGCGAATCAATCAGGAGGTCCCATGCAGGCCGCTCACCAATTCTTCCGCTGGAAAAGATACCCGCACAACAAATTTAAAGGGACCGTGCACCAAAAATAAAAATTAGAGGGAACATTGGTTGGCAACCCTATTTTTTTATTAGTTCCTGGGATGTGGGTGTCACTGGCAAGGCCAGCATTTATTGCCCATCCCTAATTGCCCTTGAGAAGGTGGTGGTGAGCCGCCTTCTTGAACCGCTGCAGTCCGTGTGGTGAAGGTACTCCCACAGTGCTGTTAGGGAGGGAGTTCCAGGATTTTGACCCAGCGACGATGAAGGAACGGTGATATAGTTCCAAGTCAGGATGGTGTGTAACTTGGAGGGGAACTTGCAGGTGATGGTGTTCCCAAATGCCTGCTGCCCTTGTCCTTCTAGGTAGAAGAGGTCGCGGGTTTGGGAGGTGCTGCCGAAGAAGCCTTGGCGAGTTGCTGCAGTGCATCTTGTAGATGGTACACACTGCAGCCATGGCGCATCGGTGGTGCAGGGAGTGAATGTTTAAGGTGGTGGATGGGATGCCAATCAAGCGGGCTGCTTTGTCTTGGATGGTGTCGAGCTTCTTGAGTGTTGTTAGAGCTGCACTCATCCAGGCAAGTGAAGAGTATTCCATCACACTCCTTACTTGTGCCTTGTAGATGGTGGAAAGGCTTTGAGGAGTCAGGACATGAGGCACTCGCCACAGAATACCCAGCCTCTGACTTGCTCTTGTAGCCACAGTATTTAAGTGGCTGGTCCAGTTAAGTTTCTGGTCAATGGTGACCCCCAGGATATTGATGGTGGGGGATTCGGCGATGGTAATGCCGTTGAATGTCAATTGTGAAAGAGTAATTGGGAGGGGGAACTGAAGTCATGGTTAAAAAGGTAGGCTGTGAGGAGGCCTTTGAAAATGGGAGGGGGGAGAGATGTAGTCAACAATTCAAGAGGCATGGTTACTGACGGGGATATAGCCACACAAAGTGCTTTCAATGGCTACATAGGGCCGAGCATGATACGCGTCAGAAAGTAATCCCGTTCCGGCCAACGTCTTTGACTCTTTAACTGTGTAGGTTTGTGGGGTTGACATTGCTGAAAATTAAATTCCAGGGTGGAGGGGAGGAGGGTTGACATAAGGGGTGGAGAACCTTCTAAAACATTCGGGGGAATCTGCGTCCTTGGTGTTGGCCTGCTTCTTTTCCGGCCTGGCAGACCCACCTTTGTTTTGCCAGCGTTTTCTATTTTAATCCCAGCCCTGATTTGCAGGCTTTCGATGTTTTCAATTTCTACCACATCCTAGTCTTTTCCCCTGGCTGTGCCTCTCACTACCTTAGCTACTCGTACATTCTTTGTCTCTCCAATGTCTTCACTTTCTCTAATGATGTAAAGATCACGTCAGTCATCCAACCATCTCCTGTATTTCTTTTAAGCTTGTTACAGCTTGTTGGCTGCATGTAGCGACTCCACAATTCCCGGCCTCAATGGAGATGATTGGATAACTCCCCCCCGTCAATCACGCCTGGAGACTGATGTAAGTGACTGGGATTGATCTGCCGCACATATCCTCCACTCATTACATTTCGCTGGCGAAATCATCTTGCTTTTATCGGGAGACTTTGCTGTAGTTTCAGTCATGAGTTCTGTTTGCTGTAGTTCGTAGAGACTCGTTTTAAATAGACTCTGTAGACTGTTTGCTGTAGTGCGCTGTTTAGACAGACTCTGCTCGCTAAGTGAATAGACTTTGTTTGCTGTAAATAGACTGCTTGCTCTGAGTCCTGCCTTCGGTCCCGCCCCACCTCCAACTCATTGTTCTACCGATACTTCCTCTCTGAGTTTGTTTGTTTGTTTGTTTCTTTTCCCTTCCGGCTCCCCTTTTTCTGATACTGTTAAACATTAACAACAACTTGCATTTAGAGGAAAGAAAGAACTTACTTTTATGTAGCACCATTCACATCCTTAGGATGTCCCAAAAGGGCTCACAGCTAACAAAGTACTTTTTAAAGTCTAGTCACTTACAACAATTATATAGGGCCCTGGTGAGACCACACCTGGAGTATTGTGTACAGTTTTGGTCTCCTTACCTAAGGAAGGATATACTTGCCATAGAGGGAGTACAACGAAGGTTCACCAGACTGGTTCCTGGGATGGAGTGCAATGAAGGTTCACCAGACTGATTCCTGGGATGGGGGGATTGTCCTATAAGAAGAGATTAAGTAGATTCGGCCTATATTCTCTAGAGTTTAGAAGAAGGAGAGGTGATCTCATTGAAACATACAAAATTCTTACAGGGCTTGACAGGGTAGATACAGGGAGGATGTTTTCCCTGGCTGGGGCGTCTAGAACCAGGGGTCACAGTCTCAGAATAAGGGGTCGGCCATTTAGGACTGAGATGAGGAGAAAGTTCTTCACTCAGAGGGTGGTGAATCTTTGGAATTCTCTACCTCAGAGGGCTGTGGAAGCTCCGTCGTTGAGTATATTCAAGACAGAGATCGATAGATTTTTGGATATTAAGGGAATCAAGGGATATGGGGATAGTGCAGGAAAGTGGAGATGAGGTAGAAGATCAGCCATGATCTTATTGAATGGCGGAGCAGGCTTGAGGGGCTGAATGGCCTACTCCTGCTCCTATTTCTTATGTTCTTATGTAATGTAGGGAAGCGCCGTAGCCAATTTGCGCACAGCAAGGTTCCACATATAGCAGGGAGAAAAATGACCGGATCTTTTATTTGTTGGTGGTGTTGGTTGAGGGATAAATGCTGCCCAAGGCCACCAGGAGAACTCCCCTACTCTTCTGACACCAGGAGAACTCCCCAACTCTTCTGACACCAGGAGAACTCCCCTACTCTTCTGACACCAGGAGAACTCCCCTACTCTTCTGACACCAGGAGAACTCCCCTACTCTTCTGACACCAGGAGAACTCCCCTACTCTTCTGACACCAGGAGAACTCCTCTGCTCTCCTTCGAATAGTGCCATGGGATCTTTTATGTCCACCTCATAGGGGAACTGTCCTCAGTTTAGCATCTCATCCGAAAAGATGGTAACTCCGATAGTGTAGCATTGCCTCGGTAATTCCCCTGAAGTGTCAGCCTGGATTAAGGAGAGTCTTAAAGGAGTTGAGGGATGTGGAGAGGCAGAAGGGATTAAGGAGGGAATTCCAGAGTGAGTAGCCTAGATGGCAGAAGGCACGGCCACCAATGGTACGGAAAAGTGGGGGCGGGCGAGTTGCAAAATAGGTCACAGTTGCAGGAATGGAGAGTTATTGGTGGGGGATTGTAGGGCTGGAGGAGGTTACAGAGATAAGGAGGGGCGAGGTCATGAAGGGATTTGAATACGAGGATGAGAATTTTAAATTGGAGGCATTGCTGGACCAGGCGCCAATGTGGATCAATGTAGAGCACAAGAGTGATGAGTTAACGGGACTTAGTGGAGGATAGGATATGGCAGCACAGTTTTAGATGAGGTGAAGTTTATGGAGGGTTGGAGATCGGAGCCCACCCAGGAGAGCATTGGAATCGTCGAGTCTGGAGGTGACAAAGACATGGATGAGGGATTTAGCAGCAGATGAACTGAGGCAAGGGGCAGGGTCGGGCGATGCTACGGAAGTGGAAGTAGCGATTGAGAGAAATATGAGGTTGTAAGCTCAGCTCGGTCTTGAATAGGATGCCGAGGTTGTAAGCAGTTTGGTTTCTGCCTGAGACAGTGGCCGGGGTGGGAGGGGGGGTTGTTGGAATTGGTGGGAAGGGTACGGAGCTTGTGTGGGGTGTTGGGGGGTGGCTAAAGGCAATGGCTTCAGTCTTCCCAATGTTGGACTGGAAGAAATTACTCCTCCACCAAGACTAGATGTTGGACAAGCAGTCTGATGGCACAGGGGCAGTGGATAGGTCAAGACAAGTGGTGGAAAGGTAGAGCTGGGTGCTGGGGGCAGAGATGGGTGATGTTACAGAGGTGGAAGTAGGCATTCCTTGTGATGGAGAAGATATGGGGTCAGAATCTCAGTTTTGCTTTGAATCAGACGCCCAAGTTGCAAATGGTCTGGTTCGCCCTGAGACAGTGGTTGGGGAGGAGGATGGAATCGGTGGCAAGGAATTGTTTCCCTTTCGTTTTCCAGTTCTGAAGAAGGACCCAGCTCGAATTGTCCATCCTCTCCACCAATGCTCCAGGGATCCCGTGCAGCCGGTGAACCCACTTTTACATTGAAAAAAACGCTCATGCGCGGACTTTTGAATGGGCCTGTTAAAGAGGCCGCGCGACCAAAAAAATTACGGGGAACATCGCTCTCCACAGATGCTGACTAACTTTGTGTGCGCCTGCAGCACTTTCTTTGTTTATTGCAGAAGATAAACCGGAAGGCATCAGTGTTCCCCTGAGGACTATTTAGCATAGCCCAGAAATGACTGTTGAATATTAAAAGCTAAATGGTTAATGCATTAGCATGACTTTACCCTGTCGTATTTTAACAGAAATGAGAAGTCGCACAACACCAGGTTATAGTCCAACAGATTTATTTAAAATTACAAGCTTTCGGAGCTGTCGCCTCTTCGTCAGGCAAAGTTACTGTGAGAGAATCTATCAGAATTCACAGAATATAAAAACACAGAGAAAATGCATAGATTAAATCTTTCCCTACATCAAAGACACACTAAGAGCACAGCCAAGACAATGAGATGTGTCCCAGGGGGTCCAACGCGTCAGAACACCTGCTGGCTGCATATCCTCTCCATTTTTTGTGTTTGTTTCTTGTGTTTGTTTGTATTTTAACAGGGTGTTAATCAGTTTAAAATAAACAGGGTAACACCTGCATTAGAGTTATGGCCAGTGGATTGTTAAATGATTGTCTGATAATTAGCTCTCTCCTATTCTCACAAGAGAATGTTTCCACTTGTGGGGAAGAGCATAACTAGAGGCCATCAATATAAGATAGTCAACAAGAAATCCAATAGGGTATTCAGAAGAAACTTCTTTACCCAAAGAGTGGTGAGATTGTGGAACTCGCTACCACAGGGAGTACTTGAAGTGAATTGTACAGATGCATTTAAGGGGAGGCTAGACAAGCATCTGAGGGAGAAGGGAATAGAGGGTTATGCTGATAGAGTTAGATGGGGAAAGATGGGAGGAGGCTCGTGTGTTGGGCCGAATGGTCTGTTTCTGTGCCATATATCCTATGTAATCCTATGTAATATTGCTACCAATACATAATAAGTGGAAAAAAATCACACTTTGATGCACCATATTCTTCTTAATTCATAAAAGAAAAAGAAGAAATTACATTCACATCATTTCATATCCCCAAGACGTCCCAGCTAATTAATTACTTTTTGAAGTGTAGTCACTGCCGTTATTTAGGCAAATGCAACAGTCAATTTGTACACAGCAAGATCCCATAAACAACAAATGAGGTAAATGACCAGCCAATCTTTTTTTTATTCATTCACGGGATGTGGGCGTCACTGGCAAGGCCAGCATTTACTGCCCATCCCTAATTGCCCTTGAGAAGTTGGCGGTGAGCCGCCTTCTTGAACCGCTGCAGTCCGTGTGGTGAAGGTGCTCCCACAGTGCTGTTAGGGAGGGAGTTCCAGGATTTTGACCCAGCGACGATGAAGGAATGGCCGATATATTTCCAAGTCAGGATGGTGTGTGACTTGAAGGGGAACTTGGAGGTGGTGGTGTTCCCCTGCGCCTGCTGCCCTTGTCCTTCTAGGTGGTAGAGGTTGCGGGTTTGGGAGGTGCTGCCGAAGAAGCCTTGGCGAGTTTCTGCCGTGCATCTTGTAGATGATACTTAGTGACTTAGTGACAGGTACTCTGTCTTAGTGACGTTGGTAGAGGGGTAAATGTTGACCAGTACACCAGGGAGAACTCTCTGCGCTTCTTCAAACTGTATCTAATTTACTTCACCTGAGGAAGGAGCAAATCGATAGCTCCGAAAGCTTGTGATTTCAAATAAAACTGTTGGACTATAACCTGGTGTTGTGCGACCTCTCAATTTTGTCCACCCCAGTCCAACACCGGCATCTCCGCATCATGACCACTATCGACACCACAAACTGCCGGCTCAAAGTGGAGAGAATCGCCAAGAAGATCGCGCATATCGACACCGACATCAAGTATCTACAGAGATGCAAGAAAGCAGACAAGATCCCGAAAGGACTACAGATATTGGTCTGCAATTGTAAAGTACACATGCTTTGTTTTCTATCTATATATGCTTTGGCGATTCTGTATCTAATTTACTTCACCTGAGGAAGGAGCAAATCGATAGCTCCGAAAGCTTGTGATTTCAAATAAAACTGTTGGACTATAACCTGGTGTTGTGCGACCTCTCAATCTTCTTCAAATAATGCCATGGGATTTTTTTTTTTTACTTTCACTTAAACAGGTAGATGGAGCCTCGGTTCAACACCTCACCCTGAAGGCAGCACTTCTATCAATGTAGCACTCCCTCAGTACTACGGTGAAGCACCAGCCTGGATTATGTGGTCATGGTGATGGTAAGCCTCAAATCCACAACCTTCTGACTCAGAGGCAAACAGCTACAGATACAGCCAATGGCACTTCAACACCTCAAATTGCTCCTACTACCAGCGGCAGGCTGTAACCACCAGCACTTCACCCTAGTCCTTCACAGCTTGATGTTTCACGGCTGCTTCTCCAATTGGACATTCCCGGCGAGGAGGATTAATGGAACGAAAATCAAGGGCCGGCAATTTCCCGAGCAGTGTTCCCTGTGAACGCTGCTCCTTTCTGGGAGCTTCCGATTGAGAAGTCAGCTTTCCTCTTTCCAGACACGTGACATTAGTAACAAACGTGGCCCTCAACCCCAGAATGAATTTTTAAAAAAGGAGACGTGAAGGGAGGTCGTAGGGCCTTTCCTGCAAGGGGGTGGGAGGAGGGTGGAAAGAGGGGGAAAATATCAGCTGGGACAGCCTGTTCGGGAATGACCTTGTGCTTCATGACATAAGAACATAAGAACAAAAGAAATAGGAGCAGGAATAGGCCACTTGGCCCCTCGAGCCTGCTCCGCCATTCAATAAGATCATGGCTGATCTTGGGCTCAAAGCCAATTCCCCGCCCGCTCCCCATAACCCTTCACTCCCTTATCTTGCAAAAAATCTGTCTATCTCCACCTTAAATGGATTTAATGACCCAGCCTCCACAGCTCTCTGGGGCAGAGAATTCCACAGATTTACGACCCTCTGAGAAAATAAATTCCTCCTCATCTCAGCTCTAAAAGGGCGACCCTTTATTCTGAAACTGTGCCCCCGAGTTCTAGATTTCCCCACGAGGGGAAACATCCTCTCTGCATCTACCTTGTCGAGCCCCCTCAGTATCTTATATGTTTCAATACGATGACACGCAACAGAAGAAGGAGGTAGCAGGATTCCTGGACCAGCTCAGCCATTCAACCTCCCAGAGGGTGAGTCCTGAGAAACACAGTAACTTATAGTGTGTGTATCTTTCTGTGAGTGTGTGCTGGGTGTTGCTCATACTAACATATTGGTGTTCTGATTTAGATTTATCCATTAATGAGGAAACAGTGAACCGTGGTGTCAGCTGTGGCTCAGTGGGTAGCACTCTCGCTTCTGAGTCAGAAGGCTATGAGTTCCAGCCCCACTCCAGAGACTTGGGACCAAAATCTAGGCTGACATTCTGGTGCAGTGCTGAGGGAGTGCTGCACTGTCGAAGGTGCCGTCTTTCACAGGAGACATTGAACTAAGGCCCCATCTAACCTCTCAGGTGAAATGGAAAAGATCCCATGACACTATTTCGAAGAAGAGCAGGGATGTTACCTGGGTGTCCTGGGCCAATATTTATCACTAAAACAGATTATCCGGTCATTATCACATTGCTGTTTGTGGGAGCTTGTTGTGCGCAAATTGGCTGCCGTGTTTCCTACATTACAACAGTGACTACACTTCAAGAAGCACATAATTGGCTGTAAAGCGCTTTGGGATGTCCTGAGGTCGTGAAAGGCGCTGTATAAATGCGAGTTTTTCCTTTTCTTTTTTATAACAACCCTTTCCAAACCACCTGGCTCACGCAATTCAAACAAGACGAACCAGCAAATAAATGTCAATAGGACTGAGCTGCCTGAGCTTTGAACATTAGAATGCTGGGATTCAGGGCAACACGTGATCTAAAGCATCCCACTCCGCTCCCCACTTGTCTCTTTTTACTATCTTCCACTTTCACCATTTGCCTATTTCCCTTTCTGTTTTTTTCCTTCCTCTTCCTCCTTTGTTCCCTTTGCAGATATCCGCCCCACCCCCCCCCCCCACCTCCACATTTTCCTCCCCCTCCCCCAAGTGTTTCTCACTTTAAAGCAGATGAGATCTGACACGCAGTTGGTGCAGCCCCAGATCGGATTGACTTTCGATTTTCCAACTGTGATGGTCCAGCTGTCCTGGCCATGGGCTGCGAGATGTGCGTGACCATTCAAGCCAGGCACAGGCACTTGATTGTAAAAAAAAAACACCCCGATCGTGCTATGTCAAGCAGCTGACGTTAGCAGATGTGAGCTCTACGTATGGGAAGTTGACGGACCACACACACACACACGCATACACACACAGTCAGGAATAAAATAGGAGGTTGCGGGGGGAGGTGGTGGGGGGATGGAGCAGGAAGACGGTCAGGAGGGAAGCGACTGGTTGGCCAAGTAAAGAAAAAAAGACCTCCCAATGAAAATGGCCTCTCTGTTCCCGGCTTTGGCCTGGGTTGTAGCTGACACCTGAAGACCACTCACTCGCCTCGATGCCATTTGGCTTCTGCCACTTTTTTCTTTTTCTCTAAACCAGAAATATTTGCTCACAAACATACCGCTCATAAATAAAGCTCACGGCTTAAAGATACTTTTTGTGGCAGGCAAACATATTTCTTCGCCTACATAATACTGTCTCAACGCCAGGGGTAGGGTTGTCTCAGTAGTGATGCGGTTGTCAAGAATGCCAGGCCTGTTCCTGAAGGCCTAGTTGATGCAGGCTCGTGCTGCAGACACGTGTGAAGAGGATTGGTGGTACTCTGTACCCAACAAGGTGAGAGACAGTTCAAGCTATTCACCATTTCAGGCGCTCGGTATCTGCGTCGAGCACTCGCAAGTCAGGCACAATACAATCAGGTGCAGATTGGACCCCCCCCCCCCCCCACCGCATCCCCCCTTCTACTCTGCCTCAACCACGTACCTTAGCACTAACCTCGTACTGCACCAGTGTAAGATATCCATTTCCCATACCAGCCATCCCTGCGGACGTGGCGTTGCCAACTGGCTCTAAATTTGGGCAATTATGCAGTAGGCCCCCGTTCAAGTGGACCTGCGATGAGTCTGCTGAAAGTTATTTCATGTGGGAGCCTCGCAGCTAACAGATCGAGGAGGCTTTCATCCCCATCAGTTTGGACAGGCTTCAAGCCTTCTTCAGTCCCAGAGGTGAAAGGGCGGGTGTGCTCGCCCACTGCACCTCCCAGATAAATATTTTCAGGGAAACGGGTCAGCCCTTAGGTCACTCAACATCTATTGACAATCGCTCCGTCTGAGCTGCAGGATACCGGCCCTCTTTGTTGGCTCTTTCGATGCCTACACAGGCAATCTGGCCTTGATCCTGACATATCTGACTCGGCGCGAGATATACGACGGGCCCCTGCGGTAAGCCAAAGGGAAGGACAACCACAATGTCAAAGTGGTGCAACTTACTGATCAGAGCAATGCCGCGGCCCAGCTATGTACTCGCGTGTGGAGCATTTTACCTGAAAAGGGGCATCTTTTTTTTCAGGGGAAGGACGGCCATCTGCTACCCTGTAAAACTCATTGGATGGATCAGTGATAGCGAGGGCAGCTGTACAAACATGGCAAGAAAAAAAAAAACAGGGAGTCAGGCCAACCGGAGCGAGTCTCCAGACGTTACGAGCACCTCTCCGGCGAGGGCGAGGCACGATTTCCCTCGCAGTACCTCAGGACGAGCGAAAGGTCGGGATGCGAGCACGTGCCTTTTAAGGGCCACATGCTGCCAGCACGGCAGTTTCCAGATGAGCTCGTCACACCTGCAGAAAGTGGCCCCATTGAGAATAAACACGCCACACAAGATCGGCTTTTGTTTCAATATACAAAAGGCTTTATACCCTTGTGGTAAATGCGACGCCAAATGCCCCTTAAATGAGGCATAAGAACATATGGCACAGCAGATCCTTTTAAACATAATACAATAGTACATTTATATACAGCCTCTTCATATTGTTAAAGCATCTTCACTTACAACATGGTACTTTTTGGGCTGGACTAACCGTTTTAAGTAGACATTTCTGCAGCAGTTCCAACAATGTCTTCCAAGTTGCAGGGCGATGAATGGCCATTTAATAAGTGTGTGTTTTTTGGTGGTATTGGCTGAAGGAACTACTACACTAAACTCTCTTCCAGATGACAGCTGCTAACCCTCAGTCCAAGAGATTTACTGGCAGAAGCAACTAATATTATTATTTAGAAATTAGTCGTAATATGAAGCATATTAATATATATATGAGTATAGAGGATTAAGGGGTGAACTAATTGAGGTGTTTAAGATGTTTAACTGGACCAGCCACATAAATACTGTGGCTGCAAAAGCAGGTCAGAGGCTGGGTATTCTGCAGCGAGTGTCTCACCTCCTGATTCCCCAAAGCCTTTCCACCATCTACAAGGCATAAGTCAGGAGTGTGATGGAATGCTCTCCACTTGCCTGGATGAGTGCAGCTCCAACAACACTCAAGAAGCTCGACACCATCCAGGTCAAAGCAACCTGCTTGATTGGCACCCCATCCATCACCTTAAAAAACATCCACTCCCTCCACCACCGGCGTACCGTGGCTGCAGTGTGTACCATGTACAAGATGCACTGCAGCAACTCACCAAGGCTTCTTCGACAGCACCTCCCAAACCCACGACCTCTACCACCTAGAAGGACAATGGCAGCAGGCGCAGGGGAACACCACCACCTCCAAGTTCCCCTCCAAGTCACACACCATCCTGAATTGGAAATATATTGCCTTCATGGGTCAAAATCCTGGAACTCCCTCCCTAACAGCACTGTGGGAGTACTTTCACCACACGGACTGCAGCAGTTCAAGAAGGCAGCTCACCACCACCTTCTCGAGGGCAATTAGGGATGGGCAACAAAGGCCGGCCTTGCCAGCGACGCCCACATCCCAGGAAAGAATTTTTAAAAAGTTGATTAAAGTAGTTGATGGGGTAGATGGAGAGAAACTATTTCCTCTGGTGGGGGGGGGGGGGGAAGTCCAGAACAAGGGGGCATAACCTTAAAATTAGTGCCAGGCCGTTCAGGGGTGATGTCAGGAAGCACTTCTTCACAGAAAGGGTAGTGGAAATCTGGAACTCTCTCCCCCAAAAAGCTGTTGAGACTGGGGGTTCAATTGAAAATTTCAAAACTGAGTTTGATAGATTTTTGTTGGGTAAGGGCATTAAGGGTTATGGATCCAAGGCGGGTAAATGGAGTTAAGATGCAGAATCAGCCAAGATCTCATTGAATGGCGGAACAGGCTCGAGGGGCTGAATGGCCGACTGCTGTTCCTGTGTTCCATAAGAATCGGCAAACAATCAAAGTATAATCTACATAACCACACACACAATGAGAAAATCTGTAAAGGGCCAATTACCCTTTGCAAGAATGGCTTCAGTTTCAGTTCATTGAAGGCTGGGAAACTCCTCACAGCCTCTCCCTCCCTCTCTGCCGACGTTACTTTTCCAGAAGTGTGTCGGAATCCTCGAGGCTGCCCAAGGAATTTAACCGCCAAAGTCTTCAGATTTGCTTGACGCGCGGTTTGGTTTCCGCGCGGTCAAGTTCAGCCACTTTGCCTTCTTGCAAACCCTTTTGTCGCGAGCTTACTCAGCCAGTAGGGAATGAAGTGAATCTCTCATACTGATCGACTGCCGCTTTCCCAAAAGGACTCCCACGGTGCTTCAAAGTGTTACTTTTAACTTCTGAACTATCAAGACCAACACTTACGTTAACTCCTCGATGTTGAGTTTCTTAGACAATCTCAACAGCGCTTCACACACACACACACACACACATATATAGAATTTACAGATTTCACGAATGCAGTGACCAAAATCCAGGCCGATGTAAATACTGCCTATGCCTGTGTCAAATGTACGAACCTTTAGCAAAGGGGAAACTTGTTGTTTCCGTCAGGGGAACAGTGCAGTTAATTAAATCAAGAAAACAATCCAAATTGATCCTTTAGACACCCTCGGAACTTTTTAAGTAAGCAAAACAAGCATTTCCAACTTTGCTACATGTTTCCACAGGGTTTGACAGATGTGCAGAGGCCTCAGGGACAATTCCATTACGTGCTTTCTGTAAACTGAGTGAATGGCCACATAGCTGAGGAGCTAATGTTAAAAGGGAGAGAGGCTGAATTAATAATTGAGAAGCCAGTCATATTATTTTAGATCTCCGCTGCTGCACAAATTGGGTACGTCCACCATAAGAAATAGTCGACCATCTACAAGATGCACTGCAGCGACTCACCAAGACTTCTTCGGCAGCACCTCCCAAACCCGCGACCTCTTCCACCTAGAAGGACAAGGGCAGCAGGCGCATGGGAACACCACCACCTCCAAGTTCCCCTCCAAGTCACACACCATCCTGACTTAGAAGTATATCGGCCGTTCCTTCATCATCGCTGGGTCAAAATCCTGGAACTCCCTCCCTAACAGCACTGTGGGAGTACCCTCACTACAGGGACTGCAGTGGTTCAAGAAGGAGGCTCACCAACACCTTCTCAAGGGCAATTAGGGATGGGCAATAAATGCTGGCCTTGCCAGCGACGCCCACATCCCATAAACAAATTTTTTAAAAGTTCCACACCACAGCCTTTTTCCTCTCAATTTGTCCTTCCCAGCCCAGCAACACCTCGAATTTAAAATTCTCTTCCTCTTGTCCAAATCCCTCTCTGGCCTCGTCCCTCCCTATCTCTGTAACCTCCGCCAGCCCTACAACCGTCTGAGAATTTGCGTTCCTCCGATTCCGGCCTCTTGCGCATCCCCGAATTCCTTCACCCCACCATTGGCAGCCGTGCCTGCAGCTTTGTCGGCTCTAGGCTCTGGAATTCCTCTCCCGAAACCTCTTCACCTCTCTACTTCTCCCTCTCCTCCTTTATGACGCTCCTTAAAACCTGGGTCTTTGACCAAGGTTTTGGTCACCTGCCCTAATATCTCTTTGCGTGGCGCTCTGTCAATCTTTGCCCGATTACGCTCCCGTGAAGCGCCTTGGGGTGTCTTGCTACGTTAAAGACGCTATATAAAAGCAAGTTGTTGTTGCCTGAGCTGAAGCTGGTGACTAATGCTGGAATACAGTTGAATAAGGGGTCGCCCATTTAAAACGGAGATGAGGAGGAATTTCTTCTCTCAGAGGGTCGTAAATCTTTAGAATTCTTTGCCCCAGAGAGCTGTGGAGGCGGAGTCACTGAATATATTCAAGGCGGAGATTGACAGACATTTGAACTACAAGGGAGTCAAGGGGTATGGGGAGCGGGCGGGAAAGTGGTGTTGAGGACAAGATTGGATCAGCCATGATCTTATTGAATGGCGGAGCAGGCTCGAGGGGCCGATTGGCCTATTCCTGCTCCTGTTTCTTATGTTCTTATGTTCTTATGAATGAGAGCTGACAACCATCTGGTGTCCCACCCAAGCGGCCATTCTTCACATCCGAGCTTGAACAGCGAGCATTTGACTACAGCGGGAAAAATAATTGAGTCCGCACTTACCCACATTCCAGATTTAACTCTTGCTGATTCTCGTTACCCATAGTGCAGCAGATTAAAGCCAGTTGATGCTCTATTGACGCCCCAACCAAGAACATCCGTCTCAGCACAGACGAAGGACTGAATTCATACCTTGGCAGTCGAGTATGGCTCAATACCGCTCAACATAGAACCATACCGCACAGAAAGAGGCAATTCAGCCCATCGTGCCTGTGCCGGCTCTTTGAAAGAGCTCTCCAATTAGTCCCACTCCCCCCCTGCTCTTTCCCCAATAGCCCTGCAAATTTTTCCCTTTCATGTATTTATCCAATTCCCTTTTGAAAGTTACTATTGAATCTGCTTCCGCCGCCCTTTCAGGCAACGCATTCCAGATCACAGCAACTCGCATTGACCAGCCGACCAGTCACTAGAACAACACTGTCAGCTTTTACATACTGTATATTCACCTCTTGATAAACCCAGCTGCTGATGCATCCCAGAGAATGCAAAACGCAAGCTTTAATTGGACGTTCAGGAGAAACACGGTATAAAAAAATCAAAACCTACTTCAAAGGGCTCCTTTAGTCTCAGAACACACGCATATTTTGTGTCTATATATTCTCACATGAAAGAGGGACTCTATCGGAGGCTTGTAGCACCTGTGAATATTTAAAAATGCAAAAACTAGCTCTGAAGGATAATGCCATTGACCATTATTAGCCAAACCTAACAGGAAACAAGGCTCCAGGCCAGTCTTTGAGGTACACAGCTGTGGGATGCTTTAGTAGCAAAAACAATGAACTACAAGTGGTTCTCTTCCCTGTACTAACCTTCGACCTTACCCTTCTTACATCCTGTCACTGCAGCTTAGGCCACAGCCTTGAACAAAGACTTCAGCTGCTCCAGAATGTTCAAGTTGCAGCTCATTTCTTGCAAATTAATCCTCAGAATGACTTTGAATTCATGAATTTATTTTTGACAGTTCCTGTCTATCAAAAAAAAAAGGTTCTTTGTTGGAACCTATGGACCTAACACACTGGTAAACAGTTTCTCATGCTGGCATTTGGCTGGGAGCAATTTCATTTTGCTCTACAATGTTATTTGGTGTTGAGTTTGCCTGACTTGGGCTGGTGATCTACTGGCTCTGAACCCATGTCCTCCCTTTCGCTAGTCAGCCTGGGTAGGAGATGCAGGTGGACATGTACCTGTTCATGAATTACAAGTTCATGACACCTGTTTACCTGGTGTTCTGGGGTGGAAGGCTATCAGTTTGTCGTATCTGACTTCCTTGGGGGAGTGGATGGGGGGGTGGGTGGGAATGAGGATATTTACCAGTGACCTCTGATCTCTGTAGCGACCCTAAATCTGGGATCTGACTCTGTACAACGTAAAAAACTAAACCCAATACTCAAAGAACTTCAGAAGACCTGTCACTTGAAGGAACGTCAGATACTAATGAGAGATGGGGCAAAGGGAATCTGATTGGCTCTGATTAAATGTTTTTAATTTGTTCTTGGGATGTGAGCAACACTGGTAAGGCCACATCTATTGCTCATCTCTACTTACATACAAACATATGAAAATGACAGACAGGGAAAGACCAGCTGGTCCATCAAGTCTACCCCACACGCATGATGCCTGGAATATCATGACTAGACACTTCCTACACCCCAGAAGTCATGTAATCTCCTGGAAGAAGCAAAGAAAAAAACCAGAAAAATAGAAAAATAAACCCAGGACCAAAAAGGAAAAAGAAAACCTGGACAACTCCTCTCCGACCCCCTCAGGCGATTGAAGTCACGTGGACAGGCTGGAGAAGCTGGGGTTGTTCTCCTTCGAGCAGAGAAAGTGGAGAGGAGATCTGATAGAGGTGTTCAAAATCCTGAGGGGTCGAGACAGAGTAGATAGAGGGAAACTGTTCCCATTAGCGGAAGGGTCGAGAACCAGAGGACACAGATTTAAGGTGATTGGCAGAAGAACCAAAGGCGATATGAGGAAAAACTTTTTTACGCAGCAAGCGGTTGGGATCTGGAATGCCCTGCCTGAAAGGGGGGGTGGAGGCAGATTCAATCGTGGCTTCAAAAGGGAATTGGATAAGTACCTGAAAGGGAAAAAGATTTGCAGGGCTATGGGGAAAGGGCGGGGGGAGTGGGACTAGCGGAGGTGCTCTTGCAGAGAGCCGGCACGGGCTCGACGGGCCGAATGGCCTCCTTCTGTGCTGTAACCATTCTATGATTCTATGACTCTAAGTCCTGAGAAGGTGGGCCTTCTACCAGTGATTGTTACTTTACATCCGAGTGACTTAGTAGGCCACTTCAGGGGGGAATTAAAAGTCAACCATGCAGTGTGGGACAATCTGGCAGCTTTTATGGGTTATTTTTTTCTGGTATCAGCCCATAGTTTATCAGATTTTTCGAATATTATTTAATTACTTGCTTTGGTGGCATTTGAACTCCCAATGATGGTATGATAGTCCAGTACCATAGCCACCACACTATCGTATCCAGATTCGCCCTTCTCTGGAAATGACGTCCCCTCACGCAGTGGTCAAGTGGTACCACTGCTCCTTCCACAAACCTGTGGATGGAGCTTAAAGCCGCAGATCTCAACCACGACCCCACTCCACCCTTTTCCTGTTTGTCTTAAACTTGGCAAAAGGTGGAGATCCCACACTAAGTCCTTCCAGAGCTTTGTCACACAGGCCTCAATATGGCTCAGTACTGGTCATACCGCTTCTATATCACACAGGCCTTTTCTGTAATTCATTCTGGGAATATGGGTTTCGTGAGCAAGGCCGGCATTTATTGCCCATCCTGAGTTGCCCTCGAGAAGGTGGTGGTGGGCCTTCTTCTTGAACCGTTGCAGTTCGTGTGGTGAAGGTAACTGCGTCCTGGTTTGGTGTTGAGCATTATTAGAAATGCTGAAGGCCTTGTCATGCTTACTGCCACATCCAAAATGGCTGAAAGGCCTCTGCTCAACTGGAGTTTCTGAGCAAAGCTTGGGACAGGCATTGAAAATGCTAGCCGCCGTATAAAAGGCATCTGCAGTTATGCTTGTTGAAAGAAACTACTGAGTTGCCAACCTCACTTGCAATCATCAGTTCTTGGCCAGACGGGTAGGTGAATGTCACCAAGGAGCAGCTTGTCTCAGCTCAAGGATGCCAAAGAAGAGAGAATATCTAAAATGGTTTGTTTCACTCTAAGAGAGCTGGCACTGATGTTGTTTATCCTCCCAGCCAAGGGGACAAGCCCATGGGAGATATAAGAAGCTGCACCATTGCCAGACCACAGTCATGGTTGGTATGGAGCAGCTGTGGTTGGACTACCCCCAGAAAATAATGAGAGGTGTATGTCACAGTTATGGCTGAATTAGCATCAGACCACGATGAGAGTCGAACAGCTTAGCACTAGCCATAGTGAAGCCTGTATGCCAAAGTCAGACTTCAGTGAAGCCTGAATGACATTTTTAAAAATAGACTGGGGTGGGAGAAAACACTATTGAGGCTTGTGTGATATAGATGTGGTCTGACTCGAGCTGAACCATTTGCGGCTCAGGACACACATCACCCGTTCCTTCGTCGTCGCTGGGTCAAAATCCTGGAACCCCCTACCCAACAGCACTGAGAGCACCTTCACCACACGGACTGCAACGGTTCAAGAAGAAGGCCCACCACCACCTTCTCAAGGACAACTCAGGATGGGCAATAAATGCCGGCCTTGCTCACGAAACCCATATTCCCAGAATGAATTACAGAAAAGGCCTGTGTGATATAGAAGCGGTATGACCAGTACTGAGCTATATTGAGGCCTGTGTGACAAAGCTCTGGAAGGACTTAGTGTGGGATCTCCACCTTTTGCCAAGTTTAAGACAAACAGGAAAAGGGTGGAGTGGGGTCGTGGTTGCGATCAAGGCTCCAGTTCAGACATCTACTTTGTCCATGATTAAAAGTTAATCAAAATCCTTAATAACCTCAATAATTAAAATTCCCACTGAAAACTTCCGATTTATCTCTAGAACTTTATAGACATTCCAACCAAAACCAATAGCAACCTTAGAATTCCAAAGACTGAATGGATACTGTGGCAACAAGAGCAGGTCAGAGGCTGGGTATTCTGCGGCAAGTGTCTCACCTCCTGACTCCCCAAAGCCTTTCCACCATCTACAAGGCACAAGTCAGGAGTGTGATGGAATACTCTCCACTTGCCTGGATGAGTGCAGCTCCAACAACACTCAAGAAGCTTGACACCATCCAGGACAAAGCAGCCCGCTTGATTGGCACCCTATCCACCACCTTAAAAATTCACTCCCTCCACCACCGGTGTACCGTGGCTGCAGTGTGTACCATGTACAAGATGCACTGCAGCAACTCGCCAAGGCTTCTTCGGCGGCACCTCCCAAACCCGCGACCTCCACTACCTAGAAGGACAAGGACAGCAGGCGCATGGGAACACCACCACCTCCACGTTCCCCCCCAAGTCACACACCATCCTGACTTGGGAATATATTGCCGTTCCTTCATCGTCGCTGGGTCAAAATCCTGGAACTCCCTCCCTAACAGCACTGTGGGAGCACCTTCACCACACGGACTGCAGCGGTTCAAGAAGACGGTTCACCACCACGTTCTCAAGGGCAACTAGGGATGGGCAATAAATGCCGGCCTTGCCAGTGACGCCCACATCCCATGAATGAATTTTTTAAAATGGATCCCATATGCTTTTTTCACAGCCTTCTCAACTTGCCCTGCCACCTTCAAAGATTCCTGTATGCAAACCCCCAGGTCTTTCTGTTCCTGCACTCCCTTTGTTTGGCTTCATTACTTGACTAGCTGCTTTTGTTTAATATTTACAAGAAAGTTGTGTCTGACACTCTGCGTCGAACCAATAGCTGGTACTTTGGACAAGTACGCCCTGAATAGGAGGTTAGTAATAACTCAATCCATCAAGTCTCTGTGAAACGCCCTTGGGCAATGGCAGAATGAACACTTGCATTGTTGTGTTAAGGACGGATGATTATCCAGAATTAGCAAATTGGCTGGTGCTCTCCATAGATTTTTTATTTTGAAGAAAGCAATAATTACTTAAATTGCCTAAACTGCTCTGAATGGTACCTATAGGCTTGTGCAATTTGCTCTCTTGAAAAAGATGTGTGTTAATGCATGTTCTACTGCTTAAGAGTTTTTGAGCCGAGCAATCCAGCTTCCTTTCAAAATTGTTTTTTACTCTCTCTCCCAAAACAAAACTACGGCTTGTTTCATTCTGCTGACCACATGCCCATCTCAACTCTGCCACATTTTTTCTCCTTGCTCATTCAAACCCAAAAAATACTGGCGAGGCCCAAAAGGCTCTTTCTGGTAAAGTTCATGCACAATTTCACACTTGTTTATTTATTAATCCCACTGCTGGTAGCGAGAGCCAGCACTGAGGTGGGGGTTGGGGGTGGTGGGGGGGTGGGGGGCGGGGGGACTAGAAGCTGAGCTTTCCCTCCCCTCTGTCTGCCACAAGCTCCCGTTATCTGCAGAAATCTTCCATTTTGCTAGGAAGCGAATTCTCTCCTTTGTGAATCGAGCAAAACGCAATTAGTTCGAGCTTGCCGCACAGGTTGGACAAAACTTCAAATAATAATTTCAACAGCTAATTCACCACGTTTATGCTTACATGGAATTTGCAGCACAGAAACAGGCCATTCGGCCCAACAAGTCTGTGCTGGCATTTATGCTCCACTCGCGCCTCCTCCCACCCTCCTTCATCTAACCTTATTAGCATAACCTTCTATTATATTCTCCCTTATGTACTTATCTAGCTTCCCCTTAAATACATCTATGCTATTCGTCTCAACCCACTCCTTGTGGCAGCAAGTTAACCACCCTCTGGGTAAAGAAGTTTCTCCTGAATTCCTCATTGGATTTATTAGTGACTGTCTTAGATTTATGACCCCTAGTTTTGGACTTTCCCACAAGTGGAAACAGTCTCTCTACGTCTACCCTGTCAAATCCCTTCATAATTTTAAAGACTTCTATCAGGTCACCCCTCAGCCTTCTCTTTTCTAGAGGAAAGAGCCCCAGCCTGTTCAATCTTTCCTGATAGGTATAACCTCTCAGTACTGGTATCACCCTTGTAAATCTTTTTTGCACCTTCTCCAGTGTCTCTATCTGCTTTTTGTAATATGGAGACCAGAACTGTGCACAGTGCTCCAAGTGTGGTCTAACCAAGGTTCTATACAAGGTTAACATAACTTCTCTGCTTTTCAATTCTATCCCTCTCGAAATGAACCCCAGTGCTTTGTTTGCATTTTTTTATGGCCTTGTTAACCTGTTGAATCTGTATAGCTCCACGTGACTCTATATCACCCACTTTATTTCATTTTCAGGGGTTATCTTGGGGAGGGGGGAATTATGTTGTGTTTAAAACTCAAAACTTGAAGAACGGAATTCCTTGAGTGCACGAAAGTCACAGTACGCGCCAACGTGACAACACCACATCGACTCAGCCTGCCCCAGGTTCGAACAGCAAAGTTCAAAAGGGTGGATTCCAACATCAATCTGGATCAAGATTTACACCTCCCCTTCCCCCTTTCATCTTCCCTCCATCCGCCCCCAATTCCAGAATTCAAACACCAGGTGAGTGGCATCTCCTTCACCCAAAAGTTTTTGGCAAAACTTTTTTTTTATCTGGTTATGCAGTGAGGTAAGTGGTGTTGAAATCCATCTCATCTCTGACATGGTGGTAAATATAATGGATAGCGCTTTCCCCACTCCAGACAAAAGAGATTTGCCAAAATTTTCTTCACAAAGCTTTAAGCAGTAGAATTACAATTACTCTATACTTTAATTGTCTAATTTTTCAAATGTGTCTCTTTTCCCACCCTTGGCCATGGTTTCTTGTTCACTCATGATACCCTCCAATGGAGATATGGGGAGGAGGGGAGTGCAGGAAGGAGGGACTCAGCGTAAGTCATTAAAAACTTACCAGAAACTTGAGCACAAAATCTAGGCTGACACTCCAGTGCAATGCTGAGGGAGTGCTGCGCTGTCGGAGGTGCCGTCTTTTGGATGAGGCATTAAACTGAGTCCTCTCAAGTGGATGTAAAAGATCCCATGGCACTATTTCGAAAAAGAGCAGGGGAGTTCTCCCCGATGCCCTGGCCAATAATTATCCCTCAATCAACATAACTAAAACTGATTATCTGGTCATTTTCACATTGCTGTTTGTGGGGGCTTGCTGTGTGCAAATTGGCTGCCTCGTTTCCCACATTACAACAGTGACTACACTTCAAAAAGTACTTCATTGGCTGTAAAGCGCTTTGGGACAACCTGAGGTCATGAAAGCCGCTATAGAAATGCAGGTAATCCAGAGCCCTGGACTAAAGACTTAACGAGACATGAGTTCAAATCCCACCACGGCAGCTAGGAATTTATATTCAGTTAATTAAATAAATCTGGAATTTAAAAAAAAAAGCTAGTATCAGTAATGGTGACCGTGAAACTATCGGATTGTTGTAAAAACTCATCTGGTTCACTAATGTCCTTTAGGGAAGGAAATCTGCTGTCCTTACGCGGTCTGGCCTGTATGTGACTCCAGACCCACAGCAAATGTGGTTGACTCTTAACAGCCCTCTGAAATGGGCACCACCTTCAAGGGCAATTAGGGACGGGCAATAAATGCTGGCCTTGCCAGTGATGCCCACATCCTGTGAATTAATTTAGAAAAGCGGATAGGTACCATACCCCAGTACCAGTTAGCAACATTCGAAGAGGGGGTGAGGGGGAGAGATTTAGAGAGGGAAAGACAGATTGATGATTTGAACTTGGCCCTCTCTAGTTTAGACACTCAACCTCAAGTGCTGCAAAAGAACACATAAGAAGAAGAAGAATAAAACACTCAGACGTCCCCCAGCCTACACAATATTGCAGTGTGCCAGGCTGATTATTAGAAACCTTTTCCCGATATCCTTTTTAACACGGTCCATCAGGGATCATCCCCCCACCCCCCCCTCGCCCAGTTCCACAAACCTACCTCCCTGTATTGAAAGACCCCATGCATCGTTCCTTCCCGTTTCTGGGCAATTAAAGTTGGCCATAATTAATTTCCGCAAGTTTCTTTTTCGCCGAACACCGTCCTTCCTCACTTAAATCCCATATAATCAATTTCATCCTTTTGTCCAGAATGATTCCACATTATTAATTTCTTTCCCTTGGTATCACAAGTCCCCGCCCATGTGGACTCAATTCTCGCACCTGGGTTCAACTCATTTCAACTCGTTACTGTCATAGAATCATACAGCACAGAAGGAGGCCATTCGGCCCATCGTGCCTGTGCCGGCTCTCTGAAAGAGCTGTCCAATTAGTCTCACTCTCCCCCTGCTCTTTCCCCATAGCCCTGGAAATTTTTCCTTTTTTAAGTAGAGATCCAATTCCCTTTTGAAAGTTACTATTGAATCTGCTTCCACCGCCCTTTCGGGCAGCGCATTCCAGATCACAACAACTCGCTGCGTAAAAAGAATTCTCCTCATCTCCCCCCCTGGCTTTTTTGCCAATTATTTTAAATCTGTGTCCTTTAGTTAGGGAGCCACCTGCCAGTGGAAACAGTATGTCCTTATCTACTTAATCAAAACCCCTCATAATCTGTCGGATAATCTTTCATTTTCAAATCCACCCCTCCATACCCCTCAGGATATTTTTATGTTGTCCCTTTACAACCTCAATCTACAAAACTTATGTCCCCTAAAAGTGTCCCTGTTGAACTGATTATGGGGGGGAGATGATGCTGTGCGATATTGTCAGAAATGTTCATATCAAGTTCCTTTGTCCCCCCTTTTTTAAAGTCAAAATAAACAGGTTTCAAAATAAATGGGTTTAGGACCTCGTTGAAATGGTAGTTAGTGAAATTTGATAGGAAGGTGTCGATCCTATGCACGATAATATCAAAACCCAATTCCCAGGTTTACATGTCGATTCGCCCACTATCTTCAATCATCAAGCTCCCCGACTTCATTCCCACTCACAACCAGAAGGAAACGGTCACTGGTTGTGCTCTGATGTCGGTGGATCAGGTGGTGCCGGGGAGAGGCAGAATCTCTTGCCGTGGGTATCAACTCCAATATGTGCGGCAATGTAACGTAATCAATATCAACAAAATCAACTTGCATTTATAAAGCGCCTTTAACATAGTAAAACATCCCAAGGCGCTTCACAGGAGCGATTATCAAACAAAATTTGACACCGAGCCACACAGGTAGACACTAGGACAGGTGATCAAAAGCTTGGTCAAAGAGGTAGGTTTTAAGGAGTGTCTTAAAGGAGGAGAGAGAGGCTGAGAGGTTTAAGGAGGGAATTCCAGAGGTTAGGGCATAGACGGCTGAAGGCACAGCCACCAATGGCAGGGCGAAGGAAGTCAGGGATGCACAAGAGACCAGAATTGGAGGAGTGCAGAGATCTCAGAGGGTTGTGGGGCTGGAGCAGGTTGCAGAGATAGGGAGGGGGCGAGGCCGTGGAGGGATTTGAACACAAGGATGCGAATTTTAAAATCGAGGCGTTGCTGGACCGGGAGCTGGTCAGTGAGCACAGGGGTGATGGGCAAACAATAGAAATGTCCTCCCTGAATGGGCTCAAAGATCCTTTGTAAATGTTACTTTCATACACAGCAATCCTCCGCTCCTCAGCTTGTTAAACGCACTGAATAAATGCTCAAAAATACACAAACCGGTTTCATCCCTGCTCTGTCTCTATCTCTCTCTCGCACATACACTCTCGCCATCTGTGACATCTCATTCTCAGGTTGGTACTGCGAGCATAATTAGTCCTGAGAGAACTTCACACATTCCCTCTGTCGACACTCTGTAGGGTAAACTACTGAAGCTGCTCGGAGCCAGGTCCTGCTTTACCTTGCTTTACCTAACAAGAGCCTGCGTGAAGACAGCTCTTATCACTCGGCTCTTGAGGCTCAATCATCGTTCTGCGTCGTCACAGAAACCTGAAGCGACAGCAAGTGCTCTGTAAGCTTTTCGCAGCCTCCAATTGAAAGGGTGCTGACTTACGCTGTGCTGCGCTTCCTAGTTCAAGTGCGGGCCCAGACTTAGTGTCGGAGGGCTGTTCCGCCAACAGGGGCATCGCAACCAAGCATGCTCCTGACTTCGCCCATCATCCAAACAGGTGCACGTTTGACAGCGAGACCCTGGATCATGATCAGGAGCGGAAACCCAGCTACTTTATCACCTCGCTAACATTGCTCTTTGTCATAGAAACATAGAAAAATAGGAGCAGGAGTAGGCCATTCGGCCCTTCGAGCCTGCTCCGCCATTTAATATGATCATGGCTGATCCTCTATCTCAATACTATATTCCCGCTCACTCCCCATACCCCTTGATGCCTTTTGTGTCTAGATCTTCACAGCTCTCTTTAAGTCTACTACTCAGAAGTTTCTTTTTAATTTATTCATTCACAGGATATGGGCCAG
The DNA here is from genome assembly GCA_030390025.1 of Squalus acanthias. Taxonomy (NCBI): domain Eukaryota; kingdom Metazoa; phylum Chordata; class Chondrichthyes; order Squaliformes; family Squalidae; genus Squalus; species Squalus acanthias. Next base: position 33,903,277 of record CM059443.1, on the reverse strand, counting down.
CATTTATTGCCCATCCCTAGTTGCCCTTGAGAAGGTGGTGGTGAGCCTCCTTCTTGAACCGCTGCAGTCCGTGTGGTGAAGGTGGTCCCACAGTGCTGTTAGGGAGGGAGTTCCAGGATTTTGACCCGGCAACGATGAAGGAACGGCCGATATATTTCCAAGTCAGGATGGTGTGTGACTTGGAGGGGAACTTGCAGGTGATGGTGTTCCCATGCTCCTACTGCCCTTGTCCTTCTAGGTGGTAGAGGTCGTGGGTTTGGGAGGTGCTGCCGAAGAAGCCTTGGCGAGTTGCTGCAGCGCATCTTGTAGAGGAGGAGGGGAGGAAGAGGGAGGAGGATGAGGGAGAGGAGGGGAGGAAAGAGGAAGGAGGATGAGGGAGGAGGAGGGGAGGAAGAGGGAGGAGGACGAGGGAGGAGGAGGGGAGGAAGAGGAAGGAGGATGAGGGAGGAGGAGGAGAGGAAGAGGGAGGAGGACGAGAGAAGATCAGGGTTGGAGAAGGAGGGGAGGAGGAAGGAGGAGAGAATATTGGCTGAAAAAGTGTAAGCTGTTTTTTGTACTTTAAAAATAAAACACAGCTCTATTTATTTCAATAAGTTTGCAAACTTTTACACCTCATAAAACCTCGCTCCTGGCAATCGCCTGCCCTTGGCAATGGTGGTTCCATCAACACACAAAAAGTTGATTCAGGGAAAGAACCCGTTGAGTTGCGCTTACATTGTGTTCAGTGCAGCCAGCTCCCAGAGATTACTTACTGAGCCCGCAGTATGTATTTGCCCTGCTCGCTGCATCATTACTGGCAGTTTGAATGGTCTCTGAGCACAGCGGTCAACATTGGACAAACCCGACATGCGAGATCTTCGGTCACGAACCGCCTACCTGAGACACGGACTAACACCAAATGTAGACGTTGTTAACAAGGGACAGGCTGCATCGGTCAAGTGGGCTTTAATATAGAACCGAACGGGAAAGACCATTTGGCCCATCAAATCACATTTACAAGATCACACGATAACTATGGAACAAAATGGTCATTCCACCAATCTAAAAAATCATCAATCCAGCAAGTCCCCCAACTGAATGATTCAATTGTTTTCTCTCCACCACTCAGCCCAGAATCCATTCCACGTGGCGCCTTCCATGACCTCAGGACGTCCCAAAGCGCTTTACAGCCAATGGAGCATTTTTTTGAAGTGTAATCACTGTTGTAATATAGGAAACGCGGCAGCCAACTTGCGCACAGCAAGCTCCCACAAACAGCAATGTGATAATGACCAGATCATCTGTTTTTATTTAATGACGATTAAGGGATAAATATTGGCCAGGACAGCTCCCCCGCTCTTCTTTGAAATAGTGCCATGGGATCTTTTACCTCCACCTGAGAGAGCAGACGGGGCCTTGGTTTAACATTTCATCCGAAAGACGGCACCTCCAACAGTGCAGCACTGTAGGAAACGCGGCAGCCAATTTGCGCACAGCAAGCTCCCACAAACAGAAAAGTGGTAATGACCAGATAATCTGTTTTTTTTTGTTATGTTGATTGAGGGATAAATATTGGCCCCAGGACACCAGGGATAACTCCCCTGCTCTTCTTTGAAATACAGGTTGAGCGTCCCAAATCTGGAGTTCCGGAATCCGGAATGTTCCGGAATCCGGACTCCGGGACGATTGGTGGCAGGGGTCCGGAATCCGTAAAATGTTCCGGAATCCGGACTCCCTGAGGGAGGCTTACCAAAAAACAGAAATAGCGCAACCTGGGCCCAGGCATTTCCGGACTCGGCACGTGTTTCTGATGTCCGAAGTCCGGAAATATCGCAACCTGGGCTCGGGCGTTTCCGGACTTCGGCCATCAGAAACACGTTCCGAAGTCCGGAAAAACCCGAAAACCGGCTCGGCCTCGGTCCCGAGGTTACCGGATTCGGGACGCTCACCCTGTAGTGCCGTGGGATCTTTTACGTCCCCCTGAGAGGGCAGACAGGGCCTCGGTTTAACGTCTCATCCGAAAGACGGCACCTCCAACAGTGCAGCTCTCCCTCAGCACTGCACTGGAGTGTCAGCCCAAGATTTTTGTGCTCAAGTCCCTGGAGTGGACTTCTGAAGTGTAGTCACTGTTGTAATGTAGTGTTGATGATTGCTCTTTGTGTCGTCCCCCAAACCTTTCATTCAAGCAGCTGGTTTTGAACCTCCTTAACGTTATAATCTCCAGAATCCTGCCTGGCAGATTGTTCCGAACATGAATGACACTTTGAGTAAAGAAGTTCTTTTAGTAAAAACAATTTTTCACTCATTTCAATCTTTGTCCTCTGCGCCTACTCCGCTGGTTAATTTTGAAGTAATAGTCAGGATGCTATACTATTTCATATTTGAACTGAACCTCAGTTCAATAGTGTTATCCAATCACAGACCTTCCCTTTGTTCTTTCCTTCCCCTCCTCCCCACCCCTGCTTAAAAATCTCTCCTCTCTAACCTTTTCCAATTCTGACGAAGGGTCCCCGACTCGAAACGTTGACTCTTGTTCCTCTCTCCTCGATGCTGCCTGACCCGCTGAGTGTTTCCAGCATTTTCTGTTGTTATCTCAGTTCAATAGTGTAGGAAGTGCTGCATTGTTGGATGAGACATTGAACTGAGGTCCCCATTCAGCTGTTTCAGTGGATGTAAAAGATCTCATGGCACCTTAAGAAAGAGCAGGGAGATGTCCCAGTGTCCTGGCCAATATTCATCCCTCATCTTCATAACTCAACCCATTTACACTTGGGATCACCCTTCTCTACCCTTTCATATCCTCTTTATCCTTACATTTAAGGGGATGCTGGATAAACACACGAGGGAGAAAGGATATGTTGATGGCGTGAGATGAAGTAACATGGGAGGAGGCTCATGTGGAGCATAAACACCGGATAAATCAGTTGGGCCGAACGGCCTGTATTTGTGCTGTAAAATTCTACGTAATATCCCCTTCTTTGGCTCGGTGTCAATTTTTGTCGGAGAAGTAAAAAGCAAGAAGCCTTTGGAGACAGGGCTAACCCAGAATTGATCGCGGATGCAACAGCAGTTTCAAAACCACAGGTCATACAGTTTTAATAGAGGGCTTTCACTGGTGCAATGAATGTTGGGACAGCCTTGCCTTCATAGCATTCTCCTGCTTTCTTTTGCTTTCCGGTACAAGCAATGTCAACAACAACAACAAGTTGGGTTCAAGTCCCACTCTTGAAACTTGAGTATAAAATCTAGGCTGACACTCCAGTGCAGTACTGAGTGAGTGCTGCACTGTCCCAGGTGCCGTCTTTCAGATGAGGCCCCGTCTGCTCTCTCAGGTGGATGTAAAAGATCCCATGGTGCTATTTCGAAGAAGAGCAGGGGGGGAGTTCTCCCCGGTGTCCTGGGGCCAATATTTATCCCTCAATCCACATCACTAAAAACAGATTATCTGGTCATTATCACATTGCTGTTTGTGGGAGCTTGCTGTGCTCAAATTGACTGCTGTGTTTCCCACAACAGTGACTGCACTTCAGTAACGTACTTCATTGGCTGTAAAAAAGCTTTGGAACATCCTGAGGTTGTGAAAGGCGCTGTAGAAATGCAAGTCTTTCTTGGATGGGCCAACTAGTAATCTTGAAGAATGAAAACTGGAAGCAAAAGTCTGATTTTAGATCCCTGCTTTAAAAGAAAAGGACGGCATTCACACACAAGTGGACATATGCACGTGAGGAGCCTTCTTTTAAATGCCCCAGATCCATCTAGTTTTGGACTGGGGGGGTTATGGAGGGAGAAAGAGAAGAGTCACTGTGGGTAGCGATGCTTGAATTGAGCAAACTATTGCGAATAATAAAAGACTGGAAACTGCTGTTTGTGATATTAATGAGTGAATGAATAAACAGCCATATGATAGGTGTCTGCCTGCTATTTTACTGTAGTCATTCACCCGTTTATTTTAAGCTGGTTAATATTACAGCAGCGTACAGGGGAATGTGTTATAAATGTACTGAGCATTCATCTGCTAATATCAGCAACAGTCATTTTTAGGCTGAACTCCTTTTAGCAACCAGCAACAACGCGCATTTATATAGCAGCTTCAACATAAGAAAGATCCCCAAGGTACTTCACAGAGGGAGAAAAGAATAGGAGGAAAGTTAGGAAAAGGTGATCAAAATCCTGGTCAAAGAGGAAGGAATTAAAGGTGAAGGGTTGAGAGATAAAGAGGCAGAAGGGGCTTAGTGAGGGGGTTCTAGAGAATCGAACTGAGATGGCTGATGGTGGAACTAAGGGAGGGAAGGAATACAAAGAAGGCCAAAGTCAGAGGAACAGAGGGCATGGGAGGGAGCAAACAATGGCCGAGGTTGTCAAGGTAAGGTGGGACGAGGGATTTGTAGATGAGGATGAATGAACAGTGCTGGCAAGAGAATCCATTTTGTTAAATTATATTCATTTCCTCCCCTCAAATTTCACAATTTGACAGGGTAGATGCTGAGAGGTTGTTTCCCCTGGCTGGAGCGTCTAGAACTAGGGGGCATAGTCTCAGGATAAGGGGTCGGCCATTTAAGACCGAGATGAGGAGGAATTTCTTCACTCAGAGGGTTGTGAATCTTTGGAATTCTCTGCCCCAAAGGCTGTGGATGCTCAGTCGTTGAGTATATTCAAAAATGAGAAGTCGCACAACACCAGGTTATAGTCCAACAGTTTTATTTGAAATTACGAGCTTTCGGAGCGCTGCTCCTTCGTCAGGTACAGTGAGGGAATAGTGAGAGATTTGTATTCCCTCACTGTACCTGACGAAGGAGCAGCGCTCCGAAAGCTCGTAATTTCAAATAAAACTGTTGGACTATAACCTGGTGTTGTGCGACTTCTCATTTTTGTCCACCCCAGTCCAACACCGGCATCTCCGCATCATGAGTATATTCAAGACTGAGGTCGATAGATTTTTGGATATTAAGGGAATCAAGGGATATGGGATCGGGCGGGAAAGTGGAGTTGAGGTCAAAGATCAGCCATGATCTTATTGAATGGCGGAGCAGGCTCGAGGGATCGTGTGGCCTCCTCCTGCACCTGATTCTTATGTTCTTATGTTCTTAATGCAACATTCAGATTGCTCAAATGTTGCATTTCTGGAGGCCAATCAGGCCTGATTGCAGCAGTCCCATAACATGCAGAATTAGTTCGATGATGTAAAGGTGCAAACCCTGGTCTGTGCCGAGTCAGCTGATCTCAGTTGAGGGGCCACGATTGGCCTCAGTACCCTGAGGTTGGGAAGGGAAAAAGAAATATCGGCCAGGGTTCCTGCTCCTGATAGTCAACTAGTGCCCCCAGCTGGAATGTTCCTGTGTGTGGCCGTTGGGTGAGCACAGGATCTGACTTTGCTGTGATGGCCTCCAATAACAACAACAACTTGCATTTATATAGTGCCTTTAACGTAGGAAAACGCTTCACAAGAGCGCAATCAGACAAAAATTGACACCGAGCCAAAGAAGGAGATATTTCATAGAATTACATAGAATTTTACAGCACAGAAACAGGCCATTCGGCCCAACAGGTCTATGCCGGTGTTTATGCTCCACACCAGCTCCTCCCACCCTTCTACATCTCACCCCATCAGCATGTCCTTCTATTCCTTTCTCCCACATGTGTTCATCTAGCCTCCCCTTAAATGCATCTATACTATTCGCCTCAGCCACTCCCTGTGGCCGCGAGTTCCACATTCTCACCACTCTCTGGGTCAAGACGTTTCTCCTGAATAAATGAATAAATCACTAGATCTTTGTTTTGTTCTCTCCAGTTCTCTCCACTTGCTTCCTCTCCTTTTCCGGGGCAGAGTTCCATCACCCCAGTTGTCATCCAATAGCCCATCCTCACAAGTGGCTCGTCCGCCGGTGTGAACTTTCACAGCGAGTGCTCATTGCTACAAGTGGGACACACACACACTAACTAACTGTGCAATATTAGAATATGAAGGGGTAACACATTCAAATCACAATACTTTTCCTGCTAATGGAAGATAAATTCCTCTATTAAACAATGGACAGAGTGATGTGATACGATCATGTTGAATATTCATCCCAGACAATGCACTACATTTTCCTGGCCCAGCACTAGATGTATTGAAGTGCCTGGACACAGTGATTTTCTGTTCATTAATTCCTCGCCCAATCTTTTGTTATTTAATTCCTCGCCCAATTTTTCTGTTCATGAATTCCCCGCTCAATCTTTTACTCCAGAACCCGACGCCCAATTTTTCGCTATTCATAGTGCTTAGGTGATCTCATACAGCCACGCGCAGGGCAGGCTGAGCAAGCAGTTAAAAAAGCATACGGATCCTGGGCTTCATGAATAGAGGCATAGAGTACAAAAGCGTGGAGATTATGATGAACCTATATAAAACACTGGTTCGGCCTCAACTGGAGCATTGTGTCCAATTCTGGGCACCGCACTTTAGGAAGGATGTGAAGGCCTTAGAGAGGGTGCAGAAAAGATTTATAAGAATGACTCCAGGAATGAGGGACTTCAGTTACGTGGATAGACTGGAGAATCTGGGGTTGTTCTCCTTGGAGCAGTGAAGGTTGAGAGGAGATTTGATAGAGTTGTTCAAAATCATGAGGGGTCTGGACAGAGTAGATAGAGAGAAACTGTTCCCATTGGCGGAAGGGTCGAGAACCAGTGGATACAAATTTAAGGTGATTGGCAAAAGAACCAAAGGCGACATGAGGAAAAACTTTTTTACGCAGCGAGTGGTTAGGATCTGGAATGCACTTCCTGAAAGGGTGGTGGAGGCAGATTCAATCACGGCTTTCAAAAGGGAATTGGATAAGTACCTGAAGGAAAAAAAATTGCAGGGCTACGGAGAAAGGGCGGGGGAGTGGGACTAGCTGAGGTGCTCTTGCAGAGAGCCGGCACGGGCTTGACGGGCCGAATGGCTTTCTTCCGTACTGTAACCATTCTATCATTCTATGATTCTATGTTCTACTCCGATAATTTCTAGCCTATAGTTACAATCATAGAATCATAGAAATTACAGCACAGAAGGAGGCCATTCGGCCCATCTTGTCCGTGCTGGCTGACAAAGAGCTATCCACCCTAATCCCACTTTCCAGCACTTGGTCCGTAGCCCTGTAGGTTACGGCACTTCAAGGGCATATCCAAGCACTTTTTAACTGTGATGAGGGTCTCTGCCTCTACCACCCTTTCAGGCAGTGAGTTCCAGACCCCCACCACCCTCTGGGTGAAAACATTTCTCCTCAAATCCCCTCTAAACTTCTGACCAATTACTTTAAATCTATGCCCCCTGGTTAAAGACCTCTCTGCTAAGGGAAATAGGTCCTTCCTATCCACTCTATCTCAGCCCCTCAATTTTATACACCTCAATAAGGTCTCGCCTCAGCCTCCTCTGTTCCAAAGAAAACAACCCCAGCCTATCCAATCTTTCCTTGTAGCTAAAATTTCCCAACCTAGGCAACATCCTCATAAATCTCCTCTGCACCCCCTCTAGTGCAATCACATCCTTCCTGTAATGTGGTGACCAGAACTGCATGCAGTACTCTAGCTGTGGCCTAACTAGTGTTTTATACAGTTCAAGCATAACCTCCCTGCTCTTATATTTTATACCTCGGCTAATAAAGGCAAGTATCCCGTATGCCTTCTTAACCACCTTATCTACCTGTCCTGCTACCTTCAGTATTCTGTGGACATGCATTCCAAGGTCCCTCTGATCTTCTGCACTTATCAATGTCCTACCATATATAGTGTATTCCCTTTCCTTGTTAGCCCTCCCCAAATGCATTACCTCACACTTCTCCAGATTGAGTTCCATTTGCCACTGTTCTGCCCACCTGACTAGCCCATTGATATCTTCCTGCAGTCTGCAACTTTCTTCTTCATTATCAACCACACGGCCAATTTATGCATATAAAAAGAAAAAGAAAGACTTGCATTTCTATAGCGCCTTCCACAACCACGGGACATCCCAAAGCGCTTTACAGCCAATGCAGTACTTTTGAAGTACAGTCATTGTTGTAATGTGGGAAACGCAGCAGCCAATTTGCGCACAGCAAGTTCCCACAAACAGCAATGTGATAATAACCAGATAATCTGTTTTTGTTATGTTGATTGAGGGCCAGGACACCGGGGAATAACTCCCCTGCTCTTCTTCGAAATAGTGCCGTGGGATCTTTTACATCCACCTGAGAGGGCAGACGGGGCCTACAAGTTTAACGTCTCATCCGTAAGACAGCACCTCCGACAGTGCAGCGCTCCCTCAGCACTGCAGCGGAGCGTCAGCCTAGACTTTTGCGCTCAACTCTCCGGAAGTGGGACTCGAACCCACCACCTTCTGACTCAGAGGCGACAGTGCGACCCACTGAGCCACAGCTGACACTGTGCATATGCATGTATCTGTGTGTGTCTGGCTGTCTATATTTGCCTGCATTTATAATGTGCTTTAATAGCTCGGATCATTTTCCTGCTTTGAACATGCAGGCACAGTAACTCCAAGGGTTATAGCAGAGGGGTGCGACTGATCTCGGTTAGAGGACAGCAAGTTTGCAGAAGTGGAATTCCAGTCACAGAAGTGCACACAGGAACAACCAAGTATTCCAAGCATCTCCCCCTCCTGCCATCGACAGTCCCAGGGCACCAAGGGTCAGGGAGTTAAATACTGAGCTGTCTTCCTGCCTTGCCACATGTTAAAGACATTCAGTGAAGCAGCATGGTTCCACGCAGGGACACACAGTAATGATTAGACCACTTTGAACCGTGAAAACACTCGATTTGTTTGACATTTTCTGACACCAGCCCGTGAAAATAAGGAGCAAAGATGGACTTGGTCAGTTTCAGCTGCTGATTTTAACAAGCTGTCTCTCTCAGAAACCTGGTGCAGCCTCGCACAGACTGCCTCACTGCCCGTCTCAGGGAAGAAACAACTGCTGCTGCTAATGTCACTTGTCGTCCGGTGACCCTGATTTTTGCCCTATGCCTCGCCAGAGCACCCATGTACTGCTCACCTTGTCCGCCTCTCCCTTCCTCCTCCCATAGAAACATCGAAACATAGAAAAATAGGAGCAGGAGTCGGCCATTCGGCCCTTCGAGCCTGCTCCGCCATTCAACACGATTATGGCCGATCCTCTATCTCAATACCATATTCCCGCTCTCTCCCCATACCCCTTGATGCCTTTTGTGTCTAGAAATCTATCTATCTCCTTCTTAAATATATTCAGTGACTTGGCCTCCACAGCCTTCTGTGGTAGAGAATTCCACAGGTTCACCACCCTCTGAGTGAAGAAATTTCTCCTCATCTCAGTCCTAAATGTCCTACCCCCGTATCCTGAGACTGTGAGCCCTCGTTCTAGACCCCCCCAGCCAGGGGAAACATCCTCCCTGCATCCAGTCCCCCTTCCCCACAGCCATTGGAGAAAGTCTGAGGGCAGAATGGTTAAACAACTTGAATTTATATAGCACCTTTAATGTAGTAAAACGTTCCAAGGCACTTCACAGGAGCGTAATCAGACGCAAAATTGATACCTAGCCAAAGAAGGGGACATTAGGACAGGTGACCAAAAATCTTGGTCAAAGTGGTAGGTTTTAAAGGAGGGTCTTACAGGAAGAGAGAGAGAGTGGGAGTGGCAGAAAGGTTTAGGGAGGGAATTCCAGAGCTTAGGGCCCCGGCAGCTGAAGGCACGGCCACCAGTGGTGGGGCAAAGGAAGTGGGGGATGGACCAGAGACTAGAATTGGAGGAACGCATTCTCAGAGGGTTGTTGGGCGGGAAGAGGTTACAGAGGTAGGGAAGGACAAGGCCATGGAGGGACTTGAATGCAAAGATGAGAATTTTAAATCAAAGTGATGATAATGACTTGGGAATGACTATCCACACACTAATCTTGCAGGTGCCCAGATTTTGATGCAGCTCTGATCTGGTTTCTCCTGACGTGGAACCACATGTAACTGGAATAAATTCATAACCCATTGGGATCAGTTCATAACTCATTGGGATCAGTTCATAACTCATTGGGATCAGTTCATAACTCATTGGGATCAGTTCATAACCCATTGGGATCAGTTCATAACCCATTGGGATCAGTTCATAACCCATTGGGATCAGTTCATAACTCTTTGGGATCAGTTCATAACCCATTGGGATCAGTTCATAACTCATTGGGATCAGTTCATAACTCATTGGGATCAGTTCATAATTCATTGGGATCAGTTCATAACCCATTGGGATCAGTTCATAACTCATTGAGATCAGTTCATAACCCATTGGGATCAGTTCATAACTCATTGGGATCAGTTCATAACTCATTGGGATCAGTTCATAACCCATTGGGATCAGTTCATAACTCATTGGGATCAGTTCATAACTCATTGGGATCAGTTCATAACTCATTGGGATCAGTTCATAACCCATTGGGATCAGTTCATAACCCATTGGGATCAGTTCATAACTCATTGGGATCAGTTCATAACCCATTGGGATCAGTTCATAACCCATTGGGATCAGTTCATGTTCCTGAACTGCCTCCACTGGAGCCTCGTTCTGTAATATCTCCTCCCTCAACTGGGCGCTGAAGTCAATTCTACCTCCTCCAACTACTACCCCAGCTGAGATCAGATAAGTCAACACATAATAAGTTATCATACCAAGGACTTTTCTACTGGCTCAGCTGCCCAAGCCTATACTCACTGAGCCATTGTGGGAGCCCTTACGAATGATTCTTTTTACCTCACCGTTATCAGCAAGAATCCAATACTATGGCGTTCCAACATATTAAAGATAGGAAACATGAGCGGGGGGAAATAAAGAGGATGAATTTAACAGTGGTCATATCCAGTGAGAGGAGAGAGCATCAATGGAATGTATAACCTCAATTAGGATTCACGCCCGAGCCCATGCTTGGGGACTGAGCCCCAGTATTAACAATGGTAAGGTTGATGTGTCCAAGCTCCCTCAACAATATGCTTCAAAGCCTATCTCAGCAGAGCAACATGCTCACTCCATCAATTGAAACACTGGGTGTGGTCTCTGTAAAGCTATGGCTTTCAGATCCTCAGGACATCCCAAATCATTTCCCAGCCAATGGGTTACTTTTGAAGTGCAGTCACTGTTATTTTGTCGTCCTACAAAGAGCAATGACATAAATAACCGGTTAGACCTTTTCTGGTGGTGTTGGTTGAGAGATGAATGTTTTCTAAGACTCCCTACTCTTCTTACTAGAGTACCATGAGATCTTGTACATCCACCAGATTCGGTAGACAGGGCCTTGTTTCATTTTTGATTTGAACAATGGCACCTCGCACAATACAGCATTAACGTATCAGGGGCTCAAATCCTGGAGCAGGGCTTGAACCCTCAATCTTCTGATAAAAAATAGAAAAGAAAGACTTTCACGACGTCCCAAAGCGCTTTACAGCCAATGAAGTAGTTTTGAAGTGTAGTCACTGTTGTAATGTAGGAAATGTAATGCACAGGCAAGAATGCCAATAAGTGAGGCAAGATGACACTTAAACTGTAGTCATCCTCTAAACAAGCAATCCTCACAATGCTAAGAGCACACTGCATGTAAGGAAACCTCGCCTTAGCTGACGACACCCCTGGTCTGCTGCTCATCTGCTGCTGAAACCCTCATCCATGCCTTCGTTGCCCGTGTCCTAACTCGCACCAAGTCCCGTTCACCCATCATCCCTGACCAAAATTGGCTCTCGGTTAAGCAACGCCTCGATTTTAAAATTCTCATCCTTGTTTCCAAATCCCTCCATGGCCTCGCCCCTCCCTATCTCTGTAATCTCCTCCAGCCCCACAAAGCCCCGAGCTATCTGCGCTCCTCTAATTCTGATCTCTTGAGCATCCCTGATTATAATCGTTCCACCATTGGCGGCCGTGCCTTCAGCTGCCGAGGCCCTAAGCTTTGGAATTCCCTCCCTAAACCTCTTCACTTCTCTTTTCTCCTTTAAGATGCTCCTTAAAACCTACCTCTTTGACCAATCTGCCCTAATTTCTCCTTATGTGGCTCGGTGTCAAATGTTGTTTTATAACACTCCTGTGAAGCACCTTGGGACGTTTTACTATGTTAAAGGCGCTATACAAATACAAGTTGTTGTTGTTGCTGTTGTTGGTATATCTGCTGTACTCTTCACCAGACAAAATGGAGGAGCTAAGAAGTGCCAATTTTGTTGTTTCAAGTTTCATAGAATCATAGAAAGTTACAGCACGGAAGGAGGCCATTTTGGCCCATCGTGTCCGTGCCGGCCAACAAAGAGCTATCCAGCCTTATCCCACTTCCCAGCTCTTGGTCGTAGCCCTGCAGGTTAGAGCATCCCAAGTGCACATCCAAGTACTTTTTAAATATGGTTAGGGATCCTGCCTCTACCATCCTTTCAGGCAGTGAGTTCCAGACCCCCACGACCCTCTGGGTGAAGAAATTTCCCCTCAAATCCCCTCTAAACCTTCCACCAATTATTTTAAATCTGTGCCCCCTGGTTTTTGATCCCTCTGCTAAGGGAAATAGGTCCTTTCTATCCACTTTATCTATGCCCCTCATAATTTTATATACCTCAATAAGATCTCCCCTCAGCCTCCTCTGTTCCAAGGAAAACAGACCCAGCCTATCCAGTCTTTCCTGATAGCTAAGATTCTCTACTCCCGGCAACATCCTTGTAAATCTCCTCCGTACCCTCTCCAGTGCAATCACATCTTTCCTGTAATGTGGTGACCAGAACTGCACGCAGTACTCTAGCTGAGGCCTAACTAGTGTTTTATACAGTTGAAGCATAACCCCCCTGCTCTTGTATTCTACGCCACGGCTAATAAAGGCAAGCATTCCATATGCCTTCTTAACCACCTTATCTACCTGGCCTGCTACCTTCAGGGATCTGTGGACATGCACTCCAAGGTCCCTTTGTTCCTCTACACTACTCAGTGTCCTACCATTTAATGTGTATTCCCTTTCCTTGTTAGCCCTCCCCAAATGCATTACCTCACACTTCTCCGGATTGAATTCCATTTGCCACTGTTCTGCCCACCTGACCAATTTATTGATATCTTCCTGCAGTATACAGCTTCCTTCTTCAGTATCAACCACACAGCCGATTTTAGTATCATCTGCAAACTTCTTAATCATACCTCCTATATTCAAGTCTAGATCATTGATATATACCACAAAAAGCAAGGGACCTAGTACTGAGCCCTGCGGAACCCCACTGGAAACAGCCTTCCGGTCACAAAAACACCCATCAACCATTACCCTCTGCTTCCTGTCTCCGAGCCAGTTTTGAATCCAACTTGACACTTTGCCCTGGATTCCATGGGCTTTTAACTTCGTGACCAGTCTGCCATGTGGAACCTTATCAAAAGCCTTGCTAAAGTCCATATACACTACATCAATCGCACTACCCTCATCTGCCCTCCTTGTTACCTCCTCAAAAAAAATCATCCCTTCCTCTCTTGAAGGCACTGACTTCTAATGCCTCACCATTTTTTCTGAGTGAGTCAAGTCAGTGAGTGTTAGCAGGCAGTTTGACAATGAGGGGCATCACAAACAAGCTCAATTCTGTCCTCCCTCAATGCCTGCATTGATGTACATTTTTACCAGAGGTTACTGGATAACGATTCAGGAGCTAGAACACAGTGTGATATTTCCCTTTCCCAGGGAAAAGACTTGCATTTATATAGCCCCTTTCATGACCTCAGAACATTCCAAAGCATTTTACAGGCAATTAAGTACTTTTGAGGTGCAGTCACTGTTGTAATGAAGGAAATGTGGCAGACAATTTGCGCACAGCAAGATCCCACAAACAGCAATGTGATAATGACCAGATAATCTGTTTTAGTGGTGTTTAGTAATGGATAAATATTGGCCCTGGCATCTGGAATAACTCCCCTGCTCTTCTTTGAATAGTGCCGGGGGATCTTTTACATCCACCTGAGAGAGCAGATGAGGCCTCGGTTTAAGGTTTCATCCGAAAGACGGCACCTCCGACAGTGCAGCACTCCCTCAGTACTGCACTGGAGCGTCAGCCTAGATTTTTGTGCTCAAGTCTCTGGGTGGGACTTGAACCCACAACCTTCTGACTCAGAGGCAAGCGTGCCACCAAAGCCACGGTTTACAACACGTCCAATTCTGGCAGCTCTATTGCTACCCTGGCACAGATCAGCTAACTTAGAACAGAGAGGGCAATGAACCTGGGACCTACCTGGTCTCAGTGGTTCAGTTCCACCGTGTACAGTGCACTATGACGTATGGTAGTGTAAGTGATTATGACAGTGGACTAGCAAAGTTCATAATCCCACCATGGCAGGGTATGAAAATTGAATTCAATAAATGTGGTCATTTGTGAGCTGGCAGGAAAAGAGTGACCAGAAAGTTGCCAGATTTCCGTAGTCTCAAGAGATTCACTGCTGCCCTTCCGGGAAGGGGAACTTGCCATCCTTACCTGGTCTGGCCTACCTGTGACCTCAGTCCCGCAGAGCGTGGTTGGCTCTTAATGCCCTTCGAGGTGGCCTAGCAAACTATTTAACTTATAAACACTAAAGGTCCCACCACCATCGTCTCAGAACAAGTTACATTGAATGTACAGCACAGAAACAGGCCATTCAGCCCAACTGATCCATGCCGGTGTTTATGCTCCACACGAGCCTCCTCCCACCTTACTTAATATAACCCTATCCGCATGTCCTTCTATTCCTTTTTCCTTCATGTGCTTATCTAGCTTCCCCTTAAATACATTTGTGCTATTCGCCTCAACCACTCCCTGTGGTAGCGAGTTCCACATTCTCACCACTCTCTGGGTAAAGAAGTTTCCCCTGAATTCCCTATTGGATTTATTAGTGACTATCTTATATTTATGACCTCTAGTTTTGGACTCCCCCACTAAAGGAAAAAGCAGCCCACTTGATCAGCACCCCATCCACCACCTTAAACATTCACTCCCTCCACCACTGGTGTACCGTGGCTGCAGTGTGTACCATCTACAAGATGCACTGCAGCAACTCGCCAAGGCTTCTTCGGCAGCACCTCCCAAACCCGCGACCTCTAACACCTAGAAGGACAAGGGCAGCAGGCGCATGGGAACACCACCACCTCCAAGTTCCCCTCCAAGTCACACACCATCCTGACTTGGAAATATATCGCCGATCTTTCATCGTCGCTGGATCAAAATCCTGGAAACCCCTCCCTAACAGCACTGTGGGAGTACCATCACCACACGGACTGCAGTGGTTCAAGAAGGCGGCTCACCACCACCTTCTCAAGGGCAATTAAGGATGGGCAATAGATGCTGGCCTTGCCAGTGACGCCCACATCCCATAAACGAATAAAAAAAAAGTGGAAACATTTCATGTACATCTACCCCATCAAACCCTTTCATTATCATAAAGACCTCTATCAGGTCAACCCTCAGCCTTCTCTTTTCTAGAGAAAAGAGCCCCAATCTGTCCAGCCTTTCGCATTTATGTCACGCCTTATTGTATCTGAGAAAGAACTCTTGTATATAAGGGATAGCTACACAGTCCTATGGGCAATAACTGTGGAACTAATCAACATCCTGAGAATAAATAAAAATAATACCAAACGGACCAATCGTGACAGCCCGAAGGTGAAAGCAGAAGAGGAATGATTCCATTATCAGCACTACAAATACTAATTAATTATTCATCTAGACACGTCAGTTTAACACCTCGTTACTCAGTATTTGTCACAATCTTGCTACTGTTAATATCACACTCTAAGGAGTTGAGGTTTTACAAGCAATCATAAACTGTTGTGTTATTGGAGTTATAAAACACTGTTTTTCTAAATCAATGAGAATCTTGCCGGACTGTATTTCATCTGTATCAAGGAAAATCGATTCAAAGCTGTTCACTGTTTTGCCCCCATTTTGGATCAAGTCCAACACCTGTTGACAGGAGGTTTCATGTGATCTTCACACACTGCGAGTTCGTTTTTTTCTCCTATTTTGGCCGACAGCCTCCAGGAGTGCACAGGATTATACGGCGTGCATTCTTGGTGTTTGAATGTGTTACAACTGATGCAGCCAAGCAACAAAAAATAATCTTCAATAAAGGGCACTGAATCGCACACTCGTGGCTCAGTGGGTAGCACTGTCGCCTTGGAGTCAAGAAGGTTGTGGGTTCAAGTCCCACTCCCTGAGACTTGAGCACAAAAATCTAGGCTGGCAATCTGGTGGAGTGCTGCACTGTCAGAGGTGCCGTCTTTTGGATGAGATGTTAAACCGAGGCCCCGTCTTCCTCTTCAGGGTAAAAGAACCCATGGCACTATTTCACAGAAGATCGGGGGAGTCATCCTCGGTGTCCTGACCAATATTTATCCCTCAATCAACCTAACAAAAACAGATTATCTGGTCATTATCACATTGCTGTTTGTAGGTGATTGCTGTTTGTGGGAGCTTGCTGTGCGCAAATTGGCTGCTACATTACAACAGTGACTACACTTCAAAAAGTACTTCATTGGCTGTAAAGCGCTTTGGGATGTTGTGAAAGACGCTATATAAATGCAATTAATTAATTAATTAATTCTTTCTTTCTTTCTTTCTCCCCACAAGCCCCTAGTACCCCTTGACCTCTGCCCAATCTTTCTAGTGTGCAGAACTGTACAGCTATGTATACTACTGTATGATTTTGACACCCACCTCTGCCTCTTCACCTTTTCTCTCATTCCCTCCATTGTCTCTGTGTTATTAGCCTGTTTGCCTGGCATCCAGTTGTGGAGGAGCCTCCTCCCGCTAAATATTGGCAAGACTAAGCCATTGCCTTCAGCTCCTAACACAGATTCCGTACCCGTACCGCCACCTCCATTCCCCTCCCTGACCACTGTCTCAAGTTGAACCATACTGCTCACGATGCGGAGATGCCGGTGTTGGACTGGGGTGGACAAAAGTGAGAAGTCGCACAACCGTGGCATCCTATTTGACCCTGAGCTGAGCTTCTGACTCCGTATCCTCTCCATCAGCAGCCATACCATCCCATGTGCCCATCACCCCCCTCCACCCCTGTTCTGATTGACCTACATTAGCTCCCAGTCCCCCGAGCCATCTATTTAAAATTCTTAATCTTGTATTTAAATCCGTCTATGGCCTTGCCATTCCCTCTCCCTCCGAGGCCGCCAATGGTACTGACCCCTTCGGCATTGTGGCACTCCCTCAGTACTGACCCCTCCGACATTGCGGTGCTCCCTCAGTACTGACCCCTCCGACATTGCGGTGCTCCCTCAGTACTGCCCCTCCGACAGTGCAACGATCCCTCAGTACTGTCCCTCCGACAGTGCAGCACTCCCTCAGTACTGACCCTTCCGACAGTGCGGTGCTCCCTCAGTACTGCCCCTCCAACAGTGCGGTGCTCCCTCAGTACTGTCCCTCCAACAGTGCGGTGCTCCCTCAGTACTGCCCCTCCGACAGTGCGGTGCTCCCTCAGTACTGTCCCTCCAACAGTGCGGTGCTCCCTCAGTACTGTCCCTCCGACAGTGCGGTGCTCCCTCAGTACTGCCCCTCCAACAGTGCGGTGCTCCCTCAGTACTGTCCCTCCAACAGTGCGGTGCTCCCTCAGTACTGTCCCTCCAACAGTGCGGTGCTCCCTCAGTACTGTCCCTCCGACAGTGCGGTGCTCCCTCAGTACTGCCCCTCCAACAGTGCGGTGCTCCCTCAGTACTGTCCCTCCGACAGTGCGGTGCTCCCTCAGTACTGTCCCTCCAACAGTGCGGTGCTCCCTCAGTACTGTCCCTCCGACAGTGCGGTGCTCCCTCAGTACTGCCCCTCCAACAGTGCGGTGCTCCCTCAGTACTGTCCCTCCAACAGTGCGGCGCTCCCTCAGTACTGCCACCGGGAGTGTCGGCCTAGATTAAAATCGGGGATGCGCAAGAGGCCAGAATTGGAGGAGTGCAGAGATGTCGGAGGGTTGTGGGACTGGAAGAGGTTACAGAGATGGGGAAGGGCAAGACCATGGAGGGATTTGAAAACAAGGATGAGAATTTTAAAATCAAGGCGTTGCCAGACCGGGAGGCAATGTAGATCAGTGAGCACAGTGGTCACAGGTGAACAACTCAGAAGGGCAACCCTTCCACTCAACAGAAGACCTAGCAGATCTGGGAAGCAATCACACGCTTGAGGTTAGTGCCACCCTGCCCCGGTGCCACTTCTACCCTGCGGCCCTGTCCCTCTTCTTCGCACTTCGTAATAAGCGGGATGGGATGAAAAAGATGGGTGGGACACCAAGGCGCCTGTCTACCTGTCCAGTTAGTCAAGGCTGCTGGCTGTCCGTAGAGTGGTGGTGGGATTTTTCAGCGTGGGAGGTGTGGTGGGACGAGGGGGGGAGCGGTGGGGGGTCACTGGGTAAGGATAGCAGAGGGACAGACGGGACAGGGATGGTAAGGGTAGTGGGGGTGGGAATTAATTTTTCTTTAAATTGGGTTCTCCCCTTCAGCGGTCCTTCCCAATGAGTGCAGTGTAGCTGGAGGGATGCCCAGTCGCCCAAGTCCAGTGCTTTAATGACCCTTGCCCCTCATGTTGGCCAGTGAGGCATCCCAGAGGCCATTGTGCCTAATAATATGGAGAGCCCATCATATTATTGGCCGCAGGGAAACTCCCATTGTTCTTCTTTAATTGGTGCTACGGGATCTGTGACTTTCTCCTCACCCAGCAGATAGGACCCTGGTTTCATATCTCATCTGAAGAAAGGCACCTCCAATAACGCAGCACTCCCTCATTATTCCACTCAAGTGTCAGCACAGATTATGTGCCCAAGGCCTGGAATGGGGCTTGAAACCACATCCTTCTGACAACCAGCAGCAATTATCAGTCGGAAGAATCACGCGCCGTGTTGCTGATTTTGTCACTGCAGCCTCCGCTGTGCATGGCTCCCCACCCCCAACCCACTGAAGTCAGAATCCTTGTCTTCATGTACAAATCCCTCTGTGGCCTTGCCCCACGGTATCTCTATAACCCTGGTCAGCCCTACATCCCAGGAGTGCACCTTCTACTCTTCTAACTCTGGCCTACTGTGTGCCTCTCAGCCCCACCTCCCTCCCCCTCCTCCCAACCTCCCTCCCCCCATCCTCTCCGATTGCCCTCTGACCCCCCAAACCTCCTCCCCTCCCCCATCTTCCTTCCCATCCTCCTCCCCATCGTCCTCCTCTACCTTCTCCCCATCTCCTCCTTCCCTACCTTCTCCCCAACCTCTTCCCCTACCTCCTCCCCATCTCCTCCTTCCCTACCTTCTCCCCTACCTCTTCCTCTACCTCTTCCCCTACCTTCTCCCCATCCTCTTCCCCTACCTCCTCCCACATCTCCTCCTTCCCTACCTTCTCCCCATCCGCCTCCCCCACCTTCTCCCGATCCTCTGCTCCACCAAAGATGGCAGGGCCTTCAGATACCACGTTGCCACACTTTAAAACTCTCTCCTAAAGCCCTGCAGCTTTCCACCTGCTCCTTCACCTTAAAAAAAAACCCCGTCTTCTTCAACCACACCTTCAATCACTGCTCCCAACAATTCTAACTCCTGCCCGGTGACATTCCCCTCTTTCTCCCCTTCGGAACCTTTCAAAACATTAAAAGGACATTTATATCACCTCCTCGAGAATTCCCTGCTTTTATTTCGGCTCCCTCCCTTTAGCTCTCAGCACAAGGCTGCAGATTTAACGTCCTTCGGATGAGACGTTAAACCGAGGCCCCGTCTGCTCTCTCAGGTGGACGTAAAAGTTCCCATGGCCACTATTTCGAAGAAGAGGAGGGGAGTTATCCCCCGGTGTCCTGGCCAATATTTATCCCTCAATCAACATCAATAAAACAGATTATCTGGTCATTATCACACTGCTGTTTGTGGGAGCTTGCTGTGCGCAAATTGGCTGCCGCGTTTCCCACATTACAACAGTGACTCCACTTCAAAAGTACTTCATTGGCTGTGAAGCACTTTGAGATGTCCGATGGTTGTGAAAGACGCTATAGAAATGTAAGTCTTTCTTTCTTTCTCGATGTCGGTGCTATGTCGTGCAGATGCCGGGCCAGTCGCTATGACAACACCCTCAGCTGGTCCAGGGTGGCTTAACAATTCTGTTCAGTGGGCACCCAATGCCAAGTGGGAAGAATAATTTTTTTTTTTAAATCCAACTTTCAGCTGACTTTTACTTGGCTTGAGTGATTCTTAACTGAAATCCCTGTGCACAACACATTAGTGCTATAAAACTTTTATGCGCTAACACAGCTCTATTACAATGTTATAACTGAGGGGGACGTTGCTGTTTTCTGGGAGTACCGATCACGAATCCTTACAAGAGAGCACAAAGCTCCTTCTTCAAAGCCCCCACCCCCATGTTGCATTTTTTTCCACTTTGTCATGGTCTCACAGGAAGTGACATCATTATGTTCTTGACCCTTGACTTTCCAATTATTGGCCACCCTAATTGGTACCCCAAACGTTGCTGTTGTTTTTGCTGGGTAGGGTTTCCAGCTGCTGCTGTTGTTTATCTTTGTTTCTTCCCTTTCCCATCATTTTCCTGTTAGCCATTAAAAACCTCCCAGCAACTTTTCCAAAGGGGGCTTGCAACAGGAAAAAAAAATGACAATTAATGGGATAAAGAAGGTTAAAAACATTGCAAGAGACATGAAGCATTAATCTTCCTGTGTTCGTGGCATGTGGTACACTTCCTGTTTCCAAAGGAGTGAGCGAAAGAAAGAGAGAGAGGGAGAGAGAGAGAGGCAGCAAGAATCTGAGGTAATTAAGTGTTATTAGCAATTAGACCCTATAGCTGTGACCTTCCTTTCTGCACAGCAGAAGAAAGCTCACTGTAAAGTTCTCATGAACGTGACGTCTTAGATTAGCCCCAGAACTTTGAGAGAGGTGCTCCCGGCCTGAGAGAACACTCTTTGGCTGCAATCGCTGATGTGGAAAGAGCATACACATCGTGGATTATAAAGAATCATTTTCTTTTAAACCTGTGCTACACGTTGTATTGCGAGCTGGTAATCAGCATCTTTTAAAATAAGAAACCCAAAGTGAAGGGCACAGTGCAAGATACCTCCAAGGTTGAAAAGAGTAAGAAGAGAAGGAGTCCGTGCCTTCAGGCCCTAAGCTCTGGAATTCCCTCCCCAAACCTCTCCGCCTCTCTCCACCTTTAAGAGGCTGCTTAAAACCTATCTCTTTGACCAAGCATTTGGTCACCTGCCCTAATGCCTCCTTCTTTGGCTCATGTCAACTTTTGTCTGATGACGCTCCTGTGAAGCACTTTGGGGACGTTTTACGACGTTAAAGACGCGATATAAATGCAAGTTGTTGTTGTAGGGATGAGATGACACTAAGCTCGGTTTTTAAAAGGCTGTAAATTGTAGGAGAACGGCAAAGGAGGCAAGTGGCCTTGATCACCTTGCACTGACTGGGGGTAGTTTTCAGCCTCATCGCTTGGGCAGTAAACTGGCAGCGCGAATCCTCCATCTGTTGGCAGTAAGGTTCCAATGTGAAGTGGGGTTGCGCGGCCTCAATCCATGGACCTACAGCCCAAAGCGATTCTCAATTTGGCACTACTTGGCAATGCCCCTCAGACAGGCCAAAGGATGGTTGATGTGGCAAATGGATAAAACGCCACACTGGTGTAGAAGGGGCTGCTCTCCTGATTTTGAAGCTGTTCCATTCGCGACACTAACATCTCCCACCTTGAGCGCAAAATGTTTTTTTTTTTGAAAACTGGAGTGATCACATCACCGACCACAAGAAACACGATTGAGGAAGTCCATTTGGCCCATCCGGAAAGAATCTGCTGTTTCCCCCAATACAGCATCCAACTGTTTCTTGAACGATCCAGAGGTTCTTTTGTCCCACCCTACCCAACCTGGAATTCCATTCCATGCGTCGGTTTGTGTGAAGAACTCCACATTTGCCTTTCCCCCAGTTTGAACCTTTGTCCTTCCCTTCATGGTATATTTTGAACTAGTTTACTTTTTCTGTACCATTTACTATCTTGCGTACTGCTAAGACTTCCTCTATTTTGCCGTTTCCTTTAAAGGCTGCATCGGAGCATAGCCCTTACCTCTATAAATTATCTTGCAAGCCAAATTACTTAAACAATAGCAGCCCTGTGAAGCAGGTGATGTGAATCTGTGCACTACTCCAAACATACTTTATTAAAATCAATTTTCTTTACAAATCACATTTACAGATGTTGAAAAAAGGGCCTTTTTCCAGCCACACGGGAAGTGGGCCAACTGAAAGCCTGGTCATACTTCAACTCCAGATTACATCCAATACGGACTCCTCTCTTATATATTAATGTGGAGTGCAAAGTCCAGATTCAAACTGAAGTTTAAACCTCAGTGGGTCAGGCACACTGGGCTCTCATTTCTGGGACCGGAATTCATATCCAAATCCAGATTGATGGGATAAAGGCTTTTCTGTCACTCGGTTATAAGTCTCAATTAAGTTCCTACAGCACAAAACCTGCTCCTTAATTCAACAGTAATTGGTCGTAACTTGGCCAGAGAGGCCCCAGGAAGTGGGGAAATGTCACGATGTGGCTGTGACAGTAGGGGGCGCCCTTCTGAGGTTGGGGACTGAAGGCCATTGTTGGGACAGAACCGAGGGAGCTTTACTCTGCCATCTAACAGATGTACCTGACCTGGGAAAGCTCGATACTGACACCAGATATGGAGACAGCGTTCTATTCCCCACTGCTAACATCCCTCACCTTGATAAGCACAAAAATTAACCCAAAAAATAAATAAAAACAGTTGAGCTTTCTCCCCTTGCCTTTGCGCTGTACGTAGAGTTCATTCTGGTTGACATCCAGATTCTGGGCAGTGTAAATACAGATCCACGGGAGGGAGGCCTCGATTTTATTCTGTAATTAAACCTCACTTCTAGTAACGTGCTTGTGCTGTTTTTGTCTCCATGATGTCATGTCTATTAGAGGTTCCCAGAGTGGAAAAAAAAAGATGTTTTTACTCTTATTCCTTTTAAGACTCGAATTTAAAGGGACAGCATCTCTGTGAAGAAGTGCTGGTCAAACTTTGTCTTGTTTAAGAGAGGGGGGAGGAATGAAAAGCGAAAAGGATGTGCATCGTTCAGCTGCCTGGGCCCTAAACTCTGGAATTCCCTCCCTAAACCTCTCATCCTCTCCGCCTCTCTCTCCTCCTTTAAGATACTCCTTAAAACCTACCTCTTTGACCAAACCCCTGTCCTAATATCTCCTTATGTGGCTCGGTGTCAAATTTTGTTTGATAATCGCTCCTGTGAAGCGCCTTGGGACGTTTTACTCCATTAAAGGCGCTGTATAAATACAAGTTGTTGCTGTTGTTTTGGTCGCAATAACATCATCCCAAGTGATGCATTTTGATGGCATTTATTTCATTACAAGGTATTTCTGTAGACTGAGAAAGGAAACTTTTTCATGGCGGTAATGTCCCTTTAAATGTCCTTAGGTGAACATTCTGATAACTTTGAGAAAGTGTTACTTTATTCTATGCCTTCAATGGAAGTTGATGACAATGACTGAAAACCAACAGGCCATATCTGAATCACACAGGTTTAACAGAGTTTTATATATAGATTACAGAACCACAGCGAGGACATTAACATGAATAGAATGAGGCTCAAACTATGAACAGAAAAGGATGGCAGTTCTTTAAAGAGGGACTCACTCCTGAAAAGGGACGGAGGGTGGGTGGGGGGGGGTGGGAGTGGGGAGGGGAGAGAGAGAGAGGAAACTGTGCGAAGGGGAATGTTGGATTGTGCAGCTGTGTGTGTGTATGAATAGGGGAGGCTTTGTGTACAGCCTTAGAAAAATCTGTGACCAATTATTCGTGCCTGTCTTTCAGCTGGGAGCCCTGCTGGGGAAGCTGCTGTGCTTCACAGCCTCCAACCAGAACAGGGCTGGAGACTCAGGGGATAAGGAAGCTTGGGAAAGGAAATCATTTCCTGACATGTCCGAAGCACAGAGTTCGAAATAGGGATAATTTGTCAACGCAATAATCGCAGTTTTGAACTTGCCTCACAGTATTGATGTGCGAAAACATTTCTTGAGATATCTGTGGATACAACTTGTGCTCACGTAGTGCCTCCAAACTCCCGAGAGGCTTTGCCAGGGGGTGGATTGGACACTTGAGAGGAAAGTGGGAGGTCAGGGAGGTGACTAAAGGTGTGATGGAAGATGTAGGTTTTGAGGCAATTTCTAGAGGGAGGGAGACAGGTAGCAAGGGGATTTGGGGAGGGGCCACGTTTAAGGTGAGTGAGTTCAGAATGTTTAGGGTACTGCACTGCAGTGGTTCTGTTACTGGACTAGTAATCCAGCGGCCTGGACTATTAATATCAGAGGACGTGAGTTCAAATCCCACCATGGCAGGGGGAAAAATTCGGTTGCTTAGCGCCTCCCGTTAACGCCTCCGGGGGGCGCTAACGGGGCGTTAGGAACTTAGCGCCCGAGCGCGGCGATTTTAGCGCCGCTCGCGAAATTGACCAGTCATTTTGCGACGGCGCTAAACACTACCGTCACGATCACCTGTGCCCGCAGATCGTGACGTCAGTCGAGCGTGCAACGCCCCGGTAGCGCCCCGGACCGGAAATTGAGTCGCGTCCCCTGCCTTAGCACCTGCCACTAGGAACGACAGGTAGAGGGGAACTTTTTCAAGTTGGGAAGGGGCTGGGGGAGCGCTATTTAACAGCGGGCGCTTCCTGCCTTTTCTTGTCAGCAAAATTTTTGGTACACGCAAGTTGAGAGGGAGAGAGGCGTCTGGAGAGATTTAACGCTGTCCTAAGGAGTTTTGGCCCTCAGCACCACTTTTCAGGTTCCTAAGCGCCGAGCTCTTTCCCTGGGCCTATCCATTAGTGCTTTCAACACAACTGCTTTCGAGGTCTCTCCAGGCCGAGATTCAAGGCTGCAATGAGCAGCGAGTGGCTGGGCAGCAAGATGGCCCCTCCCCTTTAAGAACTGGACGGCGCCAGTCTGCCTGGCTTCCATGGTAACTGGCATCGCCTGAGCTTCGGTAGCGTTCTGAGGTAGCGTCTCGCTCCCCGATGTTAGCGACTTAAGAGAGGTGGGTAGCGCTTGATTTAGTGCTCAAATCACCTCCAGGGGCGAGAGAGACGAATTTTGCAGTTGGAGGCGATAATTAGCGCCGGGCGCTAAACTTTGCGCCCGGCCGATAATAGCGCCCCAAAATGGCCGACACCCAATTTTTTTCCCTGAAAGGTTTCCATTTATATAGCACCTTTCACAACCTCAGGACATCCCACAGCGCTTTACAGCCAATGAAGTACTTTTTGAAGTGTAGTCACGGCAGCCAATTTGTGCACAGCAAGCTCCCACAAACAGCAATGTGATAATGACCAGATAATCTGTTTTAGTGATGTTGACTGAGGGATAAATATTGGCCAGGACACCAGGGAGAACTCCCCTGCTCTTCTTCGAAATAGTGCCGTGGGATCTTTTACCCTGAGGAGGAAGACGGGGCCTCAGTTTAACGTCTCATCCAAAAGACGGCGCCTCTGACAGTGCAGCGCTCTCTTAGTAATGCACTGGAGTGTCAGCCTGGATTATTTGCTTATTTGATTATATAATTGAAAAATCCTTTGACGGGAGTTCGGGGCAATTCCTGGGAGGTCGATTCTTCTCCCTCGCCACCACCGGAACATTCCGCATTGAAGAACTTTAAAACACTGTTAAAAGGCACAACAAAATCATTATTTTATTGTCCTACAAAACGCTTTGTGCCCTGGGA